>CM042012.1:136254562-136694562 GCA_023525715.1 Cichorium intybus
CCGTGGCCATCACGGTCCATCCGTGATCGGTACTCCCGGTCGCCTTACCTTTACAGCCTTCACTGCCTCCCTTGCTGATTTGCTGCTTAACCTTATCTGATTTTGGGCCTTGAAATTAACATAGGATAAATAAAAATTGGGCTCTAGGATTTAACCCTGTTCATGGGCACACTTTAAAGTTTAAATACCCCCAAAGATTACTCATTGGCCTGTCATTAAGATAACCAAATGCACTCATAGGCGGTCATTAGTGTTTGCAAGAACTGAAGAAATAATGGTATGAAAAAGCACTTTTTTTGTCGGATGGAATGGACCATTGTTAAGGGGATATCCCTACCATTTTGTTAAATTTCCATATATCTCCTAGCCGTTGCAAGTGACACTATCGGTACTTTTCGTGAATGTCGTTCACCTCGTATCAAAATTCGGGAACCACTTGGTGTTTTTATGGAAAGTGTTTTCTCATGACAATCCATTTGACATCTATTATCATCCATCCAATCCATCCAATCCATCCCGACTATTACATCAAACTCATGATTAGTGATCGGCTTCAGATCAATAAGGTACGTAACCCCATAGATCTCAAGCTGACACTGCTTGTAATGACTCTTTACAAAAACAAATCTCCCATCTGCTACATCTACTATCACTTTTTCATATAAATCAACTAACATAATATTTAGTTTAGAAGCAAAGGACTCGGATATAAAAGACACGGAAGCACCGGAATCAAAAAGTACTCGTTCTGGAGAAGAGTTAAAACTAAAGATACTTGTGATAACATCAGTTTGGTCTCGAGCCTCATCGACGGTTAATTGAAAATCTCTCGTTTTTACGTGACCGCCACTCCTGTCCTTTCGATCATCTCGATCTCGACCTCCTCCTCGTTCGGTCTTTTGAAAATCTCTTTGTGGCTCAGACCTCATCTTCGGGCAATTAGGACGAATATGCCCGCTCTCCCCACAATTGAAACAAACGGGGCGACTCTCGGTACACTGGCGAGCCATATGTCCCGTCTTTCCATATTGGAAACAAACTGATGGAGGGTTTCGGGGATCACACTCCCCAGTATGTTTTCGTCTACATTTCTTACACCATCTCTCCTCATTCTTCTTGGGTTCACCACGGAATTGAGAACCCGTGGTAGTAGACCTCTGAATAGTATCTCCAGCTTTACCTTCCCATTTTCTCTTTGATCATCCTGTATCTCTTTCAACTCTTCTTTCCTCCTCCTGTCTTTGTAACTCTCTTTCTCTTGATCTTGCTGCCTCGGCAACTTGTTGAAAAGTGGTATATCTTGAACTCGACAAAAACTCTCGGATTTGGGTCTTTAAACCCCACAAGTAACGATCCATCTTGCGCTCTTCCGTATCTACTTGATGTTGTGCAAATCTCGCCTTCTCATTGAAATCCAGCGTGTATTGCTGCACAGTTCTCGACCCTTGTTGTAATTTCAAAAATTCTTCTTCTATTCCCTTCATAGCATTATTGGAACAGTAGTATTCGGTGAACTTCAATTTGAATTGTTCCCAGTTCAAGGTATATGCCAAGCTTTCTCCTATCTCCATACACATATTCTCCCACCAAAACTGTGCATCCTCCTTTAACAAATTCGTTGCAAATAGGGGTGAGCGTTATTCGAATTAAACCGTGAAACCGCCCGAACCGAACCTTATACGGTTTACGGTTTCGGGTTAAACGGTTTACGGTTCGGTTAACGGGTTAAGCAGGTTGCTTAAGCGGTTTACGGTTTGGTTTGCGGTTTGAAAAAAATTAAACGGGCCCCGCCCGAAAACCGAATAAGAGTTCTATATTAAATACATATAAAATATATTTATAATTGATATATGGAATTACATTACATGTATACCCTTAAAGCTTAAACCCTTTACTCCTTAGTCCTTTTTACGGAAATTAGGTTACGCAAACGCAAAGTCGCAACTCGCAAATACAGTCTCCAAAGGACCAAAGCTGAAAGGCGAAATCTTGGTGTTTGGAAAAACATTGTTAATTCGTTGTCAAATATCCAATAATAATAATAATTGGCATGGAGATCTTTTAAAAAAGGTTGATCGAGGGAATGATGCTTCTTTCCGTAATTATATTTATTGGGAGATGTAAAATTTTCTCAAAGATTTAATTGATTGTATGCTTTGGAAGTGGAAAGAAATTGGACGGTTAGTTATCGATTTACAAGAGTGTCGTGGAATTGTTTTTGGTGCCTAGAGCCTAGGGTGCGAACAACAACAATTTTCATAGATATTGGAGCTATTAGTTGAAGATAATTATTTGGTTAAAAGTGATAAGGTGGAAATTGGATGATTCGGGACAATTTATGGTGCATTCAATAAAACACTTTATTAATATATGTACGCTGGATGATAGTGGTCTTCTTATTAGATGGAGCATATGGATCGCAATTAAAGTTAATATTTGTGTTAAAGGGGGGTTATGTTTTAAGGAGAATATTTTATTAAGAACAGGATGCTAGAAAAAGCAAAGAATTAGAAGTTTATAGAAGGGTCTTTAAGCCATCCACTCCAATTTAAATTCTTTTTGTAACATCTACTTGGATTAATCCGGTTAAAAGAATTGAAAACAGTGGAATCAAAAAGCGCTTGCTTTAGTTTGAGATCTTGAAAAATGTAAGCATTACAAAACGAACAAATAGTCTAAAGTTTTGCAAGGACAACAATATCAAATACATTCTTTTTATCATCGGAAAGCATATATGATCTGCCAAACGAAACCAATAAGAACAATATAATTGATTGGTTTTATAATTGATTGGTTTTCTAAAATGGGATTTTGCTTAAATGGTTTAAACCAAACCGTACCCGCCTAACCGTACCCGCCCAAACCGCAAACCGTTTAACCCGCTTTTAAGCTGTTCGGTTTACGGTTGGTTTGGCCTTCATCCTCAAACCGCCTAACCCGAACCGCCGAAACCGCGAAACCGCAAAACCGTCTGTTGCTCACCCCTAGTTGCAAACTCAACTTTATCCGCCTCATCACATTTACTTGTGCGGAACATCTTTTCAACGTGTGTCAACAAATTCTTGGCTGCTATGGGATCATCTTTCCCATAGAAATCGTATGGCTTGCACTTCTGAAAACCATCATAAGTACACCTCCTTGTCTTCTCAGGTATTCTAGCTCTACCCACCTCAGTAAAGATCTCTTCACGACCCTCTCTTTGCTCAGGTTGGACCAGGGTTGGTCCTGAAGTACCTCCAGTTGTAGCCTCCGTTTGAGGCTTCAAATAAGTTGGTAATATCTCCTTGATCGCCTTTGCTACCTCAGCTGCGATCATCGCCTGCATATTACTCTGTATCTCGGGAGGTCGCTCTCCCTTGGGTTGACGCTCTTTACCCGAATCTCGTGATCCCGATTTATCTCTTGGTGGATCACCTCGCTCTTTTTCTTTTCCAGCGCTCATTTTAACTGAAAAAGAAAATCAACTCATTTAGCAATCACCACCATAATACTCAATATGGTGTGTAATCAACTCAATTGTATATCACTATAATACTCAATATAGTGTATAATCAACTCAATTGTATATCACCATAATACTCAATATGGTGTATAATCAACTCAATTGTATATCACTATAATACTCAATATAGTGTATAATCAACTCAATTGTATATCACCATAATACTCAATATGGTGTATAATCAACTCAGTTGTAATACACCGCGGAGGATAGCTACTCGGGACTCTTTGGGACTTCTCAATCTCATTGTTTTAAGTCTAAACCCATATCAAGGTTTAATTCTCTTAAACCACGGCTCTGATACCAACTTGTAACACCCGGTTTCCCAAAAATGAATTACACCTTAATCTTCTCACATCAAAACAACATTAAAGGGTGTAACTCAATTTAAGAAACAAGTAATACAAAGTTGTTACCAAAAACATAGTTTAAGTCTTAAGCTATTTACAACTATCATTCAAAAATCGGGTTAAATTACATATTTCAAACAACAACTAAGTCCAAGTCCATATCCAAGTCCAGCTATCCCTCTGAGACACGCTTCCCCCGATCACCACTACCAAATCCTAACACAAAACAACAATAACAAACAATTTATGAGCTATGAAAGCTCAGTGAGTAATTTAAGGTTAATTGGTTTATATCATCCATTATCTTATTTTAACCAAGCTCAATGGACTATCTCAGTCCTGAGTGTGATATACACACTATAACTCTTTATTCTATATACTCAAAATTTGGTTATACTCAACCAAATCAAAACATAGCTCACTTCTTATCTGTAAACAACATCATAATAAGGCATAATCATCTAATAATTAACTGCTCACCTGTTGTCGGGTTACTCTGTGGAACTCCTGAACCGCGTGTGTCGTGCTCCTGTCTAGCCTTAGCTGTATCATAATATCTCGGGTCAAACTCAATATTCAACAATCTCAATCATACTCAATATCGATAACAATCAAGAATTTGAATCATAAGAGAGAGTTACAATCAAAAGATAGCAATACTATCCTAATTGTAACTTTCAATTCCACAATTTAACTCATATAACCCTAGGAACATATTACAAACACTTCACTAGCTTAGGTCTCGAATTAGAACTCCCATACACGCACTACTCCAAGTGAACTCACTCTAATTCATGCTAGTTGCAGGTGGTTCATCAAAACCACAAGGAATCATCTCAATTCCAATGATTCACCAGTCAAAACAAGATAAAAATCAAAGAGGATTACCTTTCAAGCTCAAGGGATTAATCTCTAGCTTCAATTCGTGATCAATAAGCCTTAATCTCGACTTAGAAGGGTTAGAATCGATTTTCTAGGGTTTTGGGAGCTTTTAGTCGAAGTGGGTTTTAACCCCAAATGAAACAAAATCGCACTTTAAAAATAGATCTGTGCGATTAGACGGCCCGTGTTAAAATTACACGGCCCGTGTAATTTACGGTATTGAAATTGGAGTTTGGTCTGCAGAGCTACACGACCCGTGTCAATATTACACGACCCGTGCTGCACACTTTACACGACCCGTGTCAATATTACATGACCCGTGTAACTATCAGTATGCTCAAAACAATCACAATGGACTCCTACACGACCCGTGTAACTCCAACACGACCCGTGTAACCTCTTTTTAGCATTTTTCAACCTCAAACTTCTACCAAATGGGATTTTAACTACCCAAACTCATACATTAGCCTAATAAATCTTAATTACACTAAGATTAACTCAAAATCTAAAAAATTCAATAACACGGTATTACAATATATATATATATATATATATATATATATATATATATATATATATATATATATATATATATATATATATATATATATATATATATATATATATATATATATATATATATATATATATATATAGGGTTAGGTTCTATTGAGAACTCAAATATTCATGAGATCTTGAGAACTCATTCTGATTGGTTAGATCATAAAAGGGCATGATAGTCATTTACCAAAAATCTCATTTAATTCTGATTTTTTTTTATTTTTGGCAACAAAATAACCATTCCTAAAATCAAGCCTATTAGAGAATTTTCAAATTTAAAAAAAAATCAAATTTTCGTTTTTTTTAAATCAGGTTTTTTTGGAATTTAAAAAAAAATAAAAATTTATTTTTTTAATTAGATTTTTGGAATTTAAAAGGCATAATTTTTTTTATTTGCATGTGCATATATATACATATTCGCAGGTTTTTTTAATAGAATGCATATATGCATAATCAAATTTTTTAGTAGTGCATTTTTTTAGTAGAATGCATAAATACATATTTAACTTTTTACATTACATTTTCCATGGATGCATACATGCACATTTAATAACATTTCGTAAAAAACACATAAAATATATTCGTATTTCATAATATTCGGATATCATACTACCAATTTATTAGAAACAATAATATACAACTGTTTTGAACGTTACATACAAAAAATATACAAAACACAACGATAATTCATGATATCTTCATTTTTCAGTTTTCACTCCTTCAATTTGCTGGATAAATTCTTCAAAACCTGCGAGAACGTTAATAAAAATTGATATAAATATATATTCAAAAACATTAAAATAAATACATACATGCATATACGCATATGAACAAATGCACATCTATTTATGTATATATGCAAAATATGCATACATGTGTACATGAACAAAATGATATACATATGCATATGTGCACATACGTTTAATACACATATGCATATGACATATGCACATTTATACACATATACACACATTATTGCACATATGCACATATGCATTTATGTCCATATGAACATATGCATTTATGTACATATGCACATATGCATTTATGCACATACGTGTATGTACATATACACATATGCACATAGGCACATATATGTATGCATATAGGCAAATATGCACACATTTGTCCAAATCCACATATGTGCATGTGTGTATGTGCACATGTATGCACATGTATACCTTTACAAAAATGCAAAAATATGGATATAAACAATTAACATAAATGATTATAAACAAGTTATCGCACACATACATATGTGCACATATGAAAATATCCACATATGTACATATGCACATATGTGCATGTGTATATGTACACAAATGTGCATGTGTACACCTAATTGTAAATAAAGATTTTAAACCAGAAAAATGATGAGTTGTGCACATGTCAATATGTAAAGACCTATTGGAACCTGATGCACAAGTATAAATCTAGTAATAACCCGAAATTTGATATGAAACCAGCAAGAACTCAAACCAGCTGCAACAAAAAAAAACTCAGACATGATGCTTTGTTTGGTATCATGAACACGTATTTGGCATTCCGAAAGGGATTTTTTAATTCACTTTTCCTTTAGGCATTTCATCGAACACGTATTTGGCATTCCAAAAAGCAATACCATATAAGCAATACCTAGTCTCGTGCAATAAGCCTCTTTGACCTAACAAAAACACTACATCCGGTTGTGATCAAGTGACGTTTTGATTGCCCTAAATTTAGAAGATTTAAATACAAATAATGATCAAAAATACAAATAATAAAAAAAATCATTAAAATTGTAATCCCAGTTGTTGCCAACCAACCATACACGTTATGATTCTTTCATATTTCAAATTCCTATGGCAGATTCCATGTTTTTGTAAAACATCTACAAACCAGACACCCCTTGATGCTTTGGAATTCATGTGTTTGTGATAAAGCACTATGCTTAAGAAAAAACAAATAGGACGTACCCGAATATATATGACGAAATTTCCATTATTTGCCATGTAAATCCCTTCCCACGAGTTCTTTGTGTCGGTGGTTTGAGAAATCCTATATAAAAAATAGGCCAGGAACCCCGATTCCCTTCTTCTTTCATTTGTCGTCTATGGTTGCTGCTTTGGTTACCTACCTTAGCGTTTTCTCAAGCACACCTAAAATTGATTTGGTTCTCATCCAATCGTGTCCGCCATTCCGCCCCAATTTAATCGCCGGCTTGCTCCACCTCAGCGGCGCTGCTGTTCTCCTCCGCCTCTGTCACATGACTCGCGGAAACTCGCAACAAGTTTCAACTTCAATCAGCAACCGAGCTTCAATTTCAACCAGAATCGTGGATGCAGTCCCCAACGAGCTTCAATCGGGAATCGTTGAATCAGTCGCTAAGGAGCTTCAATCCGCAGTGATGGTCAATGGTTGATGGATTTAAGCTTAGCGATTCAGTCGAAGACTTCGCCTCTCGAGAGATGATGGTGAGTACGATCGGTGGCTAGGGCAGGGAGGCGGCGGATGAGATATGTGTTGAATCAGAAGATGAGAGTATTAGAAAGGAAAGTCAAAAAAGAATTGATCTCAGAAGAAGGATACAGAAAGATGAAGCAGTGCCTTGCCTGGTGTATGTCGGCGATTAGCGGTACTACAGGTTTCAATCAGGGTCGATTTCCGGTGCATGTCGGCGATTGACGGAAAATTAAATCGGGTAGGACGATTTCCGGTGGTGTAGCTACTGCCGTGATTGAATCTTGAATAATCGTATTATGACAACTGGTGGTATCGATGCTGTCTACTGATTTGAGTCGAAGAGAGCCATGGGCGAGTCGCGTCTGTGTGAAAGAATGAAGGAGACGATCGAATAAGAGGGGGTGAAGTGAGAGAAAATGAGATTTTTTTCCGTTTTTATTGGAATGCAGCGTGATATATGGAATTTCCGTTTCAGCATTTTTTCTTATTCCAAAACTATCCCTAAAACTTAATTTAAAAATACAATTATATTATTAAAATTAAAATTAATTACAAAACTGCCATTATTGATCCTAGCCATTTAATTTATTGATCTAATGGTCCAGATTTGGTTCTCAAGATCTCATGAATATTTGAGTTCTCAATAGAACCTAACTCTATATATATATATATATATATATATATATATATATATATATATATATATATATATATATATATATATATATATATATATATATATATATATATATATATATATATATATATATATATATATATATATATATATATATATATATAGGTTCTTTTGAGAACTAAAAAAACCATGAGATCTTAAGAACCAATTCGGACTACAAGATCAAAAAATTCAAAGGCTAAGATGAAAGATGACATTTTTGTAATTAATAACAAATTCAATGGTATTTTTGGTATTAATCAAAAGCTGGCAGGGGTATTATAGAGAGTAAAAATTATATTAAAGAAAATCCCAAAAAATCAGCCTAATTAATTTTAAATACATTGAAAAAGGAAAAAAATTCAACCCTCTTTCTCTCACTCCTCTCTCGTCTTCCTCTCGATCCCGTGAAGAACCACCGCCGTCAAATACTATCTCTTTCTCAGACGACCTTGCCGATCGTCCCCTCATCTTGGATCTTCGCCGCCTCACCCACCGGAGCATATCCTCCTCGATTTGACACCGAGAATGAGGGATAACCTTCATCAGGTATGTATTATATTGTTCAACAACCGAAATTAAGTTGCTCCTCCTCCCTTGCAGATCCATCTAAACAAAATTGCTCCTCGACTTCCGATATATATGCCGGTGGAGAAGATGAATACGCAATCAGTGAGCAGACCTCGATTTTCGATTTATGATTTCCGATTTCCAGTGGAGAAGACGAAGACGCAAGTATCAATTGCTATTTTAGATTTCTGGAAAACAACAGTGTAGGTGGGTCGTGTGCTATGGCGGTGGTTTAGCCGACGGTGGTGATAAGCATGGTGGCTCTCCCAGACCAACATCATCATCGATGGGCACAGGTAAAGAACATGTGTATATGTATCCTGAATTTGATGTTTTATATAAACCTCACTCTAATATTTGGGCGATTTTGATTAACAATTGCTGATTCTCTCACCAGTGGTAGAATTAAGATTTGGATTGGAATCGAATATTTCATGTGTTAAGAATTGAGCTTCATGTTAATTTATAATGTCAAACAGGGTATAATTTAGTCTTAAAGTGGATAAGAATTTTCTGAGTATTTTATAAACGAATTCTGGCACTTAAATTGAACTTTTCAACAATTGAAACGATCTACAGTTTTCTACAATTCAGTATTGTTCTCTAATTTTATGCCTTTAAATTCAGTATTGTTCTCTGATTTTATGCCTTTAAGGAAACTAATCGTCCAAATATGAATCTTTTCTAAATTGAATCAAGGTTCAATCTTTTTTCATTATTTGGATTTAGTTTTTTAGTTCAAAATTATTTATAATATGTAGTTTATGCATATATGTACATATACATGTGTGTATATATGCATACATATACATTTGTGTACATAATATATGCATTTGCATATGTGCATATGTACATAAATGTATAAATGCATATGTACATATATGTATACATATATGTGCCTATGTGCATATGTGTATATATGCATGTAAGTATTCTTTTGGGGTTTTTTTAATCTCTATAATACCCCAAAGTATTACCCTTCATGGGTAAGGGTTGTTTTCTCACAAAAAAAGAAGTTGAGTTTTTAATTTTATCCCCCAATTTTACATTTTTCCTTCTTATTTATATTTTCTTGCTATATTGGGATTGATTATTTTGTTCACTTTATAGTTGGCTTGGCTTAATTCTCATCTTACAAAGATTTGGTTTATATGTATATGAATGCATATATGCATGTGTGTGCATATATGCATATGTGTATATTTTTCACAAGTATATAAGTGCATATATGCATGTGTGTACATATATGCATATGTGTGCATATATGCATATGTGTATATGTATATGTGCATATGTGCATTTATGTATGTGTGCATTTATATATGTGTGTGCATATACGCATATACGTATGTGTTTGTGTATATCAGTATCTCTACATATGTGCATATACGTATGCTCACTTTTATTACCATTTTTGCAGATTTTACAAAATTTATCGATCAAATTGAAGAGGTGAAAATTTATAAAAGTGAAGAAACTTGACGATCAAGGAAGAAACAATGAAGATATTATAAATAGTTGTTGTATTTTTTTAAAATATTTTATGTATGTGTGGTTCAAAACACTTGTATATTATTATTGTTTTTAATAAATTAGTGTGTTTATTATTTGCGTTAACATATTAGAAGTACAAAATATGTGTATATAAATTCCGAAAATATGCATATATACCTGTGTATCTGCATATATGCACATTGCAAATACATAAATTTGTATATATGAATTCAGAAAATATGCATATATGCACCTACGAATAAATATATATGCACCTGTAATTACGAGAAAAAAAATGTGTATTTTAAATTCCAAAAATCAAATTACAAAAATCTCGAAAAATCTGATATTTAAAAAAACGAAAATCTCGAAAATTCTGATTTTAATAAAACGAAATCTTATTATTTTTAAATTTTGAAATTTGAAATTGATTAGGCTTATTTTTAGGAATTGATATTCTGTTGCCAAAAATAAAAAAAAATTAAATTAAATTAGATTTATAAAATGACGATCAAGCCCTTTTTGATTTGGATAATGATCTAATGGATGATATTGAGTTCTCAATATCTCATGAATATTTGAGTTCTTAAAAGAACCTAACCCTATATATATATATATATATATATATATATATATATATATATATATATATATATATATATATATATATATATATATATATATATATATATATATATATATATATATATATATATATATATATATATATATATATATATATATATATATATATATATATATATACTAGTTGTAAAACCCGTGTATTACACGGGATGATACAAACAAATTATTAATTGAGGATATCTAGACATTAATAATTTTACATAGGAATTTGTTTGTGTATTGTGAAATCTTGCTTTTGATTTTTACTATTACGACTTTGTATTTTGATAAATATAATTGATTATGAGAATGTCACCGGTACTAAAATCAAATTCACTATTATGATTGTAATCGTTCTTCAAAATATTATGACGTTAATTGTCTTTCTATTGTCTCCCAAATCATTCTACACATTAAAAAATAACATGATATTAAAAACATTTAATTTTTAAATTGAATGATAACAATTAATTTTGAAATTGAATGATAATTAAACCGATCATTAAGGAGTTAAAAACGTTTCAACCTAATTAGTTTTTTTAAGAAATTTAAAATTATGAGAAAATGGCATGTGGCAAAATGAATGTGGTGATGACATGTGGCTTTGAGTTACTTATTTATTAGGATAGGATATATATATATATATATATATATATATATATATATATATATATATATATATATATATATATATATATATATATATATATATATATATATATATATATATATATATATATATATATATGTGGAAACCCATACTTAACGATGCTGAAGAATTGTATGTGGCATATCATGTGGAACACGGTCTACCGGGTATGCTTGGAAGCATCAATTGTATGTATTAGGATTGAGAAAATTGTCCAAACGTATGGAAAGGACAATACACTCGTGGTGATCACGGCAAAGCTTAACTAATACTAGAAGTTCCCGAGTCGAACAACGACCTAAATGTTCTAGATTCGTCGCCAAAAAACATAAATTAAATGATGATGTGGAAATTAAAGGAGTCCCAAGACTGTCAAGCATTTCGCATTTCCTTGTGTGTGTTATGGGGTTGTCCTGCTGACGTGTCACTGATGTGGCAGCTGTCTTGGGTTGTCCCCACACCCCATAGCCTCAGTGTCTCTCTAGCGTCCCTAAGTCTCTTTCATTCTACCGGTGCCCCTTGCCACCACCGACATCATCTTCCAGCGAACCCTTCTACGTTAACACCAATACACTTTAGCCACCATTCCTTTACGTCCAGCAACCACTACTTCACCCTCACCCGATCTAGGTTTTCTTACAAATCTTCCTCCTTGTCGTCATCCATCTACGCCGCCACCATCTATCCAATCAGATCTTCGCACAATCTCTGATCTCTTCCATTGGTCCTCCGAACAAACCCAACTATCCCCTCTCTCATTGGTGGCAATGGATTCTAAGGATTTTGATGGTTGAAGACTGACTGGGTATTGTAATTATACTTGTGGGTTTGGTGAGTGTTGGGAACTTAGATTTTAAAATCTTGGATATCATATTGCTTAAGCTAAAAAGTATGGATGCCTACGAAATTGCTACATCCGGTGCCACATAGGCGTCACGTAGATGCCTACGAAATTATTCCTTTGAATGCCTACAATAGGGTATGGATGCCTACAAAACAATTCCAATTTTTTAATTTAAATTAAAAAAACAAACAAACATTTCATTAAATATTAAATAAGAAATTACATTACTAGAAAAATTAAAATAACTAACTAGAAAGTAAATAACCTAAAAACTTAGAAAATTTAAACCTACAAATTCCTTCTCTTCCTCAAGAGACCATGATTTGTTTTTCGCCATCCCTTTTGATTTTTCTTTCACTATCTCTTTCCGTTTCCCTTTTTTTCGTTGTAGCGGGACCTCATCGGGTTCAGATTCGGTCATTGGGGTAGCAAGAAGTTTGGCGTTTGTGGAGACGGTGACTGGAATTGAATTTGGATTGTTAGACATTATGTGTAAAATGTAGAAAAATTGTGTGTGTAAAATGATTAAATTGTATGGTATTTATAGTGGTAAATATATGTGTTTTTAAAAAAACTAAAAAAAAACATTTCTAACGGTCAGAAAAGGCTAGTATGCTCGGTATACTAACGTCGATGAAGCTCAATGCCGGAGACATTGCCTTGCCACGTCGATGCTGATGAAGCTTTTCTTCATCATACCGTTTAGCCTTAGGGTAGTCTTGTTAAAATTATGTATCTTTTGGTGTGATCATTATACTTCTCTTACTGGTTCGTGTAAGGTATTTTTGTTTTCTATAAAACTGGCCATTCACATGTAATGGCTTTGGTTATCATTTTGATATATGTATATTAGGTACAGGTAATGAATATAGGTTTCATTTGATCGGGGTATCATTTTTTCCGATAAGGGTTGCGATGGATTAAGGGCTGGTGTCGGAGGACACTAGCGATGGATGAGAAGTCAATGTAAGGAAATAATGTTGGGGATGGAATGGGACCATTTAATTTTAATAAAAAAATTATGATAGAATTAAAAAAAACTAGCGATGATGCCCACGCGTTGCGACGAGTTTATTCATCCTATATTTTCAATTGAATAAACTGATACATAAAGTTATTTCCTATCAAATGTAAGGACACAGGGCGTGTTTATGTAATTTTAGTGTTATATAGTGACCATTTCTATAATTTTGTTTTACACTATTACATACGGACCATATTTGCAAAGATCCCAGGCTGGAAAATAAAATTGCTATTTTTGTATTTTATGAATCATAGTAACCATTTTTGTAAATTTTCTATTTGACAATGACCATTTCTATAATCTTTTGAAACACATGGACATTTTTGTAACTTGCTACTAACATAGGGACTAGTAAAAATTGCATAAGGACCTTTTCTAAAACTTAAAGGACAATTGTTGTACTTTTTTTACATAGGACCATTTTTGTAATTTTTCTATCAATAGAGACCAATTCCAATTCGGATGCATCGTTCTCAAGAACGAATGGCTAAGAGAAATTTAGCATTATCAAAATCGGGGTTGTTGTCGTGATCTCCTTGAGTTGCTTGAAGGCTGTGGTGGCCTCGATTGACTTTACTGCCATTTCTTCAATAAATAAGTTAAAGGGTATTATGTAATACCCTGTCAATCCTATGAACCACCTTAATTCTATAATATTTGTGGGATCAGACAATTTAACATTGCTAAATTTTTTTTTTCTTGATCACCGCTACTCCTGATTCTGATACTACGTGGCACAAATATGCCACATAATCTTGTCCAAATTGCATTTTTCACAATTTGCATACAGTTGATGGTCTCTCAATTTTTTTTAACACTTGTACATGGTCCAAAAGATGTGCTTGGATTTGACTATATATACGAATGTCATCAAAAAAGACCAAGACTAATTTTCTTAAGAAAGGTCAGACAATGTCATTCATGAGTGATTGGAATGTTGTTGGAGCATTACCCTTTTTGCCCTTTCTTGCATAAGTGAATTTTATAGGAGGCTTAGCAGAGATATAGACAGTATATTGAGGCTGGTTACTCTAATCATGTTGATGAGACTACATTGCCTTACATTAGCAATAACAAGTAGAATGCTACGCTAAAAAAATACTAGAAAGGAAATAAAAGTACATATTGCTTTCTTGATATTTCATGAGAACTTGATGACACAATCTGTAGACCTCCTTTCAATTGTTTCTAATTCCTTCCTGACCTTTGTTTCCTTCTTTACATCTTGTAGCTGAGTCTTAGACCACCAGATATCCATCCTCTCCAAAACATGTGCATACTTCAAAACGCGTTTAAGGAAACATATTTCCGAATCATTAGCATGAAAGTTCTTTAATGTCACTGTCTTGAGGCAATTCGAGACGCATATAGGTATTAATAACCAGATTCTATCGTCCTCACCAAGGTCCAAGCCGTGCTCAAATCCCTGTACAATATTTTAAAAAAACGTTACGTTAATATCATAATCGTTGGCATGATGTTTTGAATTTTGAGTATAGGTTGTTAATCCACCTCAGAGAGACAAAACGTTTGTATAATCGGACAGAAGTAAAGCAAATCCATGAGCACTCGAAAAGTATAATTGTCGACTTCCTTACTCAACACCAAATGGATCAAATTTGGAAACAGCTGGAAATGAAGCGGCATGTTGTCTGTACATATAATAGACTTCACATGGAAAAAAAACACGCAAACACTAAAGTCAGTATGGCACGATTGTACAAAGAGGCGAGTTCTAAATTCGAACATATTCCATTTAAAATGTAAATTAGCTTTGTCAATTACCTCCATAGTAAAACTAGATAACCTCAAAAACACGACATTCCTTAGTTGTTTGAGTAGGCAACTTGATTTTGCCTCTCTTCAGGAAGAGGAATGTGAATGCATGCTTTGACAATGGATGGTATATTATTCAAGAAAATTTCGTTTGATAAATATCCGATGTATTCAAAATATGTAAGATTTGTTGCATCAATTTTGATCTTACAACCATTGAATTCATCGGATGGCTCAAAGTAGAAGTGATCATGTATGGTCAAGCTCTTTAACGTAGAACTGGAAATCACAGTGTTTTCCAAGTAGTAAATCCACTGGCATTCTTCTAAAAACAAATTTTCTAGAACTGAACAACCTGAGAGAAGTCGGTTTACATCATCATAATTCATGAACCCAACATTCAGTAGGTGCAAGGTTTTCAGGCACGGAAAAGAAACATGAGATGGGATTTTGATCCACTCCACCTCTATTTTCAGGGTAGTCAATGACATGCTATTAAACATTGACTCAGGAATCACAGATTCAATTGCATCCAATAGACATAGATCAAGCTCCTGAACATTGTGCATGATTGCATGAGAAATCCATGAAAGTATTTGTGATGGATCAGAGAGAATATTAGAACATAGACAGAACTTTTCTAATTTTGATGCACCCCGCACCTCAAGGACCCTTTCTACAAAGTTCATGAAGGAAGTGACCTTGAGTGGATTTCGATCATCAATCCCTCTAGCATGCAACAATGTATCATCAATATCAATGTTGGGAATGGAAACCCAGAGGTTCTTCCATCTTGTAGATAATATGGATGCCTTTACAACTTCTTCCGTAGGGATAAATGACAGAATGTGATGAAGAATACAGTCAGGCAAATTGCTGATATAATCGACCATATCAACTGAATGTTCAATTTTGTGTTGCTTGTGGCCTTTGTGTTCAATCATGGGTAGCTTCTTTGATTTCATAATCACAGGTCACAGCCACAAAAGGGGAAATGTCAAGTTTCGGCTTCTTCAAAATCAACTAATCTGAAAACATTCAGGAAAAACAAGTTTAATTAGATCATAATTGGCTTTATGATGCAGGCAACAAGCTCAGACAGAGGCCGTATCCTATACCTTAATCTATGAACGTTTCATCAGTTACATGGTCAAACCAGACCCTTTTAGGACCTAAAATCGATGTAAATTACCTTCAAGTTACAGCAAATGAACTTATGAAAAGTAGTCTTTGAGTTGTGCCCTAATGATATGCTTCTTCATGGATGACAATTATAATTCCTACATAAAATATATTTTAAACCTAAATTGATATCTCAACTCTAAAAAAAAAAAGTATAAACCTTAGAATTATTGCGCAGGCAAAACTCATTGATACCATAAACAGCTTGGTAGGTCTTTGATTCCACTTCTCCTAAAATTACAGGCGAGATTAAATCGAAATAACATGAACTTGGAAAAAACCCTACGAACTCGGTTGATTAATCAGATAAATACAATAACGTAAATTCAAATTTCATATAAATAAACAAGGACAGGTTTGGTTTCGTCGTTATCAACACATTCGTACAGACTTGCATATTAACACATACGGAGAGAATTAGAGAAAGAGGGCTGAACTTTGATCAGAGATTTCAGATTGTTGATGTGTTGTGCATTAATGATTTGTTGACCCTTCGTTATAAACTCTTTATCGACGAATGGCCAAGAGTTTTGCCGAAGGTCTGCGGGAAATTGGCATGGGGATTGAGAGTGGAATTGAGTTTGAGGGGGGAAATTGGACTGGTTTTGTACTTTTGTTTCTCCTCACTCTCGCTTTTATTAAAACATACAACCTGACACATTTCGTCCCTTAATTCCCGAGATTAAAGCAAAACACCCCCTCGCATATAAATTCACAAATATTTTTTATCTCATGGTCTTTGAGAGTTTTTTTAAGAGGAGAATGAAAGGGAAGGAAAAGAAATCAAGAATGAATTGCGTTCTTGAGTTTTTTTTTAAAGAATGAAATGAAAAATGATGGAAGGGAAGGGGAAGAAACTTGCAGATAAAAGTTATCATCCTATTTTTGAAAGAGGAAAGAATGCTAGTTATCATCCTATTTTTGGAAGAGGAATGAATGCGGAGAAAGGGAAATGAATGAAAATTACTTTTTGCCCCTCCAACAACTATTTCACTTGTAAAGTGAAGGGTAAAATATAAATATGTTAATTTCCTTCATTTTTGTTTCTACTTAACATAACTTCTCTTACATTCTCTTCCAACTCAAAAACACAGTAAATATGTTAATTTTCTTCCATTTCGTTTCTACTTGAGAAGATAACTTCCCCTACATTCTCTTCCAACTCAAAAACACAATAAATTTTATAAATTTTCCTTCCATTACCCTCCCTTTCTTCCTCTTTATTATTAAACTCATAGAGCGTAAATTACATTTTGCGTGAATTACAAAAGTCGTGCATATGGTATTGTAAAAAGTACGGTTTAAGGTTAAAATTTATATATTGTTATATTAGTAATCCTTTTAGTTTTATTTTATTGTGGTTTTATATCGAATCTAGGGGTAAGCGTGGTCCTGGGACCGACCCGATCAGGACCGAACCCGAGCCGGACCGAGACCGAGGGAAGACATTCAATGGAACCGAGGACCGACCAAACTATGAGACTTGGTCTTGGGTTCGGGTACGGGTTTGCTCGGGTTTGGTCGGGTTTTACCCGAGCAGGACCAAGCGTAAAAATTTCAAAGGCCTACATTACAATCTTAAAGTCTTTTAAACTTTCGGTCGGTTCCGCACCCGAGAACCCGACAATACCGAATGACTAAGACCGAGAAGGACCAAGACCGAATTAAGCTACATATACGGACCGAGTACCGACCAAGTAACATGGTCGGTTCCTTATCTCGGGTCCGGTTCCTCGGTTCTTGGGTTTGGGCTCGATTCCGAGGACCATTTGCACATCCCTAATCGAATCCATATAAAATGATCTTTTTTTATCTTGTATATTTTATCATTATCATCTTAGGCAACAACCCCCTCCCCTTCAAACCAACAATGAAAATCCCTAACCACCACAATTACCTCATTTTCAAACCACTTGTGTTGTCACTTCCTTCACGAACCGAAGTCACCTACTACTTTTTAGTGAATCACAACCACCCATGTCACATTGCTACTTCTTTGAACACGAGTCTCGTCTTCAAAATCATAGCTAGTTTATCATCTGAAAATGGGTTCAATCCACTGTCATTTTAAAATGGTTTCGAACCTACCTACCTTCTATGTAGGGTTCCAATGGTGGCATCTTAAATTGGTGTCGAACCTACCTACTTTCTATATGGGGTTCTAATGGACTCAGATTTCTATCATCATCGGCAATTACAACAATCAGTCCACACCGAGTGCGCATGTCTGAACATGATTAATAGTGACCAGATGGTAAATGTGAGCAAATGGGTTTTCTTTATGCATCTAGCATTGTGTTATTAAGTTTGATATTTCCTTTGACCATTGCTGCTATAGAGACTAAGCATGACATAATTTGTATATCAGTTTCACGATAAGAATACAAAGCTACAGTGCCGGATGCGTTGCTTGATGAAAAAGGTTTAGTGCTCGGAAAAATAGATGTGGTGCGCGATACACCGCAACTGTTGTGTACGTCCTATGGGCCATCGGTTAGCGATGTCATAGGCTTGTGGGCCCCAACCTATTAGTAGTTTTAGGTCAAACGACTGTTATAAGTAGATCTCTCACATGTACGAATGTAACTCGATGTAGAAAGTGTGTGTTTTGACGACTATATTATTAAAATATCTCTCTAGTTCGTCTGCGGATTGGTCGATCACTTTGATCGTGTGAACCATGTTAATTCTTAATTAACATTGTCAATGAGAAGACAACGTGTGAGTTGATCAAAACATCATCTAACATGTATAAGAAACCCTTGACGACGAAAAGGTATTCATAATTATATAGTTGGTTAATATGAAGATAAAGTAAGGAATGTTAGTGACACATCAGGTAATGGATTTTAATTTCGATAATGTTTAAGTTAGTATTAGTTAATATCAAATTTGATGATAAAACCCAGGCGGCGTTACTACTGTCCCAAAGTTGGTTTGGAATAGTAACATTATTAGTAGTTCATTAGGCACTACTAAGCTTACCTTTGAAGGCATTCACGATTTGATTCTCGGGGAAGATATCCGTAGAAGGAATGCATGAAAATATTCCAATAGTTTCTTGGTATAGAAGACACGGGCAGGAAATCCAAGAATGTGGGTAATTGTAGAGGAATATTGATATCAATGAAGAAAGGTCAGTACAATAACCCAATAACAGGAAAGATGTTACATGTTGGAATTGTAAAGAGAACGGTCACTTCAGAAATCGATGCCCAAGATCTTCACTGATAGAGGAAAGAAATATATGAATATAGCATTATATTTTAATAATGCCCTAATTTTCTATGTACATAGTTCGAATGAATTATGAATTATGGGTTCGAGTTCATTTTTGCTTGCTAAGAAGTAATGCCGAATTTTAGACATTATAGTAGGAATGTGACGCTAAAAGATAACAAGATCATTGATACCACAAACATTGGGGATGGTGTCCTCAAGACCTCTTTGGTAAAGAACTGGGCATTAAAGAGTGTCAACAATATTCTAGATTTGCAGAAGATGTTGATATTGGTAGGGAAGTTAGATGATGAATGACATCATGTTGATTTCAACAATCACTATTGGAAGGTTACAAATTGTGACCTTATAGTTGCTTGAGGATACAAATGAAAACACTTTATATGGTTGAAGTTTTCGCGGATAGGAAAAACGCAACAATAGGGGATCGTCTACTCTATGACACCAAGTACTTGGGCAAATGCGTGAGAAAATGATGGATATATTGGCTTCAAAAGGAAGAAATCCATATTTGAAGAGTGTGACACGTGAGTCATGTGTTCTTTGAAACAAAAGAAAGTTACCTTTGTAAAAATGAGGGAAAGCTAGGGTTGTACGTACATAAAGGCATATTGATTTGCAAAGTTAGGGGTTGTGAAGCGAAGTAGAAGCAAGACAGAGTAGATGAAGGTGGTTGTAGATTACATTTCAGACGAGAGAAGACGGAGGAAAAGTAGGCCCTAGGGTTGTACGCACACAAAAGCATCTCAATTTGCAAAGGTAGGGTTATGAGGCAAAGTAGATGGTAGGTGACGATTGTCCGATTATAGTAGGTGGTGGCAGCAATTGAGTTCCAATGATTTAGAATTCATAAATCTTAAGTTACACGAGAAATGGGGCTTGGGATGGGCCCATCTTATTTTTTTAATATAAATAATAAGATAAATAACAAATAAATTCAAAAATATAAGAAGACAGAGCTAGTCATTTAATGTTTGCAATGGACGAATAACACAACAAATTAACAAAATCATACCACAATGACAGTCTAAATTCAAAAAAAGCTAGCTGACCAAAAGAACAATTTTGCACAAACCACGAAGACAAATTTAGGAACTTACTCTACAGTTTAACATTGCTATATTTTCAATAAAAAGTCAAATACAAGATACATATGAAACATGCACAATAAATCAAAAGTTACAAACCTACATTTTAATTTTATAAATAATAAATAACAAAATATAACGTATTTTCAGGGCCCATGGGTTATTCGGGAATACACCTGTTTTGATGACATGCGGTTGTCTTGAGATTTCACGAGAACTTGATGACACAAACTGTAGAGCTCCTTTTTAGTGTTTCCAATTCTTTCCTTACCTCACTTTTGTCCTTTAGAAATGATACCCGATTCTGATTATTGGACCATGAGATATCCATCTTCTCCAAAACATGTGCATACTTCAAAACACATTTGAGGAAACATATTTCTGAATTATAAGCATGAAGCTTGTTGAAGGTCAGTGTCTTGAGGCAATTCGAGATGCATATAGGTACTGATAACCAAACTGGATTGTTCTCACCAAGGTACATGCATTGCTTGAATCCCTGTACAACGTATCAGAAAATGTTACGTTTAATATCATGATTGTTGGCATGATGTTCACTTTGGATAAAAAAGTAATCCACCTCGGAGAAACAAATAGATTGTAGAATTGGACAAAAGTAAAGAAAACCCATCAATGCTCCAAAAGTATACTTCCCGATTTTCTCTGTCAACATTAAATGGCTCAAATTTGAAAACACCGGAAAACTGTCCGACATTTTATCTGCATATCTAAGAGACTTTGCAAGGGAAAGAAAACACAAAAACAAGCAAACACAAAAGTTAGTGTAATTGTACAAATACGCGAGTTCAGAAATATTCCATTTAAAATGTACATTAGCTTGTCAATTACCTCTAAAGTAAAACTAGATAACCTCAAAAACACGACATTGCTTAGTTGTTTGAGTAGATTAACAGCTCGACACGCGACTTCATTTTGCCTCTCTTCAGGAAGAGGAATGTGAATGCTTGCTTTGACAAGAGACGGTATATTAATCAAGAGAATTTCGTTTGATAAATATCCGATGTATTCAAAATATGTAAGATTTGTTGCATCAATTTTGATCTTACAACCATTGGTATCATCATCTTCCTCAAAGTAGAACTCATCATGTATGGTCAAGCTCTTTAATGTGGAACTGGAGATCACAGTGTTTTCCAAGTACATCCACTGGCATTCTTCTAAAAACAAATTTTCTAAGACTGAACAACCTGAGAAAAGTCGTTTTACATCATCATCATTCATGAACCCAACAAACGATAGGTGCAAGGTTTTCAGGGACGGAAAAGAAACGTGAGATGGGATTTCAATAAAATCTATCTCTAGTTTCAGGGTAGTCAATGACATGCTACTAAACATTGACTCAGGAATCACAGATTTAATTGCATCCACTAGAAAGAGGTCAAGTTCTTGAACATTGTGCATGATCGCATGAGAAATCCATAAATGTATTTTTGATGGATCACAGAGAATATTAGAATGTAGACGGAACTTTTCTAATTTTGATGCACCCCGAACCTCAAGGACCTTTTCTACAAAGTTCATGAAGGAAGTGACCTTGAGTGGATTTAGATCATCAATCCCTCTAGCATACAACAATGCATAATCAATTTCAATGTTGGGAATGGAAACCCAGAGGTTTTTCCATCTTGTAGATAATATGGATGCCTTTACAACTTCTTTTGTAGGGATAAATGACAGAATGTGATGAAGAATACAGTCCGGTAAATTGCTGATATAATCGACCATATCAACTGAATGTTCAATTTTGTGTTGCTTGTGGCCTTTGTGTTCAATCATGGGTAGCTTCTTTGATTTCATAATCACAGCCACAAAAAGGGAAATGTCAAGTTTCAGCGTCTTCAAAATCAGCTAATCTGAAAACATTCAAGAAAAAAAAGTTTAATTAGATCATAATTGGCTTTATGATGCAGGCAACAAGCTCAACCATAGGCCATATCCAATACCTTAAACTATGAACATTTCATCAGTTAAATGGTGAAACCAGACGATCCAGACCCTTTTAGGACCTAAAATTGATATAAATTACCTTCAATTTATAGCAAATGAACTTATGAAAAGTAATATTTGAGTTGTGCCCTAATTATATGCTTGTTCATGGATGACAATCATAATTCCTACATAGAATATATTTTTAACCTAAACTGATAGATGTACTATAAAAAAAGTATAAACCCTAGAATTATTGCGCAGGCAAAACTCATTGATACCATAAACAGCTTGGTAAGTACAATAACATGAACACTGAAGAAAACCCTACGAACTCGGTTGATTAATCAGATAAGTACGATAAGGTAAATTCAAATTTCATATAAATAAACAAGGACAGGTTTGATTTCGTCGTTATCAACACATTCGTACAGACTTGCATATTAACACATACGGAGAGAACTAGAGAAAGAGGGCTGACTTTTGATCAGAGTTTTGAGATTGTTGATGTGTTGTGCATTAACGAATCGTTGACCCTTCGTTCTAAACTCTTTATCGACGAATGGCCAAGAGTTTTGACGAAGGTCTGCCGGAAATTGGCACGGCGATTGAGACTTGAGATGAGAGTGGAATTTAGTTTGAGGAGGAAAATTGGACTGGTTTTGTACTTTTGTTTCTCCTCTCTCTCGCTTTTATTAAAATATACAGTTATACACCCTTACACATTTCGTCCCTTAATTCCCGAGATTAAAGCAAAACACCCCGTTCATATAAATTCACAAAAAATTTTGGAGCAACCGCCGGGTTTTTTTAGGAGAGGAATTAAAGGGAAAGAAAGCAACCGCCGGGTTTTTTTAGGAGAGGAATTAAAGGGAAAGAAATTAAATCAAGAATGAATTGTGTTTTTGATTTTTTTTTTTTAAATGGAATGGAAGGGAAGAAACCTACATATAAAAGTTATCATCTCATTTTTAGGAGAGGAAGGAACGTGAATGAGGGGAAATGAATGCAAATTACTTTTTTGCCCCTCCAGCAACTATTTTATTTGTAAAATAAATGGTAAATATGTAAATATGTTAATTCACTTTCCTTCCATTTCTATTTGAGAACATAACTTTCTGTCCATTCATTTTCAACTCAAGAGCACAATATATTTCATGATTTTTCCTTCCATTACCCTCCCATCTCTCCCCTTTATTATTAAACTAAAGAACAGAGCGTATATTACATTTTGCGTGAATTACAAAAGTCGTGCATACGATATGGTAAAAAATTACGATTTAAGGTTAAAATTTACATATTGTTATATCAGTAATCCTTTTAGTTTTATTTTATTGTGGTTTTATATTGAATCCATATAAAATGATTTTATTTATTGATTTTTATCTTGTATGTTTTATCATTATCATCTTAGGCAACAACGCCCTCCCCTTCAAACCAAAAATGAAAATCCCAACCACCACCATTACCTTATTTGCAAACCACTTGTGTTGTCACTTCCTTCACGAACCGGAGCCCCCACAATCACCTACTACTTTTTAGTGAATCACAACCACCCATGTCACCTTTCTACTTCTTTGAATACCACTCTCGTCTTCCAAATCATAATTAGTTTATCATCTGAAAATGGGTTTAAATCTACTGTCATCTTACAATGGTTTCGAACTTACCTACTTTCTATGTAGGGCTCTAATGGTGGCATCTTAAATTGGTTTCGAACCTACCTACTTTCTGTATAGGGTTCTAATGGACTCAGATTTATATCATTGTCGACATTTACAACAATTGATCCACACCGAGTGCACATGTTTGAACATGATTAATAGTGAGCAAAGAGTAAGCATGAGATAATTTGTATATCAGTTTCACGATAAGAGTCCAAAGCTACTATGCCAGATGCATTGCTTGATGAAAAAGTTTTAGTACTCGGCAAAATAGATGTGGTGCTTGGTACACCGCAACTGTGGTGTACGTCCTGTAGGCCATCAGTTAGCGATGTCTTAGGCTTGTGGGCCCCAACCTATTAGTAGTTTTAGGTCAAACGACTGTTATAAGTAGATCTCTCACATATACGAATGTAATTCGATGCGGAAAGTGTGTGTTTTGACGACTATGTTAATAAAATCTCTCTCTAGTTCGTTTGTGGATTAGTCGATCATTTTGATTGCGTGAACTATGTTAATTCTTAATTACACAGCTGGTTAATATGAAGATAAAGGAGGGAATGTAGGTGACACATCATGTAATGGATTTTAATTTCGATAATATTTAAGTTAGTATTAGTTAATATCAAATTTGATGATAAAATCCAGGCATTACTGCTATTATTCTTGACTGTCCCAAAGTTGGTTTGGAATAGTTACATTAATTAGTAGTTCGTTAGGAACTACTAAGCTTACATTTTAAGGTATTCACAATTTGATTCTTGAGAAAGATATTCGTTGAATGAATGCATGAAAATATTCCAATAGTTTGGTATAGAATACAGGGGCAGGAAATCCAAGAATGTGGGTAATTGTAGAGGAATATTGAAATCAAGGAAGAAAGGTCAATACAATAACAGAAACGATGTTACATGTTGGAATTGTAAAGAGAATAGTCACTACAGAAATAGACGCTCAAAACCTTCAGTGCTCGAGGATGGTATCCTCAAGACTTCTTTGGCAACGAACTGGACATTAAAGAATGTCAAATATATTCTAGATTTGAAGAAGACGTTGATATTAGTAGGGAAGTTAGATGACGAATGACATCATGTTGATTTTAACAATCACTATTGGAAGGTTTGAAACATCCTCGCTTAAGGATTTTCATAAAATACCTTTTTAAACCAATATAATATCTTCATCATTCAAAAATACTTCTTTAGTGAAAACTTTAATTCTCAAAAGCTTCAAAAGAGTCTATTTACGTTTAAACATCATTTGAAAACACATTGGATTTCGTTAAAAACTTATTTCCGAGTTTAAGTTGCGGAAAATCATTTGGTCCCACTTTAGATAAAACATCTTGGTTTATAAAGTAGCGAGGTTGTTACAACTCAAATACCATTACACAGTTTAAAATGAAACCACACAACTTGTGGCCTTCTAAAACATCCAGCTCCTCTAAAGTCCTCTAAACTCCTCAACCTGAGTACACATCAAAATAAGTTAGGTAATTGAAATGCCTAGTGAGCTTACCCGAGGTTGACCCATTTCGAGTGGCCAGTAAACTACCACACTCGGGAAAAACCCCCAAAAATAGCTTTGACACACACTTCAAAAGTTATTTAAAACGTCATAAGGATTTACTCAAAATATATAGTTATGATATGCAAATGCAATGCATGATGCAACTATCCCAAACGCACGTCCATCTCATTAAAGTCCAGCTCACTATGATGGCACCTACCTAAGTTCACAAATGACATGCACAAAGCATGTCACTCGATCCCCTTATAGGCAAAACTAGGACTAGTGGCCATCACACTAGCGCCATGAGGGTTAGCAACTCCCTCATGCAGTTTCTTATTGTCAGAAACAATCCCAAGACATCATTGAGGGTGGCTATCCAGCCCAAAAGGCCCTCTACATGGGTATAACATCATAAAGGTGGCTATCTCGGCCAAACATCATTAAGGTCATCATAAGGTTCACACGGTCAATCCATCCCTATATGCAATGCAATGTACAAATAGGATGCTCAAAACATCTTTCAAAACACCATCATCATCTTTATTTGAAAACATCTTTAGAAACTCATTTTCATGCAATGCACAAGTAGTAATCATATAACATATTGCACACAATAACATACATGAAAAGTAATTGATAACACACACAAAAGGTAGTGGGAAGGATGTGTACTCCTGGTAAACTCACCTAAGGTCAATTAACGAGTCAACACTAACTCCACACAAGGTTTGATGCATTTGGAGACGCTCCTAGACATCTACTCTTCCATCAAAATCCTCTTAGTTGAGTGTTAACTCAAGTCCTTAGTCTCACCTCCAAGTCATTACAATATACCTCCTTCCTACAAGACAAGAATGGAAGGTTTTATACTCGTTTCATCTAAAAGTCGCACCATAATTACTTCTTTTGAACTAAGAAGGAACTATCATCCATTATCCCAAAACGAAGTCCATGGCTTCCTAATATTAGGAAAATCTTAGTTAAAACATCCCCAAAGTTTGGCATTCAAACAAGGACCCAAAGCCCAAACCATAAAGCTCAAGACCCAAAAAGTGACAAATCTGAACAGACCCAGTTACACAGGTCGTGTTCTTGGAAACATGAGTCGTGTAAAACCCATCAGACAACACAAAAACTAACACGGGGTGTGTTTTATAACACGGGTCGTGTTCAGCATGTTGTAGCTTAGTTTTTGGTCCTTTTAACTCCCTTTTGACCAAAATTAAGTTCTAACACTTTCCTTTACCCATGGACATCAAAAGGACATGATTCAAACCCAATTTGTACATAATTATACTCAATTTAACCATCCAATCTCATCCCAAATGAATCAATTCAATGTTGTGATCATAACATTACTCTATAACCTTTAACCATGGAATACCCAATTCCATTCTTTCAATTGGTGATTACAAGTAGAGATTCCTTATTCCATTCCATGGAATCATTAGGAAATGATCCTTACTCCACTTATACTTCCAAATTGATGCAATAAACTCATTCATTCGTTAAACAAGAGATCCAATCATCATCTACATGAATAAAACCCATTTCAACACCAAATTCTCATTTTCTAGTGATTCAAGGTTTACAATTATACATCAAGGGTTGGAATCCTTAGAGAATCATTAGAAATGAATCCCCTCATCTAAAACTGCAAGAACCCGTAGAAACTTGTAATGGAATATAAAATAATTATGTGTAACAGTAAAACTATGAAAGAAAATGGCAAATTGGTCTTTTGCCATGTTTTGGATCCTAATGTAAAATACTTTGTATTATGGGTAATAATGTAAAATATATAAAGTTTTATGTAATAAAAATTTAATTATAGTGGCAAAATCCAAGAAGTGTTACTTAAGGGGGTAAAATAGAAAATGTGGAGGTATAAATAGGAGAAAAATCTCCATAAACTCCAGAAATTTACAGAAGCATCGGGAGAGAACGAGAGTTTGAGCAGGGTTTTGAAGATTCACGGGATTAGAAGCTAAGATTGAAGCTTGAGAAAGAATTCTTATATCAAAAGGTTAGTAATTCAAGTTCTAACCTAGGTTTCCTTAATGGGTTTCAATGAATGAACTGAAATTCTAATTTCAGTTACAATCTATGATGTTTAAGTGATTTCCAGGTTGAAATAATTGATGTCTTAAGAACATAACCCAAGAATGTGAAAGTAGGTTGCTATTGTTAAGGAATTGAGATTTTGATCAACAACCCTAGATTGTGAGTTCTTGTGATTAACTTGATTTTAATGATTTATAATAAGTTCCAGATGTTATATTGATTAAAATAAACCAGTAGAAACAATTATAATTTGGTAATTTTGGTTTTTGGACCAAAATTGTAAAAGACGGGAAGTTATAGAAATGGGTTGGAATCACCAATTCCATTGTTTAAAACTTGAAGTAAATGAAGGGTTTTGGTCCTGGAACATTTCCTAGTGATTAAGTCATGTAATAAGGGCTTAACAAGAGAAAATGGGATTTTATAGCACAAAAATCGGACATTCTGGTCTGTACCAGCAGCGATCGCGACGCGACCAGGCCCTGGGTCGCGACGCGTGGTCGAGGCAGAAGCAAACTTGTTCTCTGTTAAAATTTTGAAGTATGAATTCGATGCTAGGCTTGTCCGTTTGGCCTGAAACTTTGAACATAGGTTTAAAATGGTGTGAAACTGTGTGGAAAATTTTTAAATTCCGAATACGACCTCCCGAGGTACTGTAGCAAAATACGTGTATTTTAGGGAAAGTTTATAAATTAAAAGAAGCTAGTTATTAAGGGTTATAGCTTGGTCATGACCCTTAACTGTATAATATTAGACTGTAGTACTGTGGAGTCAGTTGTAATATATAAATATGTGTTAACCAAGTATGTGAACTAAATGCATATATAGGTGGTGGTTCAAATACGGTGAACCAAGCAAAGGGAAAAGGAGTTCAAGAAGCTAAATAACTCTTAGGTGACTCGAGGTGAGTATTATGTGGATTTTTGAGTACATAGCAAAATGAGTTTTTATTCAAAAATGTTTTGGAGTCAAAGTGGTTTTATGGCTTTAAAAGTATTTTATGAAAAATATGCTTATAATGTGTACAGAAAGAGAATCAGAAATACAGTGAACTAATAATGTGATTGGCCATGATGATGAGTTGCTTAGTATCCGGATAAAGATCACGGCCTGCTGCGGTAGGGGTGGTCAAAGACACTACTGGGATGGTACCTCCCGTCGCGAAGTAGTTGTCTAATTGATACCTTGATAGATGAATCCGTTTCATGCTATTGAGGTAGGAGTTATACGGGTGCGTCTCGTATAAAACCTACGGGTGCGCTCATAGGAATGTACCATCATATAATAAGGAATACCTATGGGTGCGCTCATAGGAAATAAAGTATTGAAAACTGTGAAATGAGGTTATTATTATAAAAAAAAACTGTATTGGGTCTAAACCCATAATGCTCACGAGACGTTATGTCTCACGTATTTTTCTTTAAAATGCTATGTACTCAGGTAAACAAGAAGGGCGATAGAAGGGTCAGGTGTGGGACTGTAGCTTCTGCTGTATAAAGTGTAAAATAAACAGGTTTGAACTATGGTTATGATGCAAATTCGTGATGCCCCGTTTGTAAAAATTTAAGTGGTTTGTATGACTAAAAGTTTGTAATATAAGTTTTAAAAAAAAATTTGTGTGAAAGTTGGGGTGTTACAAAAACCATCATATTCACACACCAATTTCTAGATTCCTCAACTATTCATCAAATCCCCAAATTCTAGGGTTCATAACACCCATTTGAATCTAACTATTGGTTCTAGATCATCCATGGATTGAATGTAGACCCCAACAACTTACAAATATGAAATAAACCTTAAGGAATCATACGAAGAACCTCATCCCAACATAAATCTTGGATTGGGTCCAAACCCCAAACCCTAACTCGAAAATTGAAGACTAGAAAGAAGGGTTTATACCTTAGGTTGCTTGGAATCTTATAGGTTTGCAAGAATCATCAAAGCCAAGCTCAAATCTCTCAGAACTCCAAGAAAATCACCATATCCTCTCCTCCTCTCTCTCAAATCACGTTTTTGGCTGAAATGGGGAAAAACCCTATAAAAAACTCTACATCTTCCAAGATTTGCAACATTAGTCCCCATAGTTTGATCTTTCATCACCCAACACCCCAAAAGTCCATTATTCTCATTGGAACTCTTTAGATTCACACTTATGACCCAAATATAATTATTTATTCACTTGAGTCATTGTCTAGGTCAACACTAACCCTTAGATTCCCAAATTTACAAAAATGGCCCCTTTCACTAATTTCTTTACAATTGAAGTCCTTAATATTAATCCAAGGAATTATTTGACCTAATTTAAATTGCACATCAATTCCTTCATAATATCTTCTAATTTTCCAAATCCATGACTAGTCAAATCTACTTAGGGTAAGTTTGGCCAAATTGACACTTTTAGTCCCTTATGACAAAATTTCTCGCATTTGGTTACAAATAGATTTTAAAACTATATTTGGCTCATTTATTCACGATATAAAAATATAACAAAATATTAGATTTATTTATTCTTTTGTTTTTCTTTATTTACAAAATAAGTTTTATTTTATCGGTTAAAGCCCAAAACTTCTAGGCCTAAAACATAGATGTTACAAGGTTACAAATGGTGACCTTATAGTTGCTTGATGATAAAAAATGATGAACACTTTATATAGTTGAAGTTTTCGCAGATTGGGCAAACGCAACAGTAAGGGTCATCTATTCTATGACACCAAGGACTTGAGCATATGCGTGAGAAAGAGATGGGGATGTTGGCTTTGAAAGGCATAAATCCATATTTGAATAGTGTGACAGGTGAGTCATGTGTTCTTGGAAAATAAAAGAAAGTTACCTTTGTAAAAATGAGGGAAAACCACCATGGGCTGAGAAGTTGGAGCTGGTTCATTCTGATGTTAATGGATGCATGTTTGTTTCTTTAATATAAGGCTCGCAATACTATGTTACCTTCATTGCTGATTTCACAATGAAGCTATGAGTTTATTTATTCAAAAATAAATCACAAGTTTTCGGCACCTAGTAGAAGTGAAAATATGTTAGAAATGAAACACATCTAAATATTAAGTGTTTAAATTTAGATAATAGAAGTGAATACAACATCAAATAATTTGTTGATTAATGTGATGAAAATGAGATCACAATGTTGAAGACGGTTTCAAAAACACCTCAACAAAATGGTGTTGCCGAAAGATAGAACAAAACATTGGATGAGAGGGAAAACATATAAGATTACATCAGTTCTACCAAATATGTTATGCGCAGATTCAGTCAGCACAAGAAATTCGTCACAAACATCTAAATCCACTTTGATTTAAAGCTTATATTTTATTTCTCCTCACCAAATTCAACCAGAACGGATGCATTTACTCAACATTTCCCATTGAATCACTCGTTATAGCAACACCATTCACATAGTCCCATGGGAAAACGATTTATTTTGGGGATCCAAAAGTATAACCAAACTAGAATTGGATCATGGTTACAAGTAACTTCATAGATAGAACTCATGATGGACTCTGAGATACCTCGATTTATCCAAATAGATATGTATTCATCCATTTGGTTGACCCATTCCTCCCATTTTTTGTTGGATGATTCCATCATTTGAAGTGTGCTTTTGAGCGATCAATGTGTCTGAACATGGCATCACCAGTTTCATAGAATTTTGCGACTCTTGGAGAAAAATATCCATTATAGTTTAGAGTAAATTACTGGAATCGTCCCTATAATTTTGTTTAAATTTCAGGTTTGGTCCCTAATGTGCCTTTTTTTTACCTTCCTTGTGGTATGATTAGTTGTATTTGTCGTCCCTCACATATTATTAAAGAAAATAAATTAAATGATTCATAGATACGTGAGACCCCCCCCCCCCCTCCCCCTCCCACCACTACCGTCGCTACCACCTTCTCTACTAAAAGAACCGAACCCCCCCCCCCCCTCGGGCGACAATCACCCCTGACAACCACCGCCTTTGTTCTTATTTGGAATTTCATAAACATACAAACACCAAACTCGTGTTCCAGAAGTTGAAATGATATTGAAATCAAATCTTTTCATATTTTGAATCTCATAAATCAAACCAAACACCAAAATCATAGTGAACCAAGCCAAACACCAAAAGTCAAACATTAAACTTGTTCCGGTAATCAAAATCAAACATGTGTTCTTATTCAAGAACAAACCAAACACCAAAACAAACAAAAATAAATCAAAACTAAACCAAACGCCAAACCTAAGTTCCAGAAAGAAACGGAAATTGAAATCAAAATCAAACTTGTGTTCTTATATCAATTTTCAAAAATCAAAATCAAGCCTAACATCGATCTGCAAAGCTAGGGTTGTACGTACACAAAGGCATATTGATTTGCAAAGTTAGGGGTTGTGAAGCGGAGTAGATGCAAGACAGAGTAGATGAAGGTGGTTGTAGATTACATTTTCGATGAGAGGAAGAGGGAGGCGAAGTAAGCCCTAGGGTTGTACACACACAAAAGCATCTCAATTTGCAAATGTAGGGTTTTTGCAAGGTTGTGAGGCAGAGTAGATGGTAGGCGACGATGGTCCGGTTATGGTAGGTGGTGGCGGCTGTTAGTTCCAATGATTTAGAATTCATAAATCTTAAGTTACACGAGAGAAGAGACAAAGAGAGAGATATCGTGTTTTTGTTAGATGGGGTGGGGTGAGAAGGGGTGGTGGGGCTTGGGATGGGCCCGTCTTATTTTTTAAAATATAAATAATAAGATAAATAGCAAATAAATTCAAAAATATAAGAAAAAAGAGCTAGTCTTTTAATGTCTGCATGGACGAATAACACAACAAAATCATACCACAATGACAGTCTAAATGCAAAAAAAGAGCTGTTGAGCTCCTTTTTAGCGTTTCCAATTCTTTCCTTACCTCACTTTTATCCTTTAGGAATGATAGCCGATTCTGATTCTTGGACCATGAGATATCCATCCTCTCCAAGACATGTGCATACTTCAAAACTCATTTGAGGAAACATATTTCTGAATTATAAGCATGAAGCTTCTTGAAGGTCAGTGTCTTGAGGCAATTTGACATGCACATAGGTATTGATAACCAAACTGGATCATTCTCACCAAGGCGCATGCGTTGCTTGAATCCCTGTACAACATATCAGAAAATGTTACGTTAATATCATGATTGTTGGCATGATGTTCACTTTGGATAAAAAAGTAATCCACCTCGGAGAAACAAATAGATTGTAGAATTGGACAGAAGGAAAGAAAAACCATCAATGCTCCAAAAGTATACTTCCCGATTTTCTCTGTCAACATTAAATGGCTCAATTTTGAAAACACCGGAAAACGGACCGACATTTTATCTGCAAATCTAAGAGACTTTGCAGGGGAAAGACAACACGAAAACACACAAGCACAAAAGTTAGTGTGGAAGTAATTGTACAAATACGCGAGTTCAGATATATTCCATTAAAGTTGTAAAATTAGATTGCCAACAACCTCTAGAGCACAACTTGATAACCTCAATGACACAACATATCGTAGTTGTTTGAGTAGATCAATAACTCGACATCCGTCTTTTTTTGGCCAATCAGAAGGAATGTGAATGCATGCTTTAACCAATGATGATACATTATTCAAGAGAAACTCGTTTGACAGAATTCCGGTATAGTCAAAATTTGTAAGATTTGCTGCATCAATCTTGATCTTACAGGAACTAGCAGGATCATTTAATGGCTGAAAGGGTTGCCAATCTTTTATGGTCAAGCTCTTTAAGGTGGAACTGGAAATCACAATGTTCTTCAAGTTCATCCAGTTGTCTGATAAAACCAACTCCTCTAAAACTGGACACCCTAAGAAAAGCTTTTCTGCATGATCATTGTTCGGGAATACAACAGATAACAGATGCAGGGTTTTCAGACATGGAAAAGAAATACAAGATGGGAGTTCAGTAACAGAATTCGCTCTTATTTTCAGGCTAACCAATGATGTGTGATCAAACATAGACCAAGGAATCACAGATGGATCCTCTTGAAAGAAAGTCAGATGAAGGTCCTGAACGTTGTGCATGATTGCATTAGAAATCCACAAATGTATTTGAGATCTTTGTATTTGAGATTCATCGTAGCTGTTAAAACATGTTAGACTGAACTTTTCAATATTTGATGCACCGCGTAACAAGAGGACTCTTTCTAGAAAGTTCATGAAGGAAGTCACATCAGGCCGATGTTGATCATGAAACTCTGTATCCCAAATCAATGCATCATCTAAATCAATGTTTGTATCCGAAAACAATGTATCATCAAAATCAATGTTGGGGGCAAAAGCCCAAAGGCTCTTCCATCTTGTAGATAATATGGATGTCTTTACAACTTCTTTTGTGGGCATAAACGAAAGAATCTGATGGAGAATACAATCTGGTAGATTGCTGATATGATCCACTTTATGTTGCTTGTGGCCGCTGTTTTTACTCATGGTTAGCCTCTTTGATTTCCTAATCATAGAATACAGGCAAAATGTCAAGTTTTTAGCTTCTTCAAAATCAACTAAACTGAAAACATTAGAGAAAAATGAATTAACCATATCATAATGGCTTTATGACACGGGCAACAAGCTGGGCATCGGTCAACCTTAAATGAGGACCATTTTATCACTTAAAGGGTGTCCCCTAGTGATAAGCTTCTGATTCTCATGAATGACAATTATAATTCCTAGATACAAAAGAATCTTAGATATTGATCCTCCTCAACACAGATTGTATAAAGTGCACATACATATCATATATAAACCCTAGAGTTATTGAGCCGGTATAAATCGAAATAACAGGAACATTAAAACGCTATGAACTCAGTCGATTCAGCTTTTATATAAATAAGGGACAGGCTTGATTTCCTAGAATATGCGTTTCGTTCATATAATATTTCATAATTGATCGCACATTCGCACAGACTTGCATATAGACAGATACGGAGATAGATAAAGAGAAAGCTGACTTTTGAGCGAAGATTTTATATTGTTGATGTGTTGTGCATTGACGAATAGTAGACCCTCCCGTTCGAGATCGAAGAATGACCACGAGTTTTTGCGGAGGTGAAACTTGACAGTGGTATACTGGTATCGAGTTTGCGGGAGGAATTTGGTGCTATTTTATTTTATTTCTCTCTTTCTTTTATATATTAGAGTAAATGACAGTTTTGGTCCCTGAGGTTTATACCTTTTTTCGATTTTAAGCAACTTTTGAAATTACACGCCGAAGGTCCTTAAGATTGTATAAAGCTTACATTGGTGGTCCCTTAGCGTGGTAAAAATACTAAAATGCCATTTTTAATTTCATTTTAATTTTTTTTGAATTTATTATTTATTTTATTAATAAAAAAATAACTTCATCCTTACCCCACGTCTCACACACACACACACACACACACACACATCGTCATCTCCACCCTTAGAACCTAGCTTCTTTATCTCTCTGAAATTGCCTCATCTTATATGAGTGAAGTTGTTTACAATACAAAATTTAGATGTTACTTCACTTTCCACTTCTTCGGGATCCATATCATGATACTAATTTAAGCCTCCAAAGAACCCAGCCTACTGAAGTCCATCAACTCCATCAACTCCATCAGAATACATATTTAAGCCTCCAATTGAACATCCAGCTCTTGAAATCAACCTTATCTACCCTAAAAACATATATTTATTATTGATATTACCGAATTCCTTTGACTTTTGAGCCTAAACTGCTTAGTTGACCACTGGAATTTTTTGGGGAAGAACCAAGGCTCCTTGATTCTGGTTTCTTGATAGCAGCTTCATTATCGGTTGATTCTTGAAATTTCTTCAAATCCATGGTTATATAGTGAACATAAAAGATAAAGTGAAAGGTAAGAAACAAAATCAGGGTTTTTTAAGACATGGTTTTAAAGACTTTCTAAAATTCAATAAAGCGAGAGAGAGAGAGAGAGAGAGAGAGAGAGAGAGAGAGAGAGATATTGTTGATGGCTGACTTTTGATCAGAGATTCGAAATAACATGAACATTAAAAAAACCTACGAACACGGTTGATTAATCAGACAAGTACGATAAGGTAAATTCAGATTTCATATAAATAAACAAGGACAGGTTTGATTTCGTCGTTGTCAACAGATTCGTACAGACTTGCATATTAACACATACACAGAGAACTAGAGAAAGATGCATGGCTGACTTTTGATCAAAGATTTGAGATTGTTGATGTGTTGTGCATTAACGACTCGTTGATCCTTCGTTCTAAACTCTTTATCGACGAATGGCCAAGAGTTTTGCCAAAGGTCTGCCGAAAATTGGCAAGGCGATTGAGACTTGAGTTGAGAGTGGGGTTTTGAGGGGGGAATCTGGCTGGTTTTGTACTTGTAAGGGTAACGAACTTTTGAAATTGTTCATATTTGGTCACTGAACTTATTTTTATGTTTGATTTACCCATGAAATTTTTAAAATCGTTCACATTATACCATTATGACCAGTGATAGAATGTTTGTGCTGATTTGGAATCCTATGTGGCATCCAAGAAGACTTGGAAGGATAACAAACTTCTAAAATTGTTCATATTTGGTCACTGAACTTATTTTTGTGCTTGATTTACCCATGAACTTTTTTACATTGTTCACATTATACCCTTATGACCGATGATAGAAGGTTTATGCTTATTTGACATGCTACGTGGCATCGGAAAATTGAGACATAATAAGGATCGGTGGTCTTTAGTTGGGGTATGCTTTTTATGCCCCAATCTACAAGGAACAGTAGTTCAATCTTGCAATGTGCTCCTCCTACTCAACCTTCACAAGTCTTTTAGTATGAATTATCTATCGTTGTAATTGTGGTTTTCCTTTACGAATTCGATCCTGAACCATAGAAAAGAACTCAAGTAGGTGATTCTTAGTGTGCGATAACTATAGTTATGTCTACTAAAACAACCTCAACCAGTGTGGAATACCATAATTCGAACATTCACCATAAAAAAGAATCCAATGGGCTTACCTGTGAGTTTTCATACACCAAGAATCAACTATCGCCTACCTAGGTTCTTTAGAGTTTCAAATGTGTGAAGGAAAACCACAATCAAGACGATTATGGTAATCCATAGTACAAAACTTTCAAACTTGAGGGAAGGTTCAAGAGAGGAAGACACTACAAGATTAAACTATCGTTCATTTTAGACTAGGGCACAAAAACAAAACCCAACTGAAGACCACTGGCCCTTATTTATGTCTCAACTTTCCGATACCATGTCGGATGCCAAATCAGCATAAACCTTCTATCATTGGCCATAAGGGTATAATATGAACAATTTTAAAAAGTTAATGGGTAAATCAAGCACAAAAATAAGTTCGGTGACCAAATATGAACAATTTTAGAAGTTCGTTACCCTTCCAAGTCTTCTAGGATGCCATGTAGGATTCCAAATCAGCATAAACCTTCTATCACTGGTCATAATGGTATAATTTGAACAAATTTAAAAGTTCATGGGTAAATCAAACACAAAAATAAGTTCAGTGACAAAATGTGAACAATTTCAGAAGTTTATTACCCTTACAAGTCATTATCCCTTATTAAAATATACACCCTAACACATTTCGTCCCTTAATTCCTGAGAATTTGAGATTAAAGCAAAACAACCCCTTGCATATAAATTCACAAATATTTTTGGAGTAAAGTACATTTTGTGTGAATTACAAAAGTCGTGTATATGGTATGGTAAAAAAATCGATTTAAAGTCAAAATTTGCATTTGGTTATATTGGTAATCCTTTTAGTTTTATTTTATTGTGGTTTTATATTGAACCTATATAAAATAATTTTTTTTGCTTTTATCTAATATATTTTATCATTATCAACAACCCCCTCCTCTCCCTTTCGAACCAACAATGAAAATCCCCAACCACCACTGTTACCTCATTTGCAAACCACTTGTGTTGTCAAAATCATATGTAACGCCCAGACACTCTTTTTTATGTAAATATAATAAAAAGGGTAAAATGGTCATTTTACCTTAGAAGGGTAATTTGGTCTTTTGGATAGAAAAGAATTTGGTTTGAAATAATATTTTGAGTTTTGGACTTAAAATGTTATAAAAACTGATTTTTGGTCAATTTACCATAAAAGGGGTAATTTGGTCATTTGACCAGGTGAAGGACCAAATATGTAAAAATATGGTTTGCTTGTTACAAAATCATAAGAAAAGAAAGTTTATTGTGATAAAACTTGATATTAGTGCCAAAAGTTCAAGAAATGGAACTTAGGGACTAAAATTGTAAAGTTTGGAAGTATAAATAGAAGGGTTGACTCTCTTCTTTGACTGGCCATTGGTGCAGCAACGGGAGAGGATCCTTGGTGCGATTTCTGCAGAAAATTTGGAAGCTTTCTTGAAAATTAAAGCTAGAAGTTGAAGGCATAGCTTGGAATTGAAGTTTTCAAGCAATTAAGGTTAGTTCTTGGAATTTCTAACCTAGGTTTGTGTGTTCTTCACTTGAGGAATATGACGACTGAAATTTCAGTCAAGAATTATGTGTTGTAATAGCTAAATTCTTCCAATAAGTCATGCTAAAAGGACTTAATTCAAGAATATGGAAGTAGGTTGCTATTATCGATGAATTTGAAGTTTTAGGGTTTTTGGAACTAAGAACCCTAATTCTTCCTTGATTGATTGAGTGAGTTTTAATGGTTGAAAACCTTGTCTTAATAGAAGGTTTTAGCCTAGGAACAAACCCCATACGATTAAGAACTGGATTAAGGACTTAATAGGCCAAAACTGCGTGCTACAGTGCACAAATCGCGACTGATCAGGAGACTGCCCAGGCGCAGGGCGCAGTGCGCCCAGGATCAGAGCGGGGTGCGCCCAGGCGCAGTGCGCCTGATACCTGGCGCAGTGCGCCCACCAGACAGGGAATCAGAAACGCTAACTTTTGTTTGGCTTGTCCGATTTAGCTCAAACTTGAACCGTAGGCTCGTTATGGTCTGAAAAGTTTGGGAAAATTTTTATATTGAGTTTTCGACCCCTCGGGGGCACTGTAGATCGATACGAATGCCCCGGTGAATAGTAAAACTCATGAAAAGATGGTAAATGGAAAGTTTATCATCTAGGGATGGTTTATAGTTGCATAATATTAGACTCTTATGTATTAGAGTCAATTTAGATGATTATTAACCTATTATCATTTAATATGAAATGGATAAATAGGTATGGGACAAAATGGTTGTGGTGCACGCAAAGGCAAGAAACAACCGGGAATTAAATGCAGCTAACATCCAGGTGAGTAATCTCACTGATATCATATATGAAATATGGTGATTGAATTGTTACAGGTTGAAACTGATTTGTGGGACGAAATTGATGGTTCAAAGATACATTTGAAAAGACAAGACCAGATAAGCTGTGAGTCTGATAAAGACAAGAACGGAGCTGTGAGTCAACAATAATGACATGACAATACCAGATAAGCCGTGAGTCTGTTATAGACAAGAACGGAGCTGTGAGTCAGTCAATATTAATGGTACGACAAGACCAGATAAGCCGTGAGTCTATAATAGACAAGAACGGAGCTGTGAGTCAAACTTATATAGACAAGACCGGATAAGCCGTGAGTCATTTCGATGACAAGAACGGAGCCGTGAGTCTAGGCAACAGCGGGTAAACCCGTGAGCCATAATTGATCGTGAAATAAGCTATTAACAGACGGTGCGGCCACTTGTGGCTATGATATTGGATGCTATATCCAACTGGTGCAGCCTATATGACTGTGATATGATTATATGGAAATGGTGCAGCCTTATGGCTATGATACCGGGTTGTTGAACCCAGACTGGAGCGGCTTTCAGGCTATGATTTATATATTGATAATGTTTTGGTGCAGCTTATATAGCTATGACACAGGGTGCGGCTTAAATAGCCATGATAGATAATGTAGTCCATTGTGACTAAGAAACATGGGACAGAAATGGTTAGATATGATTATATGAGCAAATAACTGACGTGGCTTGATAATTGCAGGTCATTATGATTTAGCCTGTAAGGCTATACATTAGGATGTGAAATCCTAAGAGATATTTGGTCAGCCAGTAAGGCTAGGAGTTTGGATTCGATATCCAGACAAATATATGATTGTATTTTTATACGTGTTATTTGCAGAAACGATTACTCACTGAGCTTTGTAGCTCATACCGTTTGTTAAATGTTCCTGCAGGTTAGCATATCCCTGGTAAGGGTAAGGATAAAGTCTGTGACTCAAGAAGTGGACTTGTAGATGCTGTCAGTAGCAGCCCGGATTTAAAGGAGATTTGGTATTTCATACTCTCCTTGATACACTTGTACCCGTTTTTATTAAAATATACCCCTTTTGTTATGGTTTTATGTAATGAAACCTTTATTATAAATGAAAAATTTTCAGGGGTGTTTTTGTTAATAAGCCGGGTGTTACAAGTTGGTATCAGAGCCGTGGTTTAAGTGAACTAGGTGTCTATAGAGTAGATTCCTGGACTTAAACCTTGAGACAGTAGACACGATGTACCGTTAGGTGTATATAGTTGTTATTATACATATATAACCTAACCGTTACTGACTTCTAACATATAAGAAGTATGAGCAGCGAATCGTATTTAGAGGAATTTAGAGCGTGCAGCTTTAAGAGGCGAACCAGCCCTTTCTCAAGGCTCCATTGAACGAGGGGCAACGAGACAAGTAGCAAAAAAAAAAATCCACATGGCAAGCAACAGTAGTTGCTGTGGTCAGAAAAGAAATTTGGGTGCTCACCCTGACTGATATTCAAGGTGAAAGAAAAGTAGCTGAGACTACAAGAAAAGCAGAAAAAGATTAGTGGACGCTTCAGGAGAAGTTACCACAAACTGGGTCCAACCTTAAAGGGAAAGGACCAAAACAGAGCCACTATGTATTGTGATTAGTGCAGGAAAGGCACTAAAAAATTAGTAGAGTTGAGACTCTACCGTTGAATTGCTGAAATTGCAGAGAGCATGAGCATATTGCTCGAGTCTGTTGGATGAAATTGAAGTGTGTCTAGCGCGGAGTTATAGAACACTTTCCTAAGAAATACTCACATGCTAAATGTGGAGTAACGGGTGATGAACCCAGGAAAGAACGGGGAGGAAAGAAAGAAGAAATGAATGGTCGAAAGGGACCAGTGATATCATGAGCATTCCAGCAGATTGTGGAAAAAGCTCGTGAGTAGACTGATATGGTCTTAAATATAATTGTTTTGAATATACTCCCTATGTATGTTATATATGATCCATGAAGCTATGCTGTGGATCGATGACTTTGATGTCTTGTCTGAATATTTCATCAACGATTATGGATGAAATTTTGGAATTAGCTATAGCAAATAGCAAATATGTTCAAGATATTGAACACCTGGAAGGTAGTCTGCCTAGGATTTACGGGACCATTTTTCCCTATAAATCTAGAGCCGATGCTTACCAAAGAATTTGAAGAAATCGTGCATATGAATTGGTTAGCAATGAATGATGCTAACATGAATTGTAGAAAAATGAACATTATGGTTCAAAAATCAGAAATGAAATGGACGAAAATCCATGGTAAATAACCGTTGTTGAGAATACCGGTTATTTTCCTTTGCTTAAACTCGGAAAAGAGTTAGTAAAGGAATGATGTTGTAGTTGGCATACATGGTATGGGCCAAGCTAAATAAAGCGGTGATAGTAGTGCACTACTTTAAATAAATTTTCAGATGTTTCTTGTGAAAAGAACTTCCAGGATTTCTGCCAGATTGGCGAGAAGAGCTTATGATTAAACTGGTATTGGGAGCCGTTTCTGTTATTTAGGCTCTATGTTGATAAGCCTCTGCAGAGATGGCAGAGTGGTAAAACAATTGGAAGAAATTGTTTTTGAATTGGGGTCTCATATGGCCGAATGTGTCATCGTGTGGAGCCCTATCTTGTTTGAAACGAAGAAAGACAAGTTAATGTGTATGTACATTGACTACTGAGAATCTGATCTTCTCGAAACCAGACTGAATATGAGGTACATTTGTACCAGATATTGGAGTTACTTCACTGAGTTAAGTGATATGTAAAATTCTCCAAGTATGAAAATGTGGCTAAAAGAAGTTTCAATTCTTTGGGCATGATAATAGTGCCAAAGATGATAAAATAAATCCAGTGGAATTGATGATGTGATAAAACTGGAACCGCCTGTGGAATCTGACTGAAATTTGTAGTTCCTTGGATTGGCGGGTTATTATAGGAGAGTTGTAGAAAACTGCTCCTCGATTGCTGTTTAGCTGACTAAAGTTGACCAAGAAATGTGAAAAGTTAGAGTGGGTAGAAGGACCACATGTAACCTTTCAAAGGTTGAAACAAACCTTGTGTGAAACTCCGGTGTTAGTATTATTGCTAAGCGGAGAAGATAATTGTTTTATAGAAATGCATCCAGAGTTGATTTTGGATACATGATATTGCAGTAGCAATTATGAATTTGGCATTTAAGCTTTGGAAACACTACTTGTATGGTGTAAAGCTTATTGTTTATAAGATCATAAAAGTTGAAATACTTAATTGATCAAAAGAAGCTAAATAAGAGATAGCAAAGATAGATGGGTTACTTAAAGATTTCGGTTATGAAATCTTGTACCATCTCGAAAAGGCAGATGTGGCTATAGATGCCTTGAATTGAAAAGAGTATCTTTTGAAAGATACAACCACATGCGTGAGTGTGGCGAATTGATTACCTGAGTTGATTTGGGTAGCACAAGAAGAAGTGTGCAAGTCTGAAAACGTGAAAAGTGAATGAATGATTAGCTATTAAAAGAAGCTAGTTGGAAACTCACAGCGGTTTAAAACCCTTGGTGGTTGTGTAGGTGAGTTCCAAGCAAAGCGAGATATGAAAATTTACCCTTAAAAGATGTATATTTGGGTAGATATGCAGAATGCCCGGGGCAGTACCAAACTGTGTAGGATGATATAACCTATGTATTGGTGGCCGGGGCTAAAGAAAGACATTGGAAGACATGTGAAAAGTGTTTGACTTGTGTGTAACTACAGTCAAATCATTAGAAACATACGGAAAATTTAACCGTTGTGGGTCCCAAGGAAGAAATGGGACGAAAATATTATAGACTTTGTACTAAAGTCTTTGCAAGTACCGCATGGGTATGACACCATATGGGTAATTGCAGGTTGATTAATGACGCCAGTGCAAATTTGTACCGACTAGGGAAGAAATTAAGAGCGGAAAGTAGTGAAAAACTACAAAGAAAAAGAAAATTGTCGACGTGAGTTATCGGCACGGATTGTATCAGGCCGAGATAATAGAATTATTCGTTGAATTTGGCATAAATTTCAAGAATAATTAGCTCAAAAGTACTAGTGAGTACTGTATAAGATTTGCAGATTGATAGACGAGGCGAGAGAATGATGCAGACTTTAGAAGATATGCTTGAAAATTGCACAATAGACCCTAGTGGAAGATAAGAAGATTTTCTATCTTTGATAGAAATGGCAAGAAATAACAGCTTACATGCTAGTAATTTGATGGCTCATATGAGGTATGGTATGGAATACCGTGTTATCCTTCGATTTATAGGATTGAAGATGTGGAACAGCCGTTGGCTAGATCCTAGACGGTGATACAAGTTAAAAAGAAGAATTGATAAATACGAGAAAATTGGAAAAATGGCTAAGAAGCAGTAACGGTAGTACATGAACCATAGAGTAAAACCGTTGCAATTCCAGATGAGGGATGTCGGGGTAATCAAAAGATCCTTCGGAAAGACTAGAAATTGAGGTGGGACAAAAAGGAAAGTTGAGTCCTTGTATACTGGACCTTTCCAGGTATCCCAAAAAGTAAGAATTGTGATGTATTGATTAAAGTTTCCTGATGAACTCCAATACATTCATAATGTTTTCCATGAGTCATATTTCTGGAGAACATTGATTGATGAATTTTAATGCATACCCTCATGTAGAAATGAAGATAGATACGTAGGTAAGGTACCCGGGACAACCGGAGGAATGATATGCAAATTGTGATCTAATCACGAGATACGAAGACTAGTATGGTTAAGTGCTTAGGCAATACCATAGAGATTCCGACATGATGTGGAAGACCGAAAGTGAAACGAGGGAGACATAACCTCAACTCCTTGTATGATTTCGGGGACAAAATCTTTTGAAGGAGGGGAGAATTTGTAACGCCAAGACACTCTTTTTATGTAAATATAATAAAAAGGGTAAAATGGTCATTTTACCTTAGAAGGGTAATTTGGTCTTTTGGACAGAAAAGAATTTGGTTTGAAATAATATTTTGAGTTTTGGACTTAAAATGTTATAAAAACTGATTTTTGGTCAATTTACCATAAAGGGGTAATTTGGTCATTTGACCAGGTGAAGGACCAAATATGTAAAAATATGGTTTGCTTGTTACAAAATCATAAGAAAAGAAAGTTTATTGTGATAAAACTTGATATTAGTGCCAAAAGTTCAAGAAATGGAACTTAGGGACTAAAATTGTAAAGTTTGGAAGTATAAATAGAAGGGTTGACTCTCTTCTTTGACTGGCCATTTGTGCAGCAACGGGAGAGGATCCTTGGTGCGATTTCTGCAGAAAATTTGGAAGCTTTCTTGAAAATTAAAGCTAGAAGTTGAAGGCATAGCTTGGAATTGAAGTTTTCAAGCAATTAAGGTTAGTTCTTGGAATTTCTAACCTAGGTTTGTGTGTTCTTCACTTGAGGAATATGACGACTGAAATTTCAGTCAAGAATTATGTGTTGTAATAGCTAAATGCTTCCAATAAGTCATGCTAAAAGGACTTAATTCAAGAATATGGAAGTAGGTTGCTATTATCGATGAATTTGAAGTTTTGGGGTATTTGGAACTAAGAACCCTAATTCTTCCTTGATTGATTGAGTGGGTTTTAATGGTTGAAAACCTTGTCTTAATAGAAGGTTTTAGCCTAGGAACAAACCCCATACGATTAAGAACTGGATTAAGGACTTAATAGGCCAAAACTGCGTGCTACAGTGCACAAATCGCGACTGATCAGGAGACTGCCCAGGCGCAGGGCGCAGTGCGCCCAGGATCAGGGCGGGGTGCGCCCAGGCGCAGTGTGCCTGATACCTGGCGCAGTGCGCCCACCAGACAGGGAATCAGAAACGCTAACTTTTGTTTGGCTTGTCCGATTTAGCTCAAACTTGAACCGTAGGCTCGTTATGGTCTGAAAAGTTTGGGAAAATTTTTATATTGAGTTTTCGACCCCTCTGGGGCACTGTAGATCGATACGAATGCCCCGGTGAATAGTAAAACTCATGAAAAGATGGTAAATGGAAAGTTTATCATCTAGGGATGGTTTATAGTTGCATAATATTGGACTCTTATGTATTAGAGTCAATTTAGATGATTATTAACATATTATCATTTAATATGAAATGGATAAATAGGTATGGGACAAAATGGTTGTGGTGCACGCAAAGGCAAGAAACAACCGGGAATTAAATGCAGCTAACATCCAGGTGAGTAATCTCACTGATATCATATATGAAATATGGTGATTGAATTGTTACAGGTTGAAACTGATTTGTGGGACGAAATTGATGGTTCAAAGATACATTTGAAAAGACAAGACCAGATAAGCTGTGAGTCTGATAAAGACAAGAATGGAGCTGTGAGTCAACAATAATGACATGACAATACCAGATAAGCCGTGAGTCTGTTATAGACAAGAACGGAGCTGTGAGTCAGTCAATATTAATGGTACGACAAGACCAGATAAGCCGTGAGTCTATAATAGACAAGAACGGAGATGTGAGTCAAACTTATATAGACAAGACCGGATAAGCCGTGAGTCATTTCGATGACAAGAACGGAGCCATGAGTCTAGGCAACAGCGGGTAAACCCGTGAGCCATAATTGATCGTGAAATAAGCTATTAACAGACGGTGCGGCCACTTGTGGCTATGATATTGGATGCTATATCCAACTGGTGCGGCCTATATGACTGTGATATGATTATATGGAAATGGTGCAACCTTATGGCTATGATACCGGGTTGTTGAACCCAGACTGGTGCGGCTTTCGGGCTATGATTTATATATTGATAATGTTTTGGTGCAGCTTATATAGCTATGACACAGGGTGCGGCTTAAATAGCCATGATATATAATGTAGTCCATTGTGACTAAGAAACATGGGACAGAAATGGTTAGATATGATTATATGAGCAAATAACTGACGTGGCTTGATAATTGCAGGTCATTATGATTTAGCATGTAAGGCTATACATTAGGATGTGAAATCCTAAGAGATATTTGGTCAGCCAGTAAGGCTAGGAGTTTGGATTCGATATCCAGACAAATATATGATTGTATTTTTATACGTGTTATTTGCAGAAACGATTACTCACTGAGCTTTGTAGCTCATACCGTTTGTTAAATGTCCCTGCAGGTTAGCATATCCCTGGTAAGGGTAAGGATAAAGTCTGTGACTCAAGAAGTGGACTTGTAGATGCTGTCAGTAGCAGCCCGGATTTAAAGGAGATTTGGTATTTCATACTCTCCTTGATACACTTGTACCCGTTTTTATTAAAATATACCCCTTTTGTTATGGTTTTATGTAATGAAACCTTTATTATAAATGAAAAATTTTCAGGGGTGTTTTTGTTAATAAGCCGGGTGTTACATCATAGACTTATCATGTGAAAATGGGTTCAAATCCACTGTCATCTTAAAATGGTTTTGTAACTACCTACTTTCTATGTAGGGTTCTAATGGTGCCATCTTAAAATGGTTTCGAACCTACCTACTTTCAATATAGCGTTCTAATGGACTCAAATTTCTATCATCGTCGACATTTACTGTAACGCCAAGATACTTTATTATATAATTATAATAAAAGGGTAAATTGGTCATTTTACCTTGGAAGGGTAAAATGGTCTTTTGGACAGAAAAGTATTTGGTTTGAAATAATGTTTTAAGTTTTGGACTTAAAATGTTATAAAAACTGATTTTTGGTCGTTTTACCGAAAAAGGGTATTTTGGTCATTTGACCAAGTCAACGACCAATTATGTAAAAATATTGTTGGTTGTGGCCAAAATGTAAGAAATGAAAGTTTTATTGTAATAAAACTTGATGTTGGTGGTCAAAGTTCAGGAAATGGAACTTTAGGACCAAAAATGTAAATTTTGTGGTATAAATAGAGAGTTTGACTCTCTTGTTGACTGGCCATTGTTGTGCAGCTACGGGAGTGGATTTTGGAGAGCAATTTTCTGCAGAGATCATGAAGCTTAATACAAGAATTGGAATCCTAGCTTGGAATTGGTGATTCCTAAGCTTTGAAGGTTAGTAAATTCACTTTCTAGCCAAGTTCTTGGATGTGTTCTTCACATGATGAACTAGAAACTGTATTTCAGTTGTGATTATGTGTTGTAATAGCCTAATGCTTCCATTGAGTCATGCTAGAAAGGACTTAACTCAAGAAAATGGAAGTAGGTTGTTATTAGTAATGAATTTGAAGTTTTGGGGTTGTTAGAACTAAGAACCCTAATTCTTCATTTTGATTGATTTGGTTGTTTTGGATGGTTGAAAACCTTGTTAAAGTATAAGGTTTTAGTCCTAGAACAAACCCCAATCGATTAAGGACCTGATTAAGGACTTAATGGACCAAAACTGCTTGCTACAGTGCATAAATCGCGGCTGGACAGGAGACACCTGCAGGCGATAGGCGCGGTGCGCCCAAAAGCCTGGCGGGGTGCGCCCAGGCGCAGTGCGCCCATGTCTGGGCGGGGTGCGCCCCTCAGGCAGGGACTTTGAAATGCTAACTTTTGCTTGGCTTGTCCGTTTTAGCTCAAATTTGGACCATAGGCTCGTTATGGTCTGAAAAGTTTGGGAAAATTTTTATATCGAGTTTTCGACCCCTCGGGGGCACTGTAGATCGATTCCAATGCCTCGGTGAATAGTAAAATTCATAAAAAGTTAGTAAACGGAAAGTTTATTAACTAGGCATTGTTTATAACAATGTTTTATTGAACTCTAGTGTATTAGAGTTAGTTGAAATTGGTATTAACCTATAATCATGTTGAAAATGATTAAATTATAGGTGCGGGACAAAATTCTACGGATCGTATCGGAAAGCAAGGAACAACAAATTAGTTGTAATAATCCTTCAGGTGAGTAATCTCACTGATATCATATGTGATATATGATGATTGAATTGTTACAGGTTGAAACGGCTTCGAGGGACGAAAATGACAAGTGTAAAAATATATGTAAAAGACAATACCAGATAAGCCGTGAGTCATTGCGATGACAAGAACGGAGCTGTGAGTCAATACATATATATACACTATGATACGACAATACCAGATAAGCCGTGAGTCTGATAAAGACAAGAACGGAGCTGTGAGTCAATGACATGACAATATCAGATAAGCCGTGAGTCTGATAAAGACAAGAACGGAGCTGTGAGTCAGTCAATATTAATGGTATGACAAGACCGGAACCAGCCGTGAGTCAATAAAACTTATATAGACAAGACCGGAACCAGCCGTGAGTCTAGGCAACAGCGGGATTTTCCCGTGAGCCACATATTTAAGGCAACAGCGGGCTAACCCGTGAGCCATTATTGATCGTGAAAGAAACTATTAATAGATGGTGCGGCCTTATGGCTATGATTCCGGGTCGTTGAACCCAAGCTGGTGAGGCCTACGGACTATGATTTATATATTGATATTGTTTTGGTGTAGCTTATATAGCTATGACGCAGGGTGCGGCTTATATAGCCATGATATATGATGCAGTCCTTTGTGACTAAGAAACATGGGACAGAAACGATAGATATGATTATCTGTGCAAATAACTGACGTGACTTGATAATTACAGGTTATTGTGATTCAGCCGGTAAGGCTATAGATTAGGATGTGAAATCCTAGAAGATATTTGGTTAGCCAGTAAGGCTAGGAGTTTGGATTCGATATCCAGACAAATACATGATTGTATTTTATACGTGTTATTTGCAGGAATAATTACTCACTGAGCTTTGTAGCTCATACCGTTTGTTAAATGTCCCTGCAGGTTAGCATGATCCTGATAAGGGAATAGATGGAGTCCGTGACTCGAGAAGTAGGACTCTTAGATGCTGTCAGTAGCAGCCCGGCTTCAAAGGAGACTACGGTATTTTGTACTCTCCTTGATACGCTTGTACCCGTTTTTATTAAAATATACCCCTTTGTTATGGTTTTATGTATTGAAACCTTGGTTTTAAATGAAAAATTTTTCAGGGGTGTTTTGTTTTAAAAGCCGGGTGTTACAAGTTGGTATCAGAGCCGTGGTTTAAGTGAACTAGGTGTCTATAGAGTAGATTCCTGGACTTAAACCCTGAAACAGTAGACATGATGAACTGTTAGGTGTATATAGTTGTTATTATACATATATAACCTAACTATTGCTGACTTCTAACGTATACGAAGTATGAGCAGCAGATATTACTGGGAGAAATTTAGAGCGCGAAGCTCTAGGAAATAGACCAACCCTTTTGCAAGGCTCCGTAGTATAGGAACCAAAAGGGGACGAATAGTAGAAAATCCACATGATGAGCAATGTTAGTTGACGTGGCCAGATAAATGAATCGGTTGCTCACCTTGGCTGATATTCAAGGTGAAAGAAAAGTAGCTGGGACTACAAGAAAAAGCAGAAAACGATTAGTGGACGCTTCGGGAGAAGTTACCACAGACTGGGTTCAACCTTATAGGGAAAGGACCAAAACAGAGCCACTATGTATAGTGATCAGTGCAGGAAAGGCACTAAGGAAAATTGTATAGTTGAGACTCTACCGTTGACATGCTGAAATTGCAGATGATAGGAGCAGATTGCTCGAGCTTGTTGTATGGGACGGAAGTGGTTCCAGTGTGGAACTATAGATCACTTCTTTATGAAATACTCACATGCTAAATGTGGAGTAACGGGTGATGAACCCAGGAAATAAAGAAGGAACAAATGGTCGAAAAGGACCCGTGGTACCATGAGCATTCCAGTAAATTGTGGAAGAAGCTCGTGAGGAGACTGGTATGGTCGCAGATATCATCGTTCTGAATATAACTCGTGTATGTTATATTTGATCCATAAAGCTATGCTTTGGATCGATGACTCGATGTTTTGTTTGAATTTTTCATCAATGATTTTGGATGAAATATTTGAAATAGCTATTGTAGATAGCAAGTATGTTCAAGATATTGAACACCTGGAATGTAGTCTGCCTAAGATTTACGGGACCATTTTTCCCTATGAATCTGAAGCCGATGGCTACCAGCAAATCTGAAGCAATTGTGCTTATGAATTGGTTAGCAATGAATTATGCTAACATGAATTGTAGAAATACGAACATGATGGTTTAGAAAGCAGAAATGAACGGATGAAAATCCATGGTAAATGACCGTTGTTGAGAATACCGGTTAGCTTCTTTGCTTAAACTCGGAAAAGAGTTAGTCAAGGAATGATGTTGTCGTTGGCATACGTGGTATGGGCCAAGCTTAATAAAGTGGTGAAAGTAGTGTACTACTTTAAATAAATTTCGGATGATTCTTTTGAAAAGAACTTCCAAGATTTCTGCCAGATTGGCAAGAAGAGCTTATGATTAAGCTGGTATTGGGAGCCGTTCCTGTTATCTAGGCTCTGTGTAGATTGGCCTCTGCAGAGATGGCAGAGTGGTAAAACAATTGGAAGAAATTGTTTTTAAATTGGGATCTCATATGACTGTAGGTGTCATCAGAGGGAGCCCTATCTTGTTTGAAAAGAAGAAAGATAAGTTAATGTGTATGTCCATTGACTACTGAGAATGTGATATTCTCGAAACCAAATTGAATATGAGGTACATTGTACCAGATACTGGAGTTACTTCACTGAGTTCAGTGATATGTAAAATTCTCCAAGTATGAAAATTTGGCTAAAAGAAGTTTCAACCCTTTGGGCATGATAATACTGCCAAAGATGATGAAATAAATCCAGTGGGATAGATGATGTGGTAAAACTGGAATCGCCCGAGGAATCTTACTGACATTGTAGTTCCTTGAATTGGCGGGTTATTATAGGAGAGTTGTAGAAAACTGCTCCTTGATTGTTGGTTAGCTGACTAAAGTTGACCAAGAAAAAGTGTAAAGTTTGGGTGGTAGAAAGACCACAGATATGTTGTAAAGGTTTGGAATAAACCTTGTGTGAACCTCTAACGTTAGCAATGATGCTAAGCAGAGAAGATGGATTGGATCATTGAAATGTATCCAACGTTGACTGTGGATGCATGATATTGCGGTAGCAATTATGAACGTGACATTTAAGCTTTAGAAACACTACTTGTATGGTGTAAAGCTTATAGCGATAAGATCATAAAAGTTGAAATACTTAATTGATCAAAAGAAGCTGAAGATGAGATAGCAAAGATAGATAGGTTACTTAGAGATTTCGGGTATGAAATCTTGTACCATCTCAGAAAGGCGTATGTGATTACAGATGCCTTAAATTTGAAAGAGTAACCTTTGAGGGTTACATCCACATGCGTGAATGTGGTAAATTGATTTCCTGAGTTGATTCGGGTAGCACAAAAAGACGTGTGCAAATCTGAAAATGTGAAAAGTAAATGAATGATTAGCTATTGAAAGAAGCTAGTTAGAAATTCACAGAGTTTGAAAAACCTTGGTGCTTGTGTATGTGAGTTCCAAAGCCAAGTGAAACATAAAAATCATCTTGAAAAGATGCATTTTGTATCAGATAGGCAGCATACCCGGGGCAATACCAAACTGTATAGGTCGATAAAACCTATGTGTTGGTGGTCGGGGCTGAAGAAAGACATTGAAAGACATGTGAAAAATGTTTGACTTGTTTGTAACTACAGTCAAATCATTAGAAGTATGTGGACTGTCGGTCCCAAAAATGAAATGGGACGGAAAAATATCATAGACTTTGTAGTAAAGTCTTTGCAAATACCGTATGGGTATGACACCATATGGGTGAATTGCAGGTTGATTGATGAAATCAGTGTAGATTTATATTGACTAAGAAGAAATTAAGAGTGGAAAGTAGTGAAAAACTACATAGAAAAAGAAAATTGTTGACGTGCACTACAGGTGTCGACTGTATCGGATCGAAATACTAGAATTATTTGCTGAATTTAGCATTAATTCCTAGAAATGATAGTACAAAAGTACTAGTAAGTACTGTATATGAATTGCAGATTTATAGAAGAGGCGAGAAAGTGATGCAGACTCCAGAAGATATGCCTGAAATCTGCATAACAGACCCTAGCGGAAAACAAGACGACCGTCTATCCTTGGTAGAAGTTGTAGATAAGTATAGGTATTATACTAGTGTTTTATTAACTCGTAGGACGTATTGCATAGACTACCGTGATGTACGCCGATTTGCTAGACAGAAGTTGGGGTGAAGCCGTTGATTAAACCTGAGATTGTATCTCAAACTGAAGAAAAAATTTGGCAAGTTCGAAAAAGCTTGGAAATAGACCAAGATCGACAAGAGTAGTATGTGGATTGTCGAGTAAAACCATTGAAACCCCAAGTAAGGGAAGATAGTGGAACTCAAAGTGACCTTCCGAAAGTACTAGTAATTGATGTGGGACAAAAAGGAAAGTTGAGTCCTTGTTGATTGGACCTTTCCGTATATCCCAAAAGCAAGAATTGCGGTGTATTGATTGAAAATCCTTGATGAACTTCAAGATGATTGTAAAGTTTTCTATGGGTCTCATGGTTTTGAGAACATAGAGTGATAAATGTTAACGAATCCCTCGTGTTGAAATGAGGAAGATAAGTGATAAAGGTGCCCGGGATAACCGGATGAGTGATATGCGAGTGGTGATATAACCACGAGGTAAGAAGACTAGTATGGTTAAGTGCTTAGGCAATACCATAAAGGTTTCCATATGAGATGGGAAACCGAAATTGTAACGAGAAAGAATTACCCTCGTTTGTTTGTATGATTTCGGGGACGAAATCTTTTGAAGGAGGGGAGAATTTGTAACGCCAAGATACTTTATTATATAATTATAATAAAAGGGTAAATTGGTCATTTTACCTTGGAAGGGTAAAATGGTCTTTTGGACAGAAAAGTATTTGGTTTGAAATAATGTTTTAAGTTTTGGACTTAAAATGTTATAAAAACTGATTTTTGGTCGTTTTACCGAAAAAGGGTATTTTGGTCATTTGACCAAGTCAACGACCAATTATGTAAAAATATTGTTGGTTGTGGCCAAAATGTAAGAAATGAAAGTTTTATTGTAATAAAACTTGATGTTGGTGGTCAAAGTTCAGGAAATGGAACTTTAGGACCAAAAATGTAAATTTTGTGGTATAAATAGAGAGTTTGACTCTCTTGTTGACTGGCCATTGTTGTGCAGCTACGGGAGTGGATTTTGGAGAGCAATTTTCTGCAGAGATCATGAAGCTTAATACAAGAATTGGAATCCTAGCTTGGAATTGGTGATTCCTAAGCTTTGAAGGTTAGTAAATTCACTTTCTAGCCAAGTTCTTGGATGTGTTCTTCACATGATGAACTAGAAACTGTATTTCAGTTGTGATTATGTGTTGTAATAGCCTAATGCTTCCATTGAGTCATGCTAGAAAGGACTTAACTCAAGAAAATGGAAGTAGGTTGTTATTAGTAATGAATTTGAAGTTTTGGGGTTGTTAGAACTAAGAACCCTAATTCTTCATTTTGATTGATTTGGTTGTTTTGGATGGTTGAAAACCTTGTTAAAGTATAAGGTTTTAGTCCTAGAACAAACCCCAATCGATTAAGGACCTGATTAAGGACTTAATGGACCAAAACTGCTTGCTACAGTGCATAAATCGCGGCTGGACAGGAGACACCTGCAGGCGATAGGCGCGGTGCGCCCAAAAGCCTGGCGGGGTGCGCCCAGGCGCAGTGCGCCCATGTCTGGGCGGGGTGCGCCCCTCAGGCAGGGACTTTGAAATGCTAACTTTTGCTTGGCTTGTCCGTTTTAGCTCAAATTTGGACCATAGGCTCGTTATGGTCTGAAAAGTTTGGGAAAATTTTTATATCGAGTTTTCGACCCCTCGGGGGCACTGTAGATCGATTCCAATGCCTCGGTGAATAGTAAAATTCATAAAAAGTTAGTAAACGGAAAGTTTATTAACTAGGCATTGTTTATAACAATGTTTTATTGAACTCTAGTGTATTAGAGTTAGTTGAAATTGGTATTAACCTATAATCATGTTGAAAATGATTAAATTATAGGTGCGGGACAAAATTCTACGGATCGTATCGGAAAGCAAGGAACAACAAATTAGTTGTAATAATCCTTCAGGTGAGTAATCTCACTGATATCATATGTGATATATGATGATTGAATTGTTACAGGTTGAAACGGCTTCGAGGGACGAAAATGACAAGTGTAAAAATATATGTAAAAGACAATACCAGATAAGCCGTGAGTCATTGCGATGACAAGAACGGAGCTGTGAGTCAATACATATATATACACTATGATACGACAATACCAGATAAGCCGTGAGTCTGATAAAGACAAGAACGGAGCTGTGAGTCAATGACATGACAATATCAGATAAGCCGTGAGTCTGATAAAGACAAGAACGGAGCTGTGAGTCAGTCAATATTAATGGTATGACAAGACCGGAACCAGCCGTGAGTCAATAAAACTTATATAGACAAGACCGGAACCAGCCGTGAGTCTAGGCAACAGCGGGATTTTCCCGTGAGCCACATATTTAAGGCAACAGCGGGCTAACCCGTGAGCCATTATTGATCGTGAAAGAAACTATTAATAGATGGTGCGGCCTTATGGCTATGATTCCGGGTCGTTGAACCCAAGCTGGTGAGGCCTACGGACTATGATTTATATATTGATATTGTTTTGGTGTAGCTTATATAGCTATGACGCAGGGTGCGGCTTATATAGCCATGATATATGATGCAGTCCTTTGTGACTAAGAAACATGGGACAGAAACGATAGATATGATTATCTGTGCAAATAACTGACGTGACTTGATAATTACAGGTTATTGTGATTCAGCCGGTAAGGCTATAGATTAGGATGTGAAATCCTAGAAGATATTTGGTTAGCCAGTAAGGCTAGGAGTTTGGATTCGATATCCAGACAAATACATGATTGTATTTTATACGTGTTATTTGCAGGAATAATTACTCACTGAGCTTTGTAGCTCATACCGTTTGTTAAATGTCCCTGCAGGTTAGCATGATCCTGATAAGGGAATAGATGGAGTCCGTGACTCGAGAAGTAGGACTCTTAGATGCTGTCAGTAGCAGCCCGGCTTCAAAGGAGACTACGGTATTTTGTACTCTCCTTGATACGCTTGTACCCGTTTTTATTAAAATATACCCCTTTGTTATGGTTTTATGTATTGAAACCTTGGTTTTAAATGAAAAATTTTTCAGGGGTGTTTTGTTTTAAAAGCCGGGTGTTACATTTACTACAATCGATTCACACCGAGTGCGCATGTTTGAACATGATTAATAGTGACCAAATGGCAGATGTGAGCAAATGGGTTTTCTTTATGCATGCAGTGTTGTGTTATTGAGTCCGGTATTTCCTTTGACCCTATTGTTGCTACATAGACTAAACATGGGACAATTTGTACATCAGTTTCAAGATAAGAATCCAAACACCAAAATCATAGCAAACTAAACCAATCACCAAAAATCGAACATCAAACTTTTTCCCATAATCAAAATCAAAATCAAAATTGTGTTCTTATTTCAAATTCCAGAAATAAACCAAACACCAAAACAAACAAAAAAATCAAAAATAAACCAAACGCCAAACCAGTTAAACCTAAGTTCCAGAAACGGAAATTGAAATCAAAATCAAACTTGTGTTCTTATATCAAATTACAAAAATCATAATCAAACCTAGCATCGACCTGCAAAGCTAGGGTTGTACATCCACAAAGGCATATTGATTTGCAAAGTTAGGGTTGTGAAGTAGAGTAGATGCAAGACAGAGTAGATGAAGGTGGTTGTATATTACATTTTCGATGAGAGAAGAGGGAGGCGAAGTAGGCCCTAGGGTTGTACACACACAAAAGCATCTCAGTTTGCAAAGGCTGGGCTGTCAGACAGAGTAAATGGTAGGTGGCAGTGGTCCGATTATGGTAGGTGGTGGCGGCATTTAAGTTCCGATGATTTAGAATTCATAAATCTTAAGTTACACGAGAGAAGAGACAGAGGTATATCATGTTTAGGTTAGATGGGTGGAGTGAGAAAGAGTGGTGGGGCTTTGGTTTGGTTTGGGGGGGGGGGGTGTCTTATTTTTTTAATATAAATCCAAATATATATAGGAAAGAGCATTATAGTCTTTTGATGTCTGCAAGGGACGAAAAACACAACAAAATCATACCACAACAGTCCGAATGCAAAAAAAGTTAGAGACCAAAAAAGCAATTTTGCATAAACCACGAGGACATATTTTTATTTTATGAAACACGTACAATAATTCCCAAGTTACAAACTTACATTTCTATTTGATAAATAATAAACAACAAAATGTAACATATTTATTTCAGGGCCCATGGGTTATTTGGTACGGGGCACCCCACCCAACCCCGACCCTGATATTTCATAAAAATAGCCTCCTTTTGGGAACAAGATCCATGGGACGGGCCCAAGGGGTTTTAGACACCCATGATTATGGTGACAATGTCTTGCAGTCACAAGAGTGAACTTGTAACACAACAATTCTCAACAAAAGTACATTTTGGGAACTTTGTTAAGATATCATCCAAGAAAAATGCACATACAATCCATATGCAATGAAGTTAAGCAAGAATACATCATCAATGCTAGCCGTAACATCAAGTGTTATCCACCATACATTCACAATACCAAAAGTTAGCATCCAAAATCCTGAAATGGCTTTTAAACATTGATAACCGAAACTTGTTGTTCCTCTCTAAGTATTTGTATCAGCACTACACCTTGTCCTTATCTTTATCAATCAGATCAGATCTACACCTGAGATGTATATCACACGAAACACACACACATAATGTAAGCTTGAAAGCCTAGTGATTTTTATGCCAATAACAGAAAATCGAAATATAGGTAAAATGCAATACATGCTTGTAACATAAGTGATGTAAAGGCATATACACCTATTTTGATGACATACGGTTGTCTTGAGATTTCACGAGAACTTGATGACACAAGCTGTAGAACTCTTTTGTAGTGTTTCCAATTCCTTCCTTACCTTACTTGTATCCTTTAAAAATGGGAACCAACTCTTGGAACACGAGATATCCATCTTCTCCAAAACATGTGCATACTTCAAAACATATTTGAGGACACATATTTCTGAATTATAAGCATGAAGCTTGTTGAAGGTCAGTGTCTTGAGGCAATTCGACATGCATAAAGGTATTGATAACAAAACTGGATCCTTCTCACCAAGGTGCATGCACTTCTTGAATCCCTGTACAACATTTCAGAAAATGTTGCATTAATAATATCATGGTTGTTGGCATGGTGTTTATTTTGGATAAAAAAAAGCAAATCCACCTCAGAGAGACAAATAGATTGTAGAATTGGACAGACGTAAAGAAAATCCATCAATGCTCCAAAAGAATAATTCCCGATTTTCAATGTCAATGTTAAATGGCTCAAATTTGAAAACACCGTAAAACGGGCCGGCATTTTATCTGCAAATCTAAGACACTTTGCAAGAGAAAAAAAACACAAAAACAAAAAAGTTAGTGTGGTAGTAATTGTACAAATAGACAAATTCGAAATATTTCATTAAAGATGTAAAATTAGCTTGCCAACAACCTCTAGAGTGCAACTTGATAACTTCAAAGACACAACATATCGTTGTTGTTTGAGTAGATCAATAACTCGACATGCGATTTCTTTTGGCCACTCAGAAGGAATGTGAATGCATGCTTTAACCAGGGATGATACATTATTCAAGAGAAACTCGTTTGCCAGAACTCCAGTATAGTCAAATTTTGTAAGATTTGCTGCATCAATCTTAATTTTACAGGCACTGGTAGGATCATATAATGGCGGAAAGGGTTCCCAATCATTTATTTTCAAGCTCTTTAAGGTGGAACTGGAAATCACAATGTTCTTCAAGTTCATCCAGTTATCTGATAAAACCAACTCCTCTAAAACTGGACACCCTAATTAAGAAAAGCTTTTCTGCATGATCATTGTTCGGGAATACAACAGATAACAGATGCAGGGTTTTCAGACATGGAAAAGAAATTGGGGTGTTACAGATTCGGTAGTTGTGGAGCTTTCAGGTGGTGTTTGAAGGATTAGAGGCTTAAAACCCTAGTTAAGTAGTTGAAAGGTATACATCTTCGTCATCTTCACCATGAGTTCAACCTAGGGTTTGGGGTTTTTCACCAAATGTGAAGTTGATGTTATTTTAGGAGTTAGTGTGTTTCTAGCTTAAAATTTTTCTTTAGATCATTGATCCACACTCGAATGATTCACTCGAATGATTCTTATAGTGCTTAATGATGAGTTTTGTTGAGATTTTAAAACTTCAAACTCCATTAACGGTGAATTTCAAGGTTTGAATATTTTTGTGGATTTAATGATGATTTGAAACTCATTTCATGTTCAGAAAACCTTATTTGGATTTTGGAATCCATTATTAAATATTAAATACACTTGATGATCTACTTAGTGTTTTTAAGTTGAGTTAATGCTTCAATGAGGCTTTGTAAGCTCTAGATTTGATTTAAACAAGCTTGCGATTCATTAAACTCCTTGATATGTGTTGAGTTTGAATCATTAAGCCAACTTGAAACACACATGATGATGATTTATAGTTAATACAAGCCAAAATGAGTTTAGTTTACATAATAACCAACCAAACCCAACCATTTTGACAAGCCGAAGTGAGTTTAGTTTCTCAAAATATAACAATACGAAAAAATAGGGTAAATATAAATGTTCAATATCAATCAATTTGGATTTTCTTTCAACATCCATAAATTATCGTAAATACCGGCTAGAATTGCATGAGCAAGAGCCACTTTGACCACTGTGATAATTTCACTGCGATTGGAAAAAATGTTTGCCTATTAAATAACGATCTTTTGAAGTGAAGACAAACCTAGACAACAACAATGACAGAAAATCAATGTGTTCTTGTTTGTTATATTTTGCCAGGAACATCTGAACCCACTTTGAATACGGAGTTTTTTATTATTATTTACTCCTCACCAAATCCGACCAGAACTGTTTCATTTACTCAACTTTTTCCCCTAAATCACCCGTTATAGGAACACCATCAACAGAGTCCCATGGGAAAACAAAAACTGTAAGCAGACAGGATATGGATTCATGGTTACAATTGATTTCATGGATAGAGCTCATGATGGAATCTGAGATAACCCAATTTATCCAAATGGAGATGTATTTTCGGGCCATTTGCTTGACCCGTTCGGTCCATTTTTTGGTGGATGATTCCATCCTTTGAAGAGTGCTTTTGAGTGATCGATGAGTTTGAACATGAGATCACCTTTAATAGCAATTTTAGCAACTGGGTTTAGGAATTTTGCGATCCTAGGAGCAAAATATCCATTATATAGCATGACATCACGTATTTTTACATTAAAAAGTCAAATTCAAGATAAATATGAAGCATGTACAGTATATTCAAAGTTACAAACCTATATTTCTATTTAATAAATAATAAATAACAAAATATAACGCATTTAATTCAGGGCCACGTGGGTTATTTGGGATGGACACCCCACCCCCGACCCTGATATTTCATAAAAATACCCTCCTTTTGGGAACAAGATCCATGGGACGGGGCCCAAGGGGTTTTAGACACCCATGATTATGGTGACAATGTCTTGCAGTCACAAGAGTGAACTTGTAACACGACAATTTCAACAAAATTATATTTTGGGAACGTTGTTCAGATTTCATCCAAGAAAAATGCCCATACAATCCATATGCAATGAAGTTATGCAAGAATACATCATCAATTCTTGCCGTAATATCAAGTGTTGTCCACCATACATTCACAATACCAAAAGTTAGCATCCAAAATCCTGAAATGGCATTTAAACGTTGATAACCGAAACTTGTTCTTCCTCTCTAAGTATTTGTATCAGCACTATGCCTTGTCCTTATCTTTATCAATCGGATCAGATCTACAACTGCGATGTAGATAAATCGAAATATAGGTAAAATGCAATACATGCTTATAACATAAATGATGTAAAGGCATATACACCTGTTTTGATGACATACGGTTGTCTTGAGATTTCATGAGAACTTGATGACACAAACTGTAGAGCTCCTTTTTTGTGTTTCCAATTCCTTCCTTACCTCACTTTTATCCTTTACAAATGGGAACCAATTCTTGGAGCACGAGATATCCATCTTCTCCAAAACATGTGCATACTTCAAAACACATTTGAGGAAACATATTTCTGAATTATAAGCATGAAGCTTCTTGAAGGTCAGTGTCTTGAGGCAATTCGACATGCATAAAGGTATTGATAACAAAACTGGATCGTTCTCACCAAGGTGCATGCATTTCTTGAATCCCTGTAAAACATTTCGGAAAATGTTGCGTTAATAATATCATGGTTGTTGGCATGGTGTTTATTTTGGATAAAAAAGTAATCCACCTCAGAGAGACAAATAGATTGTAGAATTGGACAGACGTGAAGAAAATCCATCAACGCTCCAAAAGAATAATTCCCGATTTTCAATGTCAACGTTAAATGGCTCAAATTTGAAAACACCGTAAAACGGGCCGGCATTTTATCTGCAAATTTAAGACACTTTGCAAGGGGAAAAAAACACAAAAACAAAAAAGTTAGTGTGGCAGTAATTGTACAAATAGACGAAATTTGAAATATTCCATTAAAGATGTAATATTAGCTTGCCAACAACCTCTAGAGCACAACTTGATAACCTCAATGACACAACATATCGTAGTTGTTTGAGTAGATCAATAACTCGACATCCGACTCCTTTTGGCCACTCAGAAGGAATGTGAATACATGCTTTAACCAGGGATGATGCATTATTCAAGAGAATCTCGTTTGACAGATATCCGGTATAATCAAAATATGTAAGATTTGATGCATCAATCTTGATCTTACAGGCACTGGTAGGATCATTTAATGGCTGAAAGGGTTCCCAATCATCTATGGTTAAGCTCTTTAAGGTGGAACTGGAAATCACAATGTTCTTCAAGTTCATCCAGTTGTCTGATAAAACCAACTCCTCTAAAACTGGACACCCTAAGAAAAGCTTTTCTGCATGATCATTGTTCGGGAATACAACAGATAATAGATGCAGGGTTTTCAGACATGGAAAAGAAATACAAGATGGGAGTTCAGTAACAGAATTCGCTCTTATTTTCAGGCTAACCAATGATGTGCCATCAAACGTAGACCACGGAATCACAGATGGATCGTCTTGAAAGAAAGTCAGATGAAGGTCCTGAACGTTGTGCGTGATTGCACTAGAAATCCATGAATGTATTTGAGATCTTTGTATTTGAGATTCATCATAGCTGTTAAAACATGTTAGACGGAACTTTTCAATATTCGATGAGCCCCGTAACATGAGGACTCTTTCTAGAAAGTTCATGAAGGAAGTCACATCAGGCAGATGCTGATCATGATTCTTTGTATCCCAAATAAATGCATCATATAAATCAATGTTTGTATCCGAAAACAATGTATCATCAAAATCGATGTTGGGTGCAGAAGCCCAAAGACTCTTCCATCTTGTAGATAATACGGATGTCTTTACAACTTCTTTTGTGGGCATAAACGACAGAATGTGATGGAGAATACAATCTGGTAGATTGCTGATATGATCTATATGTTTGATTTTATGTTGCTTGTGGCCTCTGTTTTTGCTCATGGTTAGCCTCTTTGATTTCCTAATCATAATCTGCCGGCAAAATGTCAAAGCTTTTAGCTTATTCAGAATCAACTAGACTGAAAACGTTAGAGCAAAATGAATTAACCATATCATAATGGCTTTATGACACGGGCAACAAGCTGGGCATAGGTCAACCTTGAATGAGGACCATTTTATCACTTAAAGGGTGTGCCCTAGTGATAAGCTTCTAATTCTCATGAATGACAATTATAATTCCTAGATACAAATGAATCTTAGATATTGATCCTCCTCAACACAGATTGTATAAAGTGCAGAAAGTGTATAACATACATATTATATATAAACCCTAGTGTTATTGAGCCGGTATAAATCGCAATAACAGGAACACTAAGACGCTATGAACTCAGTCGATTCAGCTTTCATATAAATAAAGGACAGGCTTGATTTTGCTAAAATACGCGTTTCCTCATATAATATTTCATTCGCACGGACTTGCATATAGACAGATACGGAGATAAATAAAGAGAAAGCTGACTTTTGAGCGAAGATTTTATATTGTTGATGTGTTGCGCACAAATCGTAGACCTCCCGTTCGAGATCGAAGAATGACCACGAGTTTTGGCAGAGGTGAAACTTGAGAGTGGTATCGAGCTTGCGGGAGGAATTTAGTACTATTTTATTTCTCTCTTTCTTATATATATAAACCAGACGAAAAAAGATATATATTAGAAACCTCTTTACGGACAATAAGAGCTATTTATATATTAGGAAATGAAAGTTCTCTTTATGACAATGCTAAATTAGTGATTCGTGCACGGTAGCCAATTAAAAAACTTATTTTTCCATTTATCCTTAAATGTTTCTTATTTAATTCTAGCAACATCGACGTTTACCTCCAACACCTCCACTAGTCATAAAATCAGACCTGGAATCTAAATCAAAACCAAACAAAAGTCAATCCTGAATTCAAAACCTTACGTGAAATTGATACGTAACATGAAATTGTTGGAAAATAACATTATTGTGGTCTAGGACTATTTTGTAATTAAATGGTAGGTACTTTTATATTAGGTACCGTAATGTTTGCCATAATGACATTTCATGTCCCTAGACTTAAATATTTGTAGTATGATGGATATGACAATGTCTATAACTTGAGGGACTATATTTGTGTGGTTCCAATCTCTTTTCTGTAAGGTGCAAATTGATGAACCGAACGGTCAGGGGAAAATAAAGAGTCTCTCATATGGACAGTCAGGAAAATGAAGAGACGGTAAGAGTCTCTCATATGGACAGTCAGGAAAATAAAGAGACGGTCTCTTAATTATGCTCTAAACCCCTATATAACACCAAGACCGGGTATATTGATAGTATCTAATCTCTCCATCAGAAAATCAATAAAGCACCATTACGGGAAGATAAGGAATCAAGAACATGGCATCATCTTCAAATCTCACACTTCCAAGTAAGTATATTGATCTTGATTATACCTATGAAAATTAATATGTGTCATCAAATAATTGATAGTATCTAATCTCTCCATCAGAAAATCAATAAAGCACCATTACGGGAAGATAAGGAATCAAGAACATGGCATCATCTTCAAATCTCACACTTCCAAGTAAGTATATTGATCTTGATTATACCTATGAAAATTAATATGTGGTATCAGAGCATGGTTTAATTTTAATTTATCAGACGTAATTTCAATTCTTTGTATGATTCATATCAAATCGTATTCCAGTGAAATCTCTGAAATTTTCTATGCTCTAATTTGCTGTTTGATTCCAAACGAATGATTCTATAAAAAAATTAATTAATTCATGTAACAAAACCTGCTGCCTCTTGTGTACGATTGCTAACTCTTGCGACGTCTCCTGATAATTTTTCGCCTGGTTTTTTTTTCTGCCTTCAACAATGATTTTGAATGTAAAAATCATCCAACGAGAATTATTTGATGACATACCGTTAAGTTACGAAACTTTATATATGGTTTATTGAAACCTTTTGTAATGGGCTCCATTTTCTTTTTTGATTGACAACTTTAATATTATTCTTGTTTATATGTATGCTCGACTGGACTCCATCTATTTTGATTGACAACTTTAATATTATTCTTGTGTACTCGACTGAATGGGCCTACAGATATGTGTGTCTTCATTCTAATTAGTTTGGATTTTCATTCAAATTATATGTCTGAAAGATGATTTCAAATCATTTCAATGCTTTAGTGGTCCTTTTGTGATGATTATAACTGTACATTATAATTGTCAATTTAGTAGTTTCAAAATATATGGAATATTTTAAGTCCCTTTTGATTTCCTTTTAAGATGCTAATAAAACGTTTCATATTATATTATGATTGTGTGAATGTGTCATAATTAGCTCACCGTAATGTTGCCATTATATAATAATTTTAGTTTAATAAACTTTTAGCTTCTTTAAAATGATGAATGGATTATAAGGTTTTATTTTATTTGCATCCTAACTATATGATGAAAATAAATATACTTTATTTTATTCATTTCTAATCCCTAATTATATAATTTGGTTAGTAACATTTTGATGAGTGGTAACTTTAATGTTAAGCCTAAACGACAGGACCAAAGAAAGGTTGTTTAAGTCTGACGTTAAAGTTTATTAAACACCACATTAAGCAAATTGTTTGAATTATTATTCAAGGAACCCAAAGGCTAATTGAATAATGACTCACACAATGAATTTTAGCATAATATGCATAAATGTTGTATTTCGACCCAAAGGTGATTGCAATATTTATGTAGCGTAGTATAAAAATTAAGGACATCATATTGTTCAATTATTGGTCTAGCCAAAACGAAACTAATAATTGGGTAATTGTGTCTATCCGACCTATTATTTTGGTGTTAATAATAGGTATACTAACATGATTGTTTTGATTATCCCATAATTCACTTCAGTATCTTCTTCGCATATATTAAACAATAATATTATTTCAGCATCTACTATCTCACCAAGTCACATAATCGAAACATTGACTAGGACTAACTTTGCGACATGGAGGGATTCTCTGAAATTGGCTCTTGGAGTAATGGAACTCGATCATGCTTTGCGTTTTGACCCTCCTGAAGCTCTTAATGAAAAGAGCACTGCTGAACAAAAACAATTTTACGATAAATGGGGAAGGTCAAACCGCATGTCGCTTATGATCATAAAGAACTCCATTTCAATGGCCATTCGTGGAGCCATCCCTGACTCCGAAAATGCAAAGACCTACCTAGAATATGTAGAGGAACAATTTCGAGGTACATCAAAAGCTCATGCTAGTACCCTCATCCTCAAAATGTTGACGACAAAGTATGACGGATCGAGTGGTGTACGTGAACATATTATGATAATGACTGACATGGCAAACAAATTAAAAAGTATGGAAATGGAAATCAGTGAAGGTTTCCTCGTTCACTTCATCATGACATCCCTTCCCACTCAGTTTGGTCCGTTCAAGATCAACTATAACACACAACGGGAAAAATGGAAAATGAGTGAACTAATAGCCATGTGTGTCCAAGAAGAAGAATGACTCAAAGCTGAGAAGACTGATGTCGTTTATGTCACTACGACCACAAATCTCGATAAAAAGAAAGGTAAAGCTCATGGTAGGTAGAAAGGGGGTCCTAGCAAGGTCCAAACCGCAGGTACAAGTGCCCGTAAGTTTGACAGTAAGCCTCGTTGCAAATTCTGTCATAAGAAGGGGCACTCTCAGCGAGATTGCCCCAAGTTTAAAGAGTGGTTAGATAAGAAAGGTAACACTGATGCTTTTATGATTTATGAGTCATTAAATATAAATGTCCCTTTTAATTCATGGTGGATTGACTCTGGTTCCATGGTACATGTATCTAACTCATTGCAGGGATTCCATACAATCCAGAAGCTGGAAAAAAGGCAAAGAACAATTAAAGTTGGGAACGGAGAAGACTTAAATGTGGAAGCTGTTGGATTGCTTCCTTTACTTTTGGAAAGTGGTTTTACTTTAAGTCTTAATAATACTCTTTATGTACCGGGTATTACCCGTAACTTGATATCAGTATCTAAATTGGCAAAAGAAGGCTTTACTCTTACTTTTAGATATGATGATGTTATTATTAGTTCCGGTTCCCAAATTGTTGGCCATGGTTGCTTAGACGGAAGTCTCTATAGATTACGTTTGGACAATCACTTTATGGAATCTTTAGTATCGTTTAATATTAACGAGAAGTTAAGTAAAAGAAAACGAGAAGTGGAAACTTCATCCATGTTATGGCATCAACGCTTAGGCCATATTTCACGAGATAGAATGCTAAGACTCGTGAAGGATGAAGTATTGCCAAACCTTAACTTCTCTGACTTTGATAAATGTGTTAAGTGTATGAAAGGGAAGATGACCAAAAGCAATAAGAAAGGGTCCACAAGAAGTTCAGGTTTACTTGAACTTATTCATACTGACATTTGTGGACCTTTTCCTATGGGCATAAGTGGACATAAATCATTCATTACTTTCATTGATGATCACTCTCGTTACATGTATCTGTACTTGATAAATGAAAAATCTGAATCTCTAGAAATGTTCAAAACTTTTAAGGCTGAAGTTGAAAATCAACTCGACCATAAAATAAAAGTGGTGAGATCGGATAGGGGTGGTGAGTATTACGGCAGACATACAGATGTTGGTCAAGAACCCGGCCTTTTCTTTGAATTTTGTAAGGATAATGGGATTGTTAACCAATACACCATGCCTGGTACTCCTCAACAAAACGGCGTTGCCGAGAGGAGGAATGTAACACCCGGTTTCTCATACAAAGTACACCCAAAATTTTTCAAACAATAACACATTAAAATGGGTATACTTGCACTCAACCCAGGAAAAACAAGATGTTATCATAAATTAATTACACAAAAGGTCCTTACAAATTTGTCCATGCATTACAAATAAATCTATTACAACTAAAGGACGGGCTCTAATCTTGTCCATCTCTCTTTATCACATGTCTTCCCCTATTACAGCTACAGATACCTGCAAAACAACATAACACTCAAGTGTAAGCTTATAAAGCTTAGTGAGTAATCTCCAATATAATCCACATATGTCTCTCCATGAACATTCTCATTCTCCTCTCTTGCTATTCTTATTAGCAAGTAAGCACCTTCTTCTTTTAGCTGAAACCTGCAATTCACCTTTGCTTACAACACCAGCTAATTATTAGTATACGTCAACTCATCAATAAGTACCATAACTGGTACTGCTCGTAAACTCAATCACATTCTCAACGGTACTCATTTTCACAATTAGCAATACATAATATGCAATTCTCATAACTATAACAATTTAACTCAGAGGCTCTTTAACTCAACCTCTACATCATATACTGTATTCTTATACTCAATTAGAACAACCATCATGATTGTAGTAATCAAATTCAAAGACTCTTTAACTCACTCATTCTAACATGTACTCTACTTTTATACTCAATATAGATTATAACTCGTCTCTTGTTATCCATAGATAACAGAACCTCTCTAACTCTAGCTACCGCAATATCAAAATAAAACACATATATGTACCACATACACATTACATACTACAAGATATAACTCTTATTTCTCAGTTTGTAAATTTGGTTATCTCAACCAATTAAAAATCAATAGCAACCTGTTAATTCACAATTCAATCATAAGAATAAATTATAGTTACTCACCTTATATTGACTCAGTATATGGAACCCCCAAATTTCACGTACCGGCTCCTGTTCGCTAGACTTGGTTATAACACCATAGTCTAAATCAATTCTCCAACATACATAATCATCTCAATAACATCTATCTCGAAGATGTATAAATCAAAAGAGGAAAAAGGAGTATAAATGGTAAATATCAACTCTATATTTACCGAAACCCCCAAATCCGCGGTTCTACTAATTCAACCGTAGAAACTCGACAATAATCTCACAATTAACTCTAAAGGCATCCACTAACAATCTACTAACAACATATATAACAATATATAGCTAAAACACGAAAATGAAAGTTAGGGTTTCAAAACCCCAAAATCAAGAAATCACTCACCTCGATGAATTAGGAATCAAGAGCGCGTTTGCAGGGTTAGATTCGAGTCTCTTTATGTTTCCCCACGAATCTCTAGCTTCAATTTGACAGAAAATCGCCTCTTTATGCTCTGGAATCGACTTTGGGTCTATTTTTCCCGAATGAGCATTTTCTGCACTTTAAAGGCTCTGCACGCGTAACACGGCCGTGTAAAATTTAACACACCCGTGTTATGCTACAGTGCCCGTGTAAAATTTAACACGCCCGTGTTTTGCTACAGTAACCAGCAAACACAAAATTACCGTGAGTTACACGACCCGTGTAACATTTACACGACCCGTGTAAGCCATTTTTGGCGTTTTTAAGGCTCAAACTTCTTCCAAATGGGTTTCTAATCACCCAAACTCATACATAACTTAACTAATCTTAATCACACCAAGATTAGTACATAAGAAAGGTTTTAACCTCTTCTCCCAAATCAAACAACTCATCACTCAAAGGTAATCATAAAAGATTGCCACACAACTCTTAATAACTCAAAGCTAGAAGTGCTGAATTATCACAATAGATTTTTAATGGCCTCTCTACGGAATTGAGAATCATGAGCCCTTTTATCAAATTTCTCAACAACATTCCATGACAAGTTGCATTATAAACAGCAACATATTCGGCCATCATTGTTGAGGTTGTCGTCAACTTTTGCTTATGGCTCCTCCAAGATATTGGCCCTCCTGACAGCATAAAGATGTATCCCGAAGTTGACTTTTTGTCATCTTTGCACTTGGCAAAGTCAGAGTCTGAATAACCTATCACTTCCAAACTATCACTTCTTTTGTAAACAAGTTTGTATTCTTTCGTCCCTTGTAAGTATCGCAAGACTTTCTTGGCAGCTTTCCAGTGATCTAGGCCGGGATTGGATTGATAACGACCTAGCATGCCAGTAACATAAGCGATGTCGGGACGGGTACAAACTTGGGCATACATTAAGCTTCCAACCACCGAAGCATAAGGGATTAACTTCATTTGTTCTCGTTCTACTACTGTTTTTGGGCACTGAAATAAACCAAAAACGTCCCCTTTAACTACGGGAGCAACTGAAGGGGAGCATTGTTGCATGTTGTATCGATTAAGTATGCGTTCGATATACGCCTTTTGGGACAATCCTAAAGTCCCTTGGGCTCTATCTCGGTGTATTTCTATGCCTATGACATAAGAGGCCTCACCGAGATCTTTCATATCGAAATGACGTGACAATAAACGTTTCAATTCATGCAACAAATCAATATTGTTACTTGCCAAGAGAATGTCATCTACGTAAAGGACAAGTATCATGAAATTCCTCCCACTCATCTTGAGGTATATACATTGATCTACTTGGTTCTTAATGAAGTCGTTTTTCTTCATGACTTCATCGAACTTCAAATACCATTGACGCGAAGCTTGTTTCAACCAATATATTGATTTCTTGAGTTTACACACAAGATGTTCTTGACCATTAGGAATAAAACCTTCAGGTTGGGTCATATAAACATCCTCGTGTAATTCTCCATTAAGAAAAGCTGTTTTGACGTCCATTTGATGCAACTCTAAGTCAAAATGAGCTACAAGGGCCATTACGATCCTAAGGGAGTCCTTTTGAGAAACAGGTGAGAAAGTTTCTTGGTAATCAATACCCTCCTTTTGTGTATACCCTTTAACGACCAATCTAGCCTTATATCGTTCAATGTTTCCATTCGGGTCCAATTTGGTCTTGAAGACCCACTTGCATCCAACAGGTTTGCAACCCTTTGGCAATTCAACAAGTTCCCAAACATCATTCTTTTTCATGGAATTGAGCTCATCAGTCATAGCTTCATTCCAATTGTATGATTGATCACAATTTATGGCATCACTATATGTAATGGGGTCACTTTCATTCCCTATGTCAAGATCGACCTCATTTAAATATGTGATATAGTCGTCAAAATTCGTGGGTCGCCTAGATCGTTGAGATCTTCTTATAGGCTGTTGAATTTCTTGTCTTTCATTGTCAACTTCTTGAATGGGTTCATTTTTTGGTATTTCATTTGCCTCAACGTTCGAAGAATCGTTTTCGTGAGGCATGTTGTGTTTACTTGAATCTCCTAAGGAGGTGTTAATTGAAGCATGCACTTGAATAATAGGTGCCACTTCATTAATCTCTGGGAGATCAAAGTCGCTTGATAAACCACTCCCACTGATGTTGACATTCTCAAGAAAATCAGCATGCTTCGTTTCTACAATTCGTGTACTATGTGACGGAGCATAAAATCGGTAACCCTTAGACCTTTCAGGGTACCCGATGAAGAAGCAACTTATGGTTTTCATGTCTAGTTTTTGTGATTGAGGATTATACAGTTTTGCTTCGGCCGGACAACCCCACACCTTTAAATATCTTAAACTTGGTTTCCTTCCTGTCCAGATCTTAAAAGGAGTTTTAGGGACAGACTTTGAAGGAACTCTATTTAAGATGTGGACTGCCGTTTTTAATTCCTCGGTCCATAGAAATTGGGGCAAGTTTGTGTTTGCAAGCATACTTCGCACCATGTCCATTAGAGTCCTATTCCTTGTAAGACCCATTTTCATTTTGAGGTGCTTACTAAGGTAAGTAGAGTTATTACCTTATAATTAGTATGGTTCTAGCTTTGAGTTATTAAGAGTTGTGTGGCAATCTTTTATGATTACCTTTGAGTGATGAGTTGTTTGATTTGGGAGAAGAGGTTAAAACCTATCTTATGTACTAATCTTGGTGTGATTAAGATTAGTTAAGTTATGTATGAGTTTGGGTGATTAGAAACCCATTTGGAAGAAGTTTGAGCCTTAAAAACGCCAAAAATGGCTTACACGGGTCGTGTAAATGTTACACGGGTCGTGTAACTCACGGTAATTTTGTGTTTGCTGGTTACTGTAGCAAAACACGGGCGTGTTAAATTTTACACGGGCACTGTAGCATAACACGGGTGTGTTAAATTTTACACGGCCGTGTTACGCGTGCAGAGCCTTTAAAGTGCAGAAAATGCTCATTCGGGAAAAATAGACCCAAAGTCGATTCCAGAGCATAAAGAGGCGATTTTCTGTCAAATTGAAGCTAGAGATTCGTGGGGAAACATAAAGAGACTCGAATCTAACCCTGCAAACGCGCTCTTGATTCCTAATTCATCGAGGTGAGTGATTTCTTGATTTTGGGGTTTTGAAACCCTAACTTTCATTTTCGTGTTTTAGCTATATATTGTTATATATGTTGTTAGTAGATTGTTAGTGGATGCCTTTAGAGTTAATTGTGAGATTATTGTCGAGTGGGGCTGGCTTATACCTCGATACAAAATACTTGTTCGTACGAGAACGAGTGGAGGAGAATGACATTTGTATCGAGCATATTAGCACCAGTAATATGCTAGCAGATCCAATGACGAAAGGTCTACCACCCAAAGTATTCCAACAACATGTCGTCAATATGGGCTTAAGGGTAGACCTAGTATGATGTAATTATAGCATATTGTTTTACTGGAAATTTGAATCTTAATTATCAAGTACTTGATTATAACTCCTTTATTATATGCGTTTTGTCTATATTAATAACTTGTGCACACTTACTTTCTATATAGACAAATGTACTGCATCACCACTTAACTCTAAAGTCATTTGGCGAAAATTAATCGTAAGTTTCATATGAAGTGCCATTGTATGATTGGTGGGGGTCCCGTATCTAAAAACAATACGTCAGGCTGTACTTTTTTGGCTTGGTATTAATATGAAACATGATGAACTAATCTTGGCCAAATAACGAAACGTGTATACAAATAGTCACTCGGCCAAGTGGGAGAATGTTGGAAAATAACATTATTGTGGCCTAGGACTATTTTGTAATTACATGGTAGGTACTTTTATATTAGGTACCGTAATGTTTGCCATAATGACATTCCATGTCCCTAGACTTAAATATTTGTAGTATGATGGATATGACAATGTCTATAACTTGAGGGACTATATTTGTGTGGTTCCAATCTCTTTTCTATAAGGTGCAAATTGATGAACCGAACGGTCAGGGGAAAATAAAGAGTCTCTCATATGGACAGTCAGGAAAATGAAGAGACGGTAAGAGTCTCTCATATGGACAGTCAGGAAAATAAAGAGAAGGTCTCTTAATTATGCTCTAAACCCCTATATAACACCAAGACCGGGTATGTTGATAGTATCTAATCTCTCCATCAGAAAATCAATAAAGCACCATTACGGGAAGATAAGGAATCAAGAACATGGCATCATCTTCAAATCTCACACTTCCAAGTAAGTATATTGATCTTGATTATACCTATGAAAATTAATAGAAATCCCTTTTTCAATGGGAATGGATGGGCAGAAATCAAGACCAGGAAATTCAAAAGCACACACTAACACAAAAAACTGTCACACCCCCAAATAGATTGATATACTTAGTTCACTATAAACAATGCTCTAATACCAATCTGTCACACCCCCAAACCACGATGGCAGAATCGTCTGAGGGTGGATGACTTCATGAACAATATCATAACAACGTTTGTACAATAGTGATCAAAGCAACACATCCATCATATACATAATTGTAAATATTACAAGAGTTCAAAATACAATATGTTCCAAATACAATTACAATATGATATTAAATACATAGTATGGTACCATAATGAACCATCGTCAAAACTTGTAGTTACCTGATTCATCAATTTCCTGAGAATACAAGTAGTTTGAAAAAGTGTCAACATTACGTTGGTGAGTTCATAAGATTTTTGTATGAGAAAATCCATAGTCCTTTTTCCTTGTAAAAAGATAGTGTTCGAAACCAGAAAATCCAATATTTTCTTATAAATGAGTCGTAGTCTTAAAAACGTAAAGACCGAAAATGTATAAGTGTTCTATACTTAAAATAGTATTATTTTTGTATGAAACCATGTGAATATATGTTTATTCGTAGATTAATTGTAGATCTAATTTTGTAAAACCTTTACATAGGTGAAATCGTATTTTATTTGTATCTTACTGAATTGTAGTTTTAATTTCATAAAACTCGTATGTGTAAGTAATTCGTACTTGTATTTATATCTTGATAAAATATAGTTTTAATTTCCATAAAACCAGTGTGTATAAGTAAATCCATACTTATATTTGTAATTTGTTATAATGTAGTTTTAATTCTATAAAACTTGTATGAGTAATCCATTTTCTTGTAAAATGTAGTATCGTAATCCAGAAAATCCGATATTTTCTTATAAATGTGTTGTAGTCTTAAAAGGTCCAAAGACTAAAAATGTATACCGTAAGTTGTATTATAGTATAAAACTATTTGAAGTGTATATTTATCCACGTAAACAATTTAATAAGTTGATTGTTTTCCCATGTGAGACGTCTTATAACCATACTGTGACCTTGTAGGCCTGCTGCGACGTTCTTCAGGCGTCGGAATGTTATGACATTTGTCACCCCAGACCCGTCGGTCTAACTGTAGCTAGCAGTTCAGGTGCGGGATTGTCAATCCCGTATAGATCTATACACAATTATCACGTTCTCTTACTGAGACTCTGGTTATAAATGCATGACTTATTGTATCATGCTTAAATAAGCACTAGTGAAGACCCGTCTCACAAAAATGTATGTATATCAACTTGTTTACGTAAACTTTGTATATGTAAAACCCTTGTATTTGCACAATATAGTAATGTATAATAATTATATATTCTATATAACTATTTGTCTTGTTTAAAACGTCTTAGTAACCTTTGTATCCACAAACTATTCCTATAATAGTTTATTTTTAGTGTTCTGTCATAAAAAGCATATATTTACGAATATATGTGAAATAATTTATTTAGATGATTATAAATAACATATTTTAAGATATTTTATACAATAGTAGAGTAATAATTTGGTTTTACTCTTTATTAATGCCAATATAATATTTCATGACTATCAAATAAAGAACGGCCAGGTAGAAGATCAAATGGGGAGGCAGGACCCTTTCAGCGTATAAGCCTTTCGGAAATCCAACAACCTAGCCCAATTGATCGGCCTAGACACCGCTCTCGTAAGTAGATCAATCGATATTATATTTTTGGAATTTTAATTGAATTGTTATAATAATAACGTTTTACCAAATTTGCATTTTGTTTACTATTGTTGCAAATGTTCCATAAATAGTCATTTTTATAATATAACTTGTATTCTTCCCCTAAAAACTTGAATAATGGTAAAAAGAAGGGGTATGAACTCACCTCAATGTCGATTAGCATCTTATCGTCGATTGTTGTTAGATCGCCTGACTCTTCCTCTTCCTAACTCGAACTTACTATATTTATAACTGAAATAACTACTTCTAACGCTCATTCTTCGTATATATCTATATATATCGAACAATATTCTAACAATACTATCTAGTGATATACATAGCAAAATTCTGTGGTGTGAGTAAAATGATAGAAATGAGGCTCATATTTATAGTAGATTTATTTTCGTATAGCGGCCCTCAAGATATATAGATTTGATAATTATAACTTTTAGAATTTGTTTATGACAAAACATACCCTTAAAATACTCTTTAAATAGATTTAATAGTTTTTATAATAAATAAACGATTTTTGTTTATAAAAATATAATCTACAAAAATCGTAGTTTAATAATATCAACTTTTTAACTAAAAATCTCTAACGAATTACCGAAAGGGTATTAGTTGTAAGTTTGATAAGAGTATGAGGTTTAAATGTAAATATAATTTCTTTTTAAAGAAAAAGAAAATATTAAATATAAAACTGATATCCATAATATGAAATTTTGATGTCAGGTTGTTCGTATCGACGATACCTTTGTAACGGTATATTTTGTGTTTTATAAAACAATATATTATTAAACTTAACAATACGTTTTGAATATGTATGGTTCAAAATGAATATATGAATTTTAAGGGTAAAATATGTAAAATTGGATAATAATGGAGTGGGACCCGCTATATATATAATAATAATAATAATAATTCACGGGTGATTTGGTTTAGATTGTTCGTGAACTCTTTCCAATATATATATATAATAATATTATTATTACGCGTGTTTTGGTTTACTGAATTCATCGTAACATATATATATATATATATATATATATATATATATATATATATATATATATATATATATATATATATATATATATATATATATATATATATATATATATATATAATTATAATCAAACGTCGCTTTCAAGTTAAATTATATGTTTTTCTATCATATCTTTTTATATATAACGTCTTGTAAAAATATAAATATATATTTGGAACCGTCGTAATTTTATCTACGTTTCGATATAAAATTTGTAATATTCCGAAGAGTTTTACATTTTTACCGTTCACTATTCACTATTTGGATACTATTCATGGTTCACTATTTACTATTCACGACGTGAAAATAATTAAATTTCTATTTAAAAATATCTAACTTAATAGCGTTGGTTCGTATAATTGTTTTGAATTTGCGTACATAGTATTATAATATCAAATAATACATTGTTTATGTTATGAAATTTATATTTCAATATATTGACCTATCATACGTTTCGTTTGACTTGAGTTGACTTTCGTTGACCTAATTTGACAGTTGTTACATTATCTACCCGTTAGAAAGAATTTCGTCCCGAAATTTAGTACTTTGAGTAGATTCTCAAGTGTTTAAGAAGAGATGTCGGTATTTCTATTTCACTTGTTCCTTATGTTCCTAGGTAAATTCAGTCCATACTTGGTGTTCCCTAGTTTTTGGTTGCTTTGATTTTGTATGTATGTGTGTATGTATGTATCTATGTATGTATGTGTGTATGTATATATATGTATGTATGTATGTATGTATGTATGTATGTATGTATGTATGTATGTATGTGTATGTATGTATTTATATATGTATGTATACACGTATGTATGTATATATGTGAGTATGTATGTATGTATGTATGTATGTATGTATGTATGTATGTATGAATGTATGTAGGTATGTATGTATGTATGTATGTATGTATGTATGTATGTATGTATGTATGTATGTATGTAGGTATATGTATGTATGTATATATGTATATATGTATGAATGCACGTATGTATGTATGTATGTATGTATGTAAGTATATGTATGTATGTATGTATGTATGTATGTATGTATGTATGTATGTATGTATGTATATGTATGTATGCATGTATGTATGTATGTATGTATGTATGTATGCACATATGTATGTATGTATGTATGTATGTATGTATGTATGTATGTATGTATGTATGTATGTATGTATGTATGTATGTATGTATGTATGTATGTAGGTATGTGTATGTATGTATGTATATATGTATGTATGCACATATGTATGTATGTATGTATGTATGTATGTATGCACGTATGTATGTATGTATGTATGTATGTATGTATGTATGTATGTATGTATGTATGTAGGTATGTGTATGTATGTATGTATATATGTATGTATGCACGTATGTAATGTCATTTTATAGCTGATATGCATAGGAGGAATAAAATATGCAAGATACAGGTGGACCATGAGTTGTACATACGCCAGGTGAGTAGGTTCTAATTATTTATGATTAGATTATGATATTATTTAATTAACTGTTCTTTGAATTATTTCCGCTTTTAGGCTATATGCATTTTTTTATATATATAGAGTCTTTTCGTTTTCCTGTCTTTATCGGAGTTAAGCAGTGAATGTTAACAAAAATGACAATTAGGGTGGTCGAAAGGTCGTATCTACTGTAGGTGATTGAATATTCGTTATTCTGTCATTATCAGAATTAAACAGTGAATGTTGAAAAATTTTGGCACTTAGGGTAGTCGAAAGGTCGCATCTACTGTAGGTAATTGAATTTTTGGTAATAACGACGCGGATTGTCCTTTCAGTTCTAGCTGTAAGATGCTATATAAACGGGTATGTATCATCATTCATATCTACATTTCAGTCTCAGTTTCATTCTTTCTTACTACCAGTTTATTCTTATAAAATCTCAGATTTCAAATCGAGACATGGAAAACAGATCTCATATGGAAAACTTGTCAGAAAGTGAGCGGAATTTCCTAACGGAAGAGGGTACCTCACTATTTAATCAGTTATCTCCATTGGAGTCGGGTAATTATATTATCCTAAACTCTCTTTATTTTCTTATTTCTTTCTCTAGTGTTTTGTTCTAAAACTATGTGAGGTATAGGTGTTCCAGATATATTACCGATTGATCAGCTTCAAAATGATCCTGAAGTTTTTCCTGAGTTGAACATCAACTTAGAAGATCTGGTGCATGCATCTTTAGACCATGCACTTGATCAACCTCCATACCTTCTACCAGGTTAAATTCTTTTAAATGATTGTTTCTATAAATATTCAATTTTGTTCTATCATCTGACAATTGTTATTCGTAGACCCATCTGTGGATGATCTATCTGGCTACAATCCATTCATCGACATACCCTCAACGAGTAGTGAGATCATCCCCATGAATCAAGAATTCATGACTGACATTCAGAATGAAAGTCAATTACAAACAACTCATAACACCAATATTGAAATGAATCCCGAACTTGGGGTTGGATTTCAATATCAAAATCACCTTCAGGTGATTCATAGGAATCTGGAAGGATTTCAGAATCCTGGGTTTTTAGTTGAAAATCAACAATTACCACCGATAGAAGCTACTGATTTTAATGAATCAATGTCCATCTTGGATTCAGAAAATCAGGATCATGTTCAAATGATCCCAAATAATAATAATAATAGTAATCCTTCAATTCCGACAACCACAGTAGCTGGCAGTAGAAGAGGTTTCAGACACTCATTAAGTAGAGAACTGATAGCTGAACACTTTAACGAGCCAATTGAGAAAGCTGCGAAAGAACTCAACATTGGATCCACACAGTTAAAAAGACGCTGTAGAGATTTAGGTAAGTACGATAAGGTAAATTCAAAATTCATATAAATAAACAAGGACAGGTTTGATTTCGTCGTTATCAACACATTCGTACAGACTTGCATATTAACACATACGGAGAGAACTAGAGAAAGAGAGCTGACTTTTGATCAGAGTTTTGAGATTGTTGATGTGTTGTGCATTAACGAATCGTTGACCCTTCGTTCTAAACTCTTTATCGACGAATGGCCAAGAGTTTTGACGAAGGTCTGCCGGAAATTGGCACGGCGATTGAGACTTGAGATGAGAGTGGAATTGAGTTTGAGGGGGGAAATTGGACTGGTTTTCTAATTTTGTTTCTACTCTCTCTCTCTCTCTCTATCTATCTCTCTCTCGCTTTTACTGAAATATACATTTATACACCCTTACACATTTCGTCCCTTAATTCCTGAGATTAAAGCAAAACACCCCCTTCATATAAATTCACAAAAAAATTTGGAGCAACCGCCGGGTTTTTTTTAGGAGAGGAATTAAAGAGAAAGAAATTAAATCAAGAATGAACTGTGTTCTTGAATTTTTTTTTAAATGGAATGGAAGGGAAGAAACTTACACATAAAAGTTATCATCCTATTTTTAGGAGAGGAAGGAACGCGAATGAGGGGAAATGAATGCAAATTACTTTTTTGCCCCTCCAACAACTATTTCATTTGTAAAATGAAGGGTAAATATGTAAATATGTTGATTTACTTTCCTTCCATTTCTACTTGAGAACATAACTTTAAATTCATTCCTTTTCAACTCAAGAGCACAATAAATTTCATGATTTTTCCTTCCATTACCCTCCAATCTCTTCCCTTTATTATTAAACTAAAGAACAGAGCGTATATTACATTTTGCGTGAATTACAAAATTCGTGCATACGATATGGTAAAAAATTACAATTTAAGGTTAAAATTTACATATTGTTATATCAGTAATCCTTTTAGTTTTATTTTATTGTGGTTTTATATTGAATCCATATAAAATGATTTTATTTATTGATTTTTATCTTGTATATTTTATCATTATCATCTTAGGCAACAACGCCCTCCCCTTCAAACCAAAAATGAAAATCCCAACCACCACCATTACCTTATTTGCAAACCACTTGTGTTGTCACTTCCTTCACGAACCGAAGCCCCCACAATCACCTACTACTTTTTAGTGAATCACAACCACCCATGTCACCTTTCTACTTCTTTGAACACCACTCTTGTCTTCAAAATCATAATTAGTTTATCATCTGAAAATGGGTTTAAATCTACTGTCATCTTATAATGGTTTCGAACCTACCTACTTTCTATGTAGGGCTCTAATGGTGCCATCATAAATTGGTTTCGAACCTACCTACTTCTGTATAGGGTTCTAATGGACTCAGATTTATATCATTATCGACATTTACAACAATTGATCCACATCGAGTGCACATGTTGAACATGATTAATAGTGAGCAAAGACTAAGCATGAGATAATTTGTATATCAGTTTCACGATAAGAGTCCAAAGCTACTGTATCAGATGCGTTGCTTGATGAAAAAGTTTTAGTACTCGGCAAAATAGATGTGGTGCTCGGTACACCGCAACTGTGGTGTACGTCCTGTAGGCCATCAGTTAGCGATGCCATAGGCTTGTGGGCCCCAACCTATTAGTAGTTTTAGGTCAAACGACTGTTATAAGTAGATCTCTCACATATATGAATGTAATTTGATGCGGAAAGTGTGCGTTTTGACGACTATGTTAATAAAATCTCTCTCTAGTTCGTTTGTGGATTAGTCAATCATTTTGATTGCGTGAACTATGTTAATTCTTAATTACACAGCTGGTTAATATGAAGATAAGGGAAGGAATGTAGGTGACACATCATGTAATAGATTTTAATTTCGATAAAATTTAAGTTAGTATTAGTTAATATCAAATTTGATGATAAAATCCAGGCATTACTGCTATTATTCTTGACTGTCCCAAAGTTGGTTTGGAATAGTTACATTAATTAGTAGTTCGTTAGGAACTACTGAGCTTACATTTTAAGGCATTCACAATTTGATTCTTGAGAAAGATATTTGTTGAATGAATGCATGAAAATATTCCAATAGTTTGGTATAGAATACAGGGGCAGGAAATCCAAGAATGTGGGTAATTGTAGAGGAATATTGAAATCAAGGAAGAAAGGTCAATACAATAACAGGAAAGATGTTACATGATGGAATTGTAAAGAGAATAGTCATTACAGAAATAGACGCTCAAAACCTTCAGTGTTAGAGGATGGTGTCCTCAAGACTTCTTTGGCAACGAACTGGACATTAAAGAATGTCAAATATATTCTAGATTTGAAGAAGATGTTGATATTAGTAGGGAAGTTAGATGACGAATGCCGTCATGTTGATTTTAACAATCACTAGTGGAAGGTTTGAAACACCCTCGCTTAAGGATTTTCATAAAATACATTTTTAAACCAATATAATATCTTCATCATTCAAAAATACTCCTTTAGTGAAAACTTTAATTCTCAAAAGCTTCAAAAGAGTCTCTTTACGTTTAAACATCATTTGAAAACACATTGGATTTCGTTAAAAACTTATTTCCGAGTTTAAGTTGCGGAAAATCATTTGGTCCCACTTTAGATAAAACATCTTGGTTTATAAAGTAGCGAGGTTGTTACAACTCAAATACCATTACACAGTTTAAAATGAAACCACACAACTTGTGGCCTTCTAAAACATCCAGCTCCTCTAAAGTCCTCTAAACTCCTCAACCTAAGTACACATCAAAATAAGTTAGGCAATTGAAATGCCTAGTGAGCTTACCCGATGTTGACCCATTTCGAGTGGGCAGTAAACTACCACACTCGGGACAAACCCCCAAAAATAGCTTTGACACATACTTCAAAAGTTATTTAAAACGTCATAAGGATTTACTCAAAATAGATATTTATGATATGCAAATGCAATGCATGATGCAACTATCCCAAGCCCACGTCCATCTCATAAAAGTCCAGCTCACTACAATGACACCTACCTAAGTTCACAAAAGACATGCACAAAGCATGTCACTCAATCCCCATATAGGCAAAACTAGGACTAGTGGCCATCACACTAGCGCCATGACGGTTAACAAATCCCTCATGCAGTTCCTTATTGTCGGAAACAATCCCAAGACATCATTGAGGGTGACTATCCAGCCCAAAAGGCCCTCTACATGGGTATAACATCATAAAGGTGGCTATCTCGGCCAAACATCATTAAGTTCATCATAAGGTTCACATGGTCAATCCATCCCTATATGCAATGCAATGTACAAATAGGATGCTCAAAACATCTTTCAAAACATCATCATCATCTTTATTTGAAAACATCTTTAGAAACTCATTTTCATGCAATGCACACGTAGTAATCATATAATACATTGCACACAATAACATGCATGAAAAGTACTTGATAACACACACAAAAGGTAGTGGGAAGGATGTGTACTCCCGGTAAACTCACCCAAGGTCAATTGACGAGTCAACACTAACTCCACACAAGGTTTGATACATTTGGAGGCGCTCCTAGACATCAACTCTTCCATCAACTCTCGGTAAACTCACCCAAGGTCAATTGACGAGTCAACACTAACTCCACACAAGGTTTGATGCATTTGGAGGCGCTCCTAGACATCAACTCTTCCATCAAAATCCTCTTAGTTGAGTGTTAACTCAAGTCCTTAGTCTCACCTCCAAGTCATTACAATATACCTCCTTCCTACAAAACAAGAATGGAAGGTGTTATACTCGTTTCATCTAAAAGTCGCATTATAATTACTTCTTTTGAACTAAGAAGGAACTATCATCCACTATCCCAAAACAAAGTCCATGGCTTCCTAATATAAGGAAAATCTTAGTTAAAACATCCCCAAAGTTTGGCATTCAAACAAGGACCCAAAGCCCAAACCATAAAGCTCAAAACCCAAAAAGTGACAAATCTGAACCGATCCAGTTACATAGGTCGTGTTCTTGGAAACATGAGTCGTGTAAAACCCATCAGACAGCACAAAAACTAACACGGGGTGTGTTTTATAACACGGGTCGTGTTCAGCATGCTGTAGCTTAGTTTTTGGTCCTTTTAACTCCATTTTGACCAAAATTAAGTTCTAACACTTTCCTTTACCCATGGACATCAAAAGGACATGATTCAAACCCAATTTGTACATAATTATACTCAATTTAACCATCCAATCTCATCCCAAATGAATCAATTCAATGTTGTGATCATAACATTACTCCATAGCCTTTAACCATGGAATACCCAATTCTATTCTTTCAATTGGTGATTACAAGTAGAGATTCCTTATTCCATTCCATGGAATCATTAGGAAATGATCCTTACTCCACTTATACTTCCAAATTGATGCAATAAACTCATTCATTCGTTAAACAAGAGATCCAATCATCATCTACATGAATAAAACCCATTTCAACACCCAATTCTCATTTTCTAGCGATTCAAGGTTTAAGATTATACATCAAGGGTTGGAATCCTTAGAGAATCATTATAAATGAATCCCCTCATCTAAAACCACCGTATTCACCCACCAATTTCTAGATTCCTCAACTATTCATCAAATTCCCAAATTCTAGGGTTCATAACACCCATTTGAATCTAACTATTGGTTCTAGATCATCCATGGATTGAATGTAGACCCCAACAACTTACAAATATCAAATAAACCTTAGGGAATCATAGGAAGAACCTCATCCCAACATAAATCTCGGATTGGGTCCAAACCCCAAACCCTAACTCGAAAATTGAAGACTAAAAAGAAGGGTTTATACGTTAGGTTGCTTGGAATCTTATAGGTTTGCAAGAATCATTAAAGCCAAGCTCAAATCTCTCAGAACTCCAAGAAAATCACCATATCCTCTCCTCCTCTCTCTCAAATCACGTTTTTGGCTGAAATGGGGAAAAACCCCATCAAAAACTCTACATCTTCCAAGATTTGCAACATTAGTCCCCATAGTTTGATCTTTCATCACCCAACACCCCAAAAGTCCATTATTCTCATTAGAACTCTTTAGATTCACACTTATGACCCAAATATAATTATTTATTTCACTTGAGTCATTGTCTAGGTCAACACTAACCCTTAGATTCCTAAATTTACAAAAATGGCCCCTTTCACTAATTTATTTACAATTGAAGTCCTTAATATTAATCCAAGGAATTATTTGACCTAATTTAAACTCCACATCAATTCCTTCATAATATCTTCTAATTTTCCAAATCCATGACTAGTCAAATCTACTTAGGGTAAGTTTGGCCAAATTGATACTTTTAGTCCCTTATGACAAAATTTCTCACATTTGGTTACAAATAGATTTTAAAACTATATTTGGCTCATTTATTCACAATATAAAAATATAACAAAATATTAGATTTATTTATTCTTTTGTTTTTCTTTATTTACAAAATAAGTTTTATTTTATCGGTTAAAGCCCAAAGCACGGATGTTACAAGGTTACAAATGGTGACCTTATAGTTGCTTGAGGATAAAAAATGAGGAACACTTTATATGGTCGAAGTTTTCGCAGATAGGGCAAACACAACAGTAAGGGGTCATCTATTATATGACACCAAGGACTTGAGCATATGTGTGAGAAAGAGATAGGGATGTTGGCTTTGAAAGGCATAAATCCATATTTGAAGAGTGTGACAGGTGAGTCATGTGTTCTTGGAAAATAAAAAAAGTTACCTTTGTAAAAATGAGGGAAAACCACCACGGGCTGAGAAGTTGGAGCTGGTTCATTCTGATGTTAATGGACCCATGTTTGTTTCTTTAATATAAGGCTCGCAATACTATGTTACCTTCATTGCTGATTTCACAATGAAGCTATGAGTTTATTTATTCAAAAATAAATCACAAGTTTTCAGCACCTAGTAGAAGCTAAAAGATGTTAGAAATAAAACACATCTAAATATTAAGTGTTTAAATTTAGATAATAGAAGTGAATACGACATCACATAATTTGTTGATTAATGTGATGAAAATGGGATCAAAATGTTGAAGACGGTTTCAAAAACACCTCAACAAAATGGTCGTGCCGAAAGATAGAACAAAACATTGGATGAGAGGGAAAACATATAAGATTACATCAGTTTTACCAAATATGTTATGCGCAGATTCAGTCAGCACAAGAAATTCGCCACGAACATCTAAATCCACTTTGATTTAAAGCTTATATTTTATTTCTCCTCACCAAATTCAACCAGAACGGATGCATTTACTCAACATTTCCCATTGAATCACTCGTTATAGCAACACCATTCACATATAGTCCCATGGGAAAACGATTTATTTTGGGGCTCCAAAAGTATAACCAGACTAGAATTGGATCATGGTTACAAGTAACTTCATAGATAGAACTCATGATGGACTCTGAGACACCTCGATTTATCCAAATAGATATGTATTCATCCATTTGGTTGACCCATTCCTCCCATTTTTTGTTGGATGATTCCATCATTTGAAGTGTGCTTTTGAGTGATCGATGTGTTTGAACATGGCATCACCAGTTTCATAGAATTTTGCGACTCTTGGAGAAAAATATACATTATAGTTTAGAGTAAATTACTGGAATCGTCCCTATAGTTTTGTTTAAATTTCACGTTTGGTCCCTAATGTGTCTTTTTTTACCTTCCTTGTGGTATGATTAGTTGCATTTTTCGTCCCTCGCATATTATTAAAGAAAATAAATTAAATGATTCATAGATACGTGAGACCCCTCCCACCACTACCGTCGCTACCACCTTCTCTACTAAAAGAACCGAACCCCCCCCCCCTCGGGCGGCAATCACCCCCGACAACCACCGCCTTTGTTCTTATTTGGAATTTCATAAACATACAAACACCAAACTCGTGTTCCAGAAGTTGAAATGATATTGAAATCAAATCTTTTCTTATTTTAAATCTCATAAATCAAACCAAACACCAAAATCATAGTGAACCAAGCCAAACACCAAAAGTCAAACATTAAACTTGTTCTAGTAATCAAAATCAAACATGTGTTCTTATTCAAGAACAAACCAAACACCAAAACAAACAAAAATAAATCAAAACTAAACCAAACGCCAAACCTAAGTTCCAGAAAGAAACGGAAATTGAAATCAAAATCAAACTTGTGTTCTTATATCAATTTTCAAAAATCAAAATCAAGCCTAACATCGATCTGCAAAGTTAGGGTTGTACGTACACAAAGGCATATTGATTTGCAAAGTTAGGGGTTGTGAAGCGGAGTAGATGCAAGACAGAGTAGATGAATGTGGTTGTAGATTACATTTTCGATCGGAGGAAGAGGGAGGCGAAGTAGGCCCTAGGGTTGTACACACACAAAAGCATGTCAATTTGCAAATGTAGGGTTTTTGCAAGGTTGTGAGGCAGAGTATATGGTAGGCGACGATGGTCCGGTTATGGTAGGTGGTGGCGGCTGTTAGTTCCAATGATTTAGAATTCATAAATCTTAAGTTACACGAGAGAAGAGACAAAGAGAGAGATATCGTGTTTTTGTTAGATGGGGTGGGATGAGAAGGGGTGGTGGGGCTTGGGATGGGCCCGTCTTATTTTTTAAAATATAAATAATAAGATAAATAGCAAATAAATTCAAAAATATAAGAAAAAAGAGCTAGTCTTTTAATGTCTGCATTGGACGAATAACACAACAAAATCATGCCACAATGACAGTCTAAATGCAAAAAAAGTTAGCTGACCAAAAGAACAATTTTGCACAAACCACGAAGACAAATTTAAGAACTTACTCTACAATTTAACATTGCATATTTTTTCAATAAAAAGTCAAATACAAGATACATATGAAACATGTACAATAAATCATTAGTTACAAACCTACATTTCTATTTTATGAAAAATGTACAATAATTCCCAAGTTACGAACCAACATTTCTATTTTATAAATAATAAATAACAAAATGTAACATATTTATTTCGGGGCCCATGGGGTTTTAGACATCCATGCTTATGGTGACAATGTCTTGCAGTCACAAGAGTGAACTCGACAATTCTCATTGAATGTATATTTTGGGAACTTTGTTCAGATATCATCCAAGAAAAATGCACATACAATCCATATGCAATGAAGTTAAGCAAGAATACATCATCAATTCTAGCCGTAATATCAAGTGTTATCCACCATACATTCACAATACCAAAAGTTAGCATCCAAAATACTGAAATGGCATTTAAACGTTGATAACCCAAACTTGTTCTTCCACTCTAAGTATTTGAATCAGCACTACGCATTGTCCTTATCTTTATCAATCAGATCAGATCTACACCTGACATGTATATCACACGAAACACACGCACATAATGTAAGCTTGAAAGCCTAGTGATTTTTATGCCAATAAGATAAAACCGAAATATAGGTAAAATGCATATGTAAATACTAAAAGGGAAACAGAAGTACATACGGTTCTTTTGAGATTTCACGAGAATTTGATGACACAAGCTGTAGAGCTCCTTTTTAGTGTTTCCAATTCTTTCCTTACCTCACTTTTATCCTTTAGGAATGATAGCCGATTCTGATTCTTGGACCATGAGATATCCATCTTCTCCAAAACATGTGCATACTTCAAAACACATTTGAGGAAACATATTTCTGAATTATAAGCATGAAGCTTGTTGAAGGTCAGTGTCTTGAGGCAATTCGAGATGCATATAGGTACTGATAACCAAACTGGATCATTCTCACCAAGGCGCATGCATTGCTTGAATCCCTGTACAACATATCAGAAAATGTTACGTTAATATCATGATTGTTGGCATGATGTTCACTTTGGATAAAAAAGTAATCCACCTCGGAGAAACAAATAGATTGTAGAATTGGACACAAGTAAAGAAAACCCACCAATGCTCCAAAAGTATACTTCCCGATTTTCTCTGTCAACATTAAATGGCTCAATTTTGAAAACACCGGAAAACGGACCGACATTTTATCTGCAAATCTAAGAGACTTTGCAAGAGAAAAAAACACAAAAACAAGCAAACACAAAAGTTAGTGTAATTGTACAAATACGCGAGTTCAGATATATTCCATTAAAGTTGTAAAATTAGATTGCCAACAACCTCTAGAGCACAACTTGATAACCTCAATGACACAACATATCGTAGTTGTTTGAGTAGATCAATAACTCGACATCCGTCTTTTTTTGGCCAATCAGAAGGAATGTGAATGCATGCTTTAACCAATGATGATACATTATTCAAGAGAAACTCGTTTGACAGAATTCCGGTATAGTCAAAATTTGTAAGATTTGCTGCATCAATCTTGATCTTACAGGAACTAGCAGGATCATTTAATGGCTGAAAGGGTTGCCAATCTTTTATGGTCAAGCTCTTTAAGGTGGAACTGGAAATCACAATGTTCTTCAAGTTCATCCAGTTATCTGATAAAACCAACTCCTCTAAAACTGGACACCCTAAGAAAAGCTTTTCTGCATGATCATTGTTCGGGAATACAACAGATAATAGATGCAGGGTTTTCAGACATGGAAAAGAAATACAAGATGGGAGTTCAGTAACAGAATTCGCTCTTATTTTCAGGCTAACCAATGATGTGTGATCAAACATAGACCAAGGAATCACAGATGGATCCTCTTGAATGAGAGTCAGATGAAGGTCCTGAACGTTGTGCGTGATTGCACTAGAAATCCATGAATGTATTTGAGATCTTTGTATTTGAGATTCATCGTAGCTGTTAAAACATGTTAGACTGAACTTTTCAATATTTGATGCACCGCGTAACAAGAGGACTCTTTCTAGAAAGTTCATGAAGGAAGTCACATCAGGCCGATGCTGATCATGAACCTTTGTATCCCAAATAAATGCATCATATAAATCAATGTTTGTATCCGAAAACAATGTATCATCAAAATCAATGTTGGGGACAGAAGTCCAAAGGCTCTTCCATCTTGTAGATAATACGGATGTCTTTACAACTTCTTTTGTGGGCATAAACGACAGAATGTGATGGAGAATACAATCCGGTAGATTGCTGATATGATCTATATGTTTGATTTTATGTTGCTTGTGGCCTCTGTTTTTGCTCATGGTTAGCCTCTTTGATTTCCTAATCATAATCTGCAGGGAAAATGTCAGAGCTTTTAGCTTCTTTAGAATTAACTAAACTGAAAACGTTAGAGCAAAATGAATTAACCATATCATAATGGCTTTATGACACGGGCAACAAGCTGGGAATAGGTCAACCTTGAATGAGGACCATTTTATCACTTAAACGGTGTGCCCTAGTGATAAGCTTCTAATTCTCATGAATGACAATTATAATTCCTAGATACAAATGAATCTTAGATATTGATCCTCCTGAAAACAGATTGTAGATAAGTGCAGAAAGTGTATAACACACAAATTATATATAAACCCTAGTGTTATTGAGCCGGTATAAATCTAAAATACAGGAACACTAAGACGCTATGAACTCAGTCGATTCAGCTTTCATATATATAAAGGACAGGCTTGATTTTGCTAAAATATGCGTTTCCTCATATAATATTTCATAACTGATCGCACATTCGCACAGACTTGCATATAGATAGATACGGAGATAGATAAAGAGAAAGCTGACTTTTGAGCGAAGATTTTATATTGTTGATGTGTTGTGCATTGACGAATCGTAGACCCTCCCGTTCGAGATCGAAGAATGACCACGAGTTTTGGCGGAGGTGAAACTTGAAAGCGGTATCGAGTTTGCGGGAGGAATTTGGTACTATTTTATTCCTCTCTTTCTTTTATATTTAAACGAGACGAAAAAAGATATATCTATTATAAAAAAGAGTAAATTACACGAATGGTCCCTGTAATTTGGAGTAATTTGTGTGTTTGGTCCCTAATATTTTTTTAACTTAGACCAACCCTACTATATGAATTTGTTGCACGCTTGGTCTTTTTAACTGTTGTATTTATTTTTGGTTTCTTATTGTTTATTGGTTTTACTTTTCTTTATTCCTCCGTTCAATATTGAATACATATTAGGCAATCCCACCGACATTCGTCTCCGACACCAACACGTTACGTCTCCAGCAACCACTTTGACCACCACTTCAATTCTAGCAACCTCCACTAGTCATAAAATCAGACCTGGAATCTAAATCAAAACCAAACAAAATTCAATCCTGAAATCAAAACCTTACATGAAATTGATACGTAACCAGAAATCCCTTTTTCAATGGGAATGGATGGGCAGAAATGAAGACCAGGAAATTCAAAAGCACACACTAACGCAAAAAACCCTAGTACAAGGTCTCCAGTTAGCCACCAATGTCGCCGCCTTTACTGCCCCTCTTCTCCGTCAAGAAGGAAACAGAAGTCAGGAAGGAATTGTACACACCTGAGACGAATATCACATATCATGTTGGTATAAAATCCTAGTGAGATTTATGACAATAACGATTACTGTATGATAACATGGCACACAGAAAAAATGCAATACATGCTTCTCTTTGTCACATAAGTGACGTAAAGGCATATACACCCGTTCCGACTACATCCATCATGGAACGTACAATTGATCCTTTATCTTCAACAACCAACAATGACATAAGCCCAAATTTTCAAATAATCATGTGAAATAGTACCACTTTTTAATGACATGTACTTTCCATTTAACGTGTTAAATTAAAGAATTAAGTTATATTATTACTTAAGAGGTAAAATGAAAAGGTCATAGGAGAGTTAAATAAGAATGGATTAAAGATCTTAAACTACAATGTTGTTTTTAGCAAAAGGCTATCTTTAGGGCAATTAACATTTCAAAATACAATTAACTTGTTAACATTGTTGTTTTGGGATAAATTCTACTTTCGTACTATGGAAAATGCATGAGCCTAAGGCTCCTTAATTGTGGTTTTGGTGTGACATTAACCAGCACCTAGGTGGTGAGGTATTGGTCTTAGGTGGCATTTGGTTCATACAAAGTTTTTAAAAGAATTAGAATCTATCAAGAAATTGGAATCCAATTCCATATTAGGTTTGATTGGCAGGAAATGAAATTTGAATCCGATTCCATATTTGTTTGGAAGGGAGAAAATAGAATTGAAATCCATGTAAAATGACAAATTTGCCCTTCTTGTTTTTTGCTTAATTTATGTTATCATCAAGCGTTCAAGAATCAAGAGGACATAAAGGAATTACTCTAATCATGTTGATGAGACTAGATTGCCTTACATCAGCAATAACAAGTAGAATGCCACGCTAAAAAAAAAAAATACTAAAAAGGAAATAAAAGTACACACGACTTTCTTGATATTTCATGAAAACTTGATGACACAATCTGTAGACCTCCTTTCGATTGCTTCTAATTCCTTCCTGACTTCTGTTTCCTTCTTTAGATTTTGTAGCTGATGAGTCTTAGACCACCAGATATCCATCCTCTCCAAAACATGCGCATACTTCAAAACACCTTTAAGGAAACATATTTCCGAATCATTAGCATGAAAGTTCTTTAATGTCACTGTCTTCAAGCAATCTCTCACGCATGCAGGCATTATTAACCAGATTCTATCATCCTCTCCAATGTCAAAACAGTGCTCGAATCCCTGTACAATATTTTAAAAAACCGATTGTTGACATAATGTTTTGATTTTGAGTATAGGGGTAATGAGGGAATCCACCTCAGAGAGACACAAAGTTTGTGTATATCGACAGAAGTAAAGCAATTCCATGAGTTTTCGAAAAGTATAATTCTCGATTTCCCTACTCAACACCAAATGGATCAAATTTGGAAACAGCTGGAAATGAAGCGGCATGTTCTCTGCATAAATAATAGTCTTCACATGGAAAAAAAACGCAAAGACTAAAGTCAGTATGGCATGATTGTACGAAGAGATGAATTCTAAATTCTAATATATTCCATTTAAAATGTACATTAGCTTGTCAATTACCTCTAAAGTAAAACTAGATAACCTCAAAAACACGACATTGCTTAGTTGTTTGAGTAGATTAACAGCTCGACACGCGACTTCATTTTGCCTCTCCTCAGGAAGAGGAATGTGAATGCTTGCTTTGACAAGAGACGGTATATTAATCAAGAGAATTTCGTTTGATAAATGTCCGATGTATTCAAAATATGTAAGATTTGTTGCATCAATTTTGATCTTACAACCATTGGTATCATCATCTTCCTCAAAGTAGAACTCATCATGTATGGTCAAGCTCTTTAATGTGGAACTGGAGATCTCAGTGTTTTCCAAGTAAATCCACTGGCATTCTTCTAAAAACAAATTTTCTAAGACTGAACAACCTGAGAAAAGTCGTTTTACATCATCATCATTCATGAACCCAACAAACGATAGGTGCAAGGTTTTCAGGGACGGAAAAGAAACGTGAGATGGGATTTCAATAAAATCCGTGTCTAGTTTCAGGGTAGTCAATGACATGCTACTAAACATTGACTCAGGAATCACAGATTCAATTGCATCCACTAGACAGAGGTCAAGTTCTTGAACATTGTGCATGATTGCATGAGAGATCCATGAAAGTATTTGTGATGGATCAGAGTGGATATTAGAACATAGACAGAACTTTTCTAATTTTGATGCACCCCGCACCTCAAGGACCTTTTCTACAAAGTTCATGAAGGAAGTGGCCTTGAGTGGATTTCGATCATCAATCCCTCTAGCATGCAACGATGCATCATCTATTTCAATGTTTGTCATGGAAGCCCAGAGGTTCTTCCATCTTGTAGATAATATGGATGCCTTTACAACTTCTTCTGTAGGGATAAATGACAGAATGTGATGAAGAATACAGTCCGGTAGATTGCTGATATAATCGATCATATCAACTGACTGTTCAATTTTGTGTTGCTTGTGGTCTTTGTGTTCAATCATGGGTAGCTTCTTTGATTTCATAATCACAGCCACAAAAAGGGAAATGTCAAGTTTCAGCGTCTTCAAAATCAACTAAACTGAAAACATTCAAGAAAAACAAGTTAATTAGATTGTAATTCGCTTTATGGCCCTTTTAGGACCTAAAATCGATACAAAATACCTTTAATTTAAAGCAAATGAACTTATGAAAAGTAGTCTTTGAGTTTTGCGCTAATGATAAGCTTCTTCATGGAAGACAATTATAATTCCTACATACAATTGATGTTTTATTGATGACCCTTTGTACTAGAGATTGCAAATCAGCACAGAAGGTGCATAACATACAATCCTATATTTTTAACCTAAATTGATATCTCTACTAGAGAAAGAGGGCTGACTTTTTACCAGAGATTTGAGATTGTTGATGTGTTCTGCATTAACGAATCGTTGACCCTTCGTTCGAGACTCTTTATCGCCGAACGGCCAAGAGTTTTGCCGAAGGTCTGCCGGAAATTGGCATGGCGATCGAGACTTGCAATGAGAGCGGCATTGAGTTTGAGGGGGGAAATTAGACTGGTTTTATTTCCCTCTCTCACACTTTGATTAAAATGTACACCCTAACACATTTCGTCCCTTAATTCCCCAGATTAAAGCAAAACACCCCCTTGCATATATAAATTCTCAAATATTTTTAAAGTAAATTATATTTAGAGTGAATTATTATATAAATGAATTGCAAGGGGTTCTAGAAGGTTTGGGGTGGGGGTGGGGGGTTTTCCGTTTTTAAGGGGGGTGTGTTTTTCTGACGAATGATATTCCACCAGGTTTCATATTCGATTCTTCTCCTCATCCGCCACCTCCTGTCTGTCTGCTTCATCATCGACCGTGTCTATAAAAGTCAAAGAGGTTGAAGAACGCATAAACACACACCGTGACACGCCACCATCGTCTGCCGCGAACGGAAACGAGGCTAGGGTTTGATTTCAATATTAACAAAGGTACTGTTTGATTTATGTATAGATCGGTTCTTTTCATGTGGACCGTGTTTTCGATTTTACGTGTTGCTTCCACAAATCCAGGTCCAACCCTTTGCCATCGTATGCTTTATTTCAAGAAAAATTGAAGTCGAAGACTTCTCAGAGCTTTTAACTCTTGCTCTTTTTGACCTCCGTTTGTTCATATGAGGTGCGTAAAATATGCATGATTTACAGAACATACGAATTCATCCCAGGGCCGTTTCAAGCTATTTTGGGGCCCGAGGCAAAATAGAAACATGGGGCCCCTAATTTTTTTTAATAAAAGAGGGCGGCACCTCCGAATTTTTTATTAATTGAAAATGTTATTACAATTGAAGGTTGGAGACTCCCCACCTATGGAAAAAAAAATCTATGAGATATGCCTCATGAGCCAAACAACCTAACAACTACATATTATAATAAAATAAAATAAAATAACAAACTAAAACTAATGTTTACATTTTCGAGCTTTCTTAGATGCAAAATTATCAATAATAGTATCAATATCAATGTCGTCTAACATATTTTTCTCAATGCATAACATAGCCAACTCATTTAATCTTTCTTGTGACGTTGATGATCTCAAATAGTTTTTTAATTATTTTAATTTTGAAAAGCTTTTTTCGGCCGATGCTATGGTAATGGGTATAGTTAATAAAATTCGATATGCAATGGAAGCATTTGGATAAAAACCTTTTTTTTTAATAAACTCTAAAATTTCAAATGCGGACATAACCATATTTGGTAAAGTCATTTGCAACACTTTGAGTTCCGCAAACAAATCATTTAAGTCTACATCACACATGTTTTTATGAGAAAACTTGCTTGCGAAATTCGTACAACTTTTTTAAGTTCAATATCATCTAATGACTTTAATTTTTTTGAATTATAGAAAAAACCAAAAATATTTTCGAATGTTGTTATTTGCTAAAATCTAGCTTCTAATGAAGTAATTTCCATATCAACAACAACCAAAAAATACTCAACTCTAAATGATTCTTCGGGTGATTCAAATTCATGTTCATCTTTATTATTAATTTCATCAAATTGTTTTTTTCTAGTAACACGCCGTTTTTTTGGAAACATAGGTTCAAGATCCATATCAAATGCAATAGCTTTGGCATTATCTATACTAGTGGCAAAACCATCATTTCTATAATTTTTAAAAAATGTCATGATATCTTTTAATAGATTAATGGTGGCATCAAGACAAATAGTTTTAGCTTGCAACTTTTTACAAACCATATTAATAGAAAATAAAATATCATACCAAATCACCATACCAAGTAAAAATTCATAACTTTCGATAGCACTAACTAAACTTTCGACTTCACTTTGTGATAATGCATCATCACATGATTCACCTAATGCTATTAATGCATCCCTTGTTTGAGGAGCTTGATATCTAATAACTTTTACACTTTTAATGCGACTCTCCCAACGTGTATTACATAGTGATTTTACGGTTAAATTAGAAACATTATCAAGTAATATTTTCCATCTTTTAGTAAAGCTGGAAAATAACACATATATACGTTGCACAATTCTAAAAAATGAAATAGCCTTAGCACAAGAATGTGTGCCGAGTACTAATCATCGCTATGGCCTATGGATTGTCGGATTGAGCGTGCCCCGGTGAAAAGTTTGAGACACCGATGGAAAGCGAATTTAATGCCTAGAACATCGATCAGTTTATAGCCTAGAAGGAACGATCAGTTTATGTAAATTTTGGGCTTTTCCTGATTTCCTCAAATTTTTTGGGCCTTTTCTTATATCAAAAATTTTTTTGGGCATTTTCTTATATCAACATTTTTTTTGGGCTTAAAACTTCTACACTAATATAAGAGATCTATAAAAGGGGCCTAAAAATTTGGGGGCCCTAGGAATTTGGGGGCCCGGGGCGGTCGACCACCTTGCCCATGCTCACGCTACGGCCCTGATTCATCCATGTTTTATATGGAACTGATTTGCTCAATTCTAATTATAGTTCTATTTATAATTTTTGTTCAATTTTACAATCGAATCCTATTTCTTTGTCAATTTCGTTCAATTCCGGGGAATTCGAAACCGTACTTAATTTTGACTCGACTCGATGATGAAGTATATGCTATGGTGTTCTTTGGATGATGATAATGCTTGCTGTTGTTACCGTGTGGAATTTCAACGTGGCCCACCGTTTGGATAATGCTCAAATAATCCAAACCATATCGCTTTTACGAGGTCTACTCGATTTGGACAAGCGTAGTATTCATGGTCATTATGCAGATGTTGGTGACAAGCGTACTATAGAGGTTCCACGGCTTGCAAAATTTGCAATCCAACTGTATATTCAGAGGTCGGCGAACAATTTTATTACTCCTTTTGTCCTCAATTAGTTTGTTTATCCATCGAATTTCAAAGTCAAAGTTGCAGCAATCAAAATTATGATTATCAGTTTAATATGTTAAAATCGACTTCTTTAATAATACTTGTCTACTTTCTTATCTGTTATCAAATTAACTTTTTCACATTTTGCGTATGCAGGTTTGGCTGGTTTATCAACTGCAAAGTATTTGCCTGATGCAGGTCGTAAACCAATTTTGTTAGAAGCAGCAGACGTTCTTGGTGGAAAGGTTTATAAACTATAAAGTTTCTATCTTTATTTTCATTTTTATCTCAAATACATTTCTCTTATGGGCCTTCTAAATTCTTACATAGGTGGCAGCTTGGAAATATGATGATGGAGATTGGTACGCGACAGGTTTACACATATTCTGTAAGTTTTAACCACATGGAACAAGGGAATAGCGTTCCAGCTCTGTAGGATGAATACAACGGGGTTATGAGTTACTGTTTTATGCAAGTAACTAAATAAGGTTTATTATCTTATTGAGGAACTTATAAGGCAATTTGAATTTTTCCGAAATCACAACTAATTGTTTGCAGGGATGATTTTGGTATTTTGCTGGGTACTTTTGGTGAAAAATTGTAACCCATTTCAGACAGGGAAAAAATAATGAAGAGCACACCTTAACTTTTGAAATTAAACCTAACTTTCACATCTTCCTCCAATCAGCCTTCAATATCTTCTGTGATCCTGTTGACATTACCTTCTAATAATTGAGATTTTTACAGGAGACAATACCTGGGTCCACATTAATGTCAGCTGCATCCATCTCAAAACTTCTTAATTAACACATACAAAAAAATAATTTACTTTGATTTTTGTAAATCAGACTTTTCATTAACTAGAAAGACTTTTAGTTGATCACATTAAGCTTTTAGTTGGAGAATTTTCCATATAATCTTCATGGTTGACTATTAATGCAATTTCACAACTTAGTCTTGAAACATTTTCATGTCGTTGTCATTGTACTGAATAGCAAAAAGGTGCCAGATTTATGAAATTTTTAATTCAACTTTTTTTTTCTTTTTTGTAGGGATGTGATGCATATCGTGTTGTAGTATTGCCTGAAGAAGGCAACAAAGGATTGGAATGTGAAGTGCCAATAGATGTTTTGAATCCTAAAGAAGTACGGGTCCCGCTAAAGAGCCAGCTGTCACAAATCAAAGCTATATTAACATGATGGTTGAAAATGCAGTTGCATATTCAACATGCACCATAGATGTTGACATTGAAAAAGGGAAATCAGATACTAAAAGCAACGAGGAAACACTTTGTAATTTGAAGAATGAGGAAGTTTTGACTGTCAGTTAGTTGTGGCTAAAACGATAAAAAGGTCAAACTACAAGGGCTGTTCTGTAACTTTTGTTTATTTTTATTCTTAATTGCAGAAATCACTACAGAAACAAAGCAACTTTGACATGGGAGGTAAATACATGCAACTATTGATGAATCACAGCCTAATATTATCCAAATTCTCTACTCGCGGTAATTAACCATTTAATTTTTCTTTTTATGTCTGAGCAACTGGTACGTATAAATTCACAGAGTGAAATTGTTGATGGTGCGAGTTTCTATGCTAAAACTTTTGGTGATAACATATTTCTGTTTGTAGATCATCTGCGAGTTTCTATGCTAAAACTTTTGGTGATAACATATTTCTGTTTGTAGATCATCCATTTTGGGGACAGAGTTATCCTGGAGGAACCAATACAGAGGTAAAATCATACAAGATCAGTTTGAGTTTGTAAATATCAATTAGTCATCAATCCGTACTGCTCTGTAGCCCTGATAAAATATGGCTTGCTTTCAAAAATTATTCATCACATATATAGTGTTTATGAAATTCTTTTCTCCGGTTAGAGTCCACTATTAATTCCCAGAACTTGGACCTAATATTTTTCTAATTTATTTTGTTGTTTGAAACTAATGGATAGCACTTACCTCTTCAGGAAATGAGAAAATTGTTGTCAATTAAAAGGAATTACTTGGTTCAGTTCACTCTCCACACTCGCCTTGAATAGAGGTACTGTTCTTAAATTATAATCTTTATTTCATATTCGCTGGTGTGTATTTGGTTCAGTTCAGTCCCCACACTCGCCTTGAATAGATGTACTGTTCTTAAAGTATAATCTTTATTTCATATTCCCTCCTCTGATTTTGCTTCCGAATTTTACCTATTGTCGTTTTTCTTGGTGCAGTTTTTGTTAGGCTTATGTGATTTGTTGGACATTAAAAACTCAACCAAGTACATCATCTAAGGTTTGTTTCCTCCAACTCGATACCGGCCTTCAAATATGCAGGTTAGCCCCCATTTTTTTATTTACATTTATGGTTTTGTGTATATGTTTACTTAGAAATTACGTGTTTTTTTTATCGAAAAACAAAGACAAGATTAAATTCCAGTAGTTTGTTTTGAAGCAATGAATAGATACCAAGGCTATAATATCTGTCGTTCCTCAAGGGTGTTATAATTCTGTAATTAACAATATAAAGACAAACAACACTTTCACAGCGTTGCATATCTGAAAACAGAATCTTTAGCAAACGAAAGAACTTTCAACTCAGCCCGTGCGTAGCACGGGCTCAACCTAGTTACAAAGAAATCGGAAAGAAAAAAAAAGGAAGACGAGGAATAATATTCGTTCCTAATTTCCTTCTGATTTGGAAGGAATTGGAAAGAAAAAAACTGATTATTGAAAATAAGGCTTGAGTGTAATGACATAAACGTTTGTTAATGGTTTCCATATTCAAATCATTTAGTCAAAAGTCAAACAAAACAGTATCACCTAGCATAAATTATGGAGTAAAGTCTGTATGTTTTGTTAATTTTTTTTCTCAATGCATACGAATCTATCATTTCTTTTGTTGTTTTTCCTAATTTTGCCCTAATTTCAAGAAAAGGTACAATAATAATTCCATTTCCATATGATTTTCCATTCATATTTGTTGACTCTTTCACCTTTATGAATCTCAATCACTTTCTATTTCCCCACCGTAACTTATCCATAACACTAAGCTTCAATCTTTATCTTTGAAAAACAAGTGAAATCGTCATGAACCCTAAAAATAGAAATACCGAAGAATAAAATATAAACACATAATACCCACATGAAAATCTATGCTAGAAAGAGCATTAAATCTCCCAAACACCCTGCATTTAAAATCAAACAAATCCCAAATGAAAAACAAAAAGAATGGAAAATATAGATACAGAGATTACAAGGATGAGAAAGCTTCAATTTTTATCTTTGACAATCAAGAGTTTTGAAATTCTTGATAACCAAATTACTGTGATGAACGATAAGAATTGAACAAAAATGACAAAGAAATACAAAAAAACCATTTTCTCCGAAAACGCAAGTTTCAAATGATTGAATTCTGTCCAATAACTTGAAATCGACCTTGTTACGAAAATGACCTTGTTCTGAAAACGCAAGTTTCAAATGATTGGAGCATAAAATACAATAAAATTTTAAAAATCGACTGAAAAACAAAGAAATGGAAAGAAATCAACTGACCTTGTTCTCTTGATCGACTACATTAGAATCGGTTGAATTTCGGCAAGGGTATGAGTAGAGTGATCGGCGGATTCAATGAGTGAATCATCGGCGGAGGAGGCAGATTCGATGGGTGAATATCGTATATTCAGAGAGTCGATCTTATACACACACATGTGGCAGGTTTGAATTTATTATTATTTTTTTTTTCACAAAAAAGTCACGTAATCAATAAATACCGGTTATCATAAATATAAGGTTTTTTTAGCAGGTAAACATAGAGTTCATACCCTTAGAAAGCAAAAAAAAAAAATTATGGACCTTTTAAAATATAAGTCAAAAGTTTATAGGGTTACAGTGTCATTTTGCCAAATGAAAAAGCTATTGAATGAGTTTTTTCAAACCAATGGTTTCTTAAATTGCTTGTTAATTAACAAGCTCATTGAAAAAGTTTTTCCAATTATCATTTAGGTCTCATATGTTTTAAACCAATAATAACTACACAATATATACAAAATAATTCATATAAAACATATTGAAAAAGCTCACGGATAAGTATTGAGCTTTTTATTTTTGAATTTTTTTTATGAAAAAGCTTTTCCAAAAAACCCTCTTATTATGAATGCTCTGTTGATAATAATATTATAACGATAAAACTAATTGTAACATATATTTATATATTATTAATGAATTAAATCTATAAATCCAAATAATGCGAATTAAAAAGCTAGAAACAAATGAATATCTATACAAATATTATTATTTAAATATAGTAGATACAAATGAAAATATCACTGTTTGTTAAAGATATAATATGAAAATTAAAAAAAAAATAAAGAGTAAATTACAATTTTGGTCCCTGTGGTTTATCAAATCTTTCATATTAGGAGCAAGTATTGGAAAATCACGTTGATGATCCCTAAGGTTTGTGAAACGCTACAAATCGGTCCTTGGGTCAGGTAAAAAGACCAAAATGCCATTTTTATTTCTTTTTCCTTTTTATTTGAATTACTTAATCATCTTATTAATAATAAAAAAAGAAAAATACCCCCACTGAACCATTTTCACAAGATCATTTTCAGTTTCACAAAACATTTTGGTTCCATAGAACCATTTCAATTGCCATAAAACCATTTTGTCCCACAAACCATTTTATATAAAAATTCATTTCTTTTATATAAAATCCATTTGCTATGTACTCGAAAAATCCACACATTACTCACCTCAACTAGTTAGAGAAGTCTACTAGAACTATTCCCTTCCTCGTCCCTCCTATTCATTGATCTTTTACTCGACCAACCGTATTTGAACCACCGCCTATATACGCATTTAATTCACATACTTGGTTAACACATATTTATACATTACAACTAATTCCACAGTGCTAAAGTCTAATATTATATAGTTAAGGGTCATAACCAAGCTATAACCCTTAATAACTAACTTCTTTTAATTTATAAACTTTCCCAAAAATACACGTATTTTGCTACAGTACCCACGGGAGGTCGTATTCGGGATTTAAAAATTTTCCACGTAGTTTCACACTATTTTAAACCTATGTTCAAAGTTTCAGGTCAAACGGACAAGCCTAGCATCGATTTCATACTTCAAAATTTTAACAGAGAACAACTTTGCTTCTGCCTCGGCCTCGCGTCGCGACCCAAGGCCTGGTCGCGTCGCGATCGCTGCTGGTACAGACCAGAATGTCCGATTTTTATGCTACAAATTCCCGTTTTTCTCATTTTAAGCCCTTAATACACAACTTAATCACTAGGGTTTATTCCAAGACCAAAATCATTCATTTACTTCAGGTTTTTAACCATAAAAATCATAGATTTTAATTATTTTCCAAACATTCCCGTTTTTGCATTTTTGATTCAAAAACCGAAATTGTCCAATATTAAGCATTTCTACTGATTTATTTCAACAATTACCACATATGGAACTCATCAAAACCCCTTAGAACCAATTTGATCATGTAAATTTGAATTCTAAGGTTCTTGAACAAAATTCCAATTTTTCAACAATAGCAACATACTTTAGTGGTTTTAAGATATGTTCTTAATACAAGACTTAATTGATTTAGAATCATTCCATGACTAAAACCTTCAGTTTACATCAGGTTTTAACTCAATGGAATCACTGATTCCATTCCTTTATCAAAAATTTCAGTTTTTACATTTTTACACCAAAACCTTAGTTTCAATTCAATTAACGATTACTACTAGTTTCTTTTATCTATTTCAGCATATTAGACTCATTAAAACCCTTTTAACTCAACTTGGTCATATAAACCCGTGATTTAGGGTTCTTGAGCCAAAAGCCCCAATTTTTACCAATTTCAACTAACCCTTTGATTTACATTCGTTTTCTTAATACTTAGAACATGTTTGATGTTAGAAATTATTTAAACCACTTGGACCTTAACTGGAATTTCAGTTTCCAGTTTCATCCCGTGAAGAACACATAAGAACTAGGTTAGGAACTTGATTACTAACCTTGATATAGCTTGAAAACTCTTCAATTCCTAGTAATTGTTTGAATTCTTGCTTCAAACCTCCACAGGTTGTCAAGAATTTGCATCCTCCCGTGCTCTCACGATCTCTCCCGAATGTTCTCTCATATTCTGGGAATGGGAGATATTTTCTCCTATTTATACCTTCATGTTTTCATTTCTAACCCTTGAGTTCTAACTTCTGCACTTTGGCACTAAAACTCTATTTTTTATTACACAAAGTTCATTTTCTTACATATTTGCCCCACATCATAAAAATTATTTTACACTTTGGTCTATAATGCAACAAAAGACCATTTTACCCTTTTTACCAATTGTTTTTTACTATTACGCCCTTGTTCAACCCAACTTTTACATATGTTTATTTTATGACTTTTACCAAAATTTTCGGGTTCTTACAATCTCCCCTCCTTAAGAGGATTCCGTCCCCGGAATCTTTTTCGGCTTTTGCATAGTACAATTATCTTTTCTTTACTAACACTTTTTATCTTTGAGGAAATAACCTTTCACTCCCTCAACTTTTTAAGTCTTTTATTTAAGATGCGTAACTTTCCGAATAGTTTTCAGGAATTTGTGTTTTAAGGATTATCCCACTTCTAATCTTTCTTCTTATAATAGGTATGTTCCTCCGAATATTCTTTTAGTAATTTACATTTTACACTTAACCAAAATACATTTTTGGTTATTTTACCCTCTTTTCCTTGTAATATTCAGAATTCTTATCATAACATTTATAATACTTTTATAAATGACCAAAATACCCTTTTAGTCATTTTATTCATTTTCTCAACTTTTTAGTCGTTCACTCGTACTTCATACTCTATATTTTGATTACATTCCTTCTTACTTCATTCCATTCATATGCAAATCTCTTAGTGAAACTTATTTTACAAAGTAGTTTCATACTTTCATACTTTTATCAAAAATAATAGTCTACTTTGTAATTCTTCTCACATCTTTACCAAAAACACATAAGATTATACTAATCATATTCTTTACTTGTATAACTTTTCCAAATACGATTAAACATAATTGGTATTTATACAAAATTCATAAATACACTAAATATTTTCTTGTAAAATTTTGTCCCTTGGTGGACATTTTACTTAAGCAAATTTGTTTTACAACCCTCCTCATTCTTTTCACTCTTTACTTATAATATTATTCATTTATTTTCACTCTTCTCGTTTCCTCATTCCGCTACTTATTCATTATTGCATAGATAATTTATTGATATTTCCTCCTTCCAGAAATTTTACAACTTCTTATCTTTTATATATATATTTTATTCTTTAAATCTTTTGAACTTCAAGTTCGTTCTTCTTTTTCTCTACTAATGATTTCCGGTTCATTACCATTTATAAGGTAAGTATTCTCTTTCTTTCGTTGCTCTTTACATCCGCACATTTCTGTTTGGGACAGAATTTATCGAAACAGTACACCTCACACGAGAATTTACATATCTCACTCCAGAAAAATCAAAATAACATACCGCTTTTTGTTTTAGAAACTAGACATCCGTAGGTTTCTTTCCATGTATGATACATACTTTTTAGCCCAGTAGATTTGTACAGTTTTACTGTTGAAGTTGACTTATTGTTGCTGTCAAACTTTACTACTCTTATTTTCATCACTTTTACTATGTAACTATAGGATTTATTAAACTTTATAATATCGTTCATACATCCTCATCATATTGTTATCTTCCTCCTTTTATACTTCACATGGGTTATTCTCATGAATACTTATCTTATATCCCGTGGTACTCATAATATCTTTGTATCTTGGTTTATTAATAATTCAAACGTTACTCTCATTCTTATTTCATGATTTATGAAATCTCAGTTTCACGCACTCATTATACTTATTAATGTAATCGTGTCTTCTTTTTTTTATTATGTCACATATTCTGTTTATTGCAAAGATATATGAGATTCAACTTTTTGTACCTATTATGCTCTTCCCAAATATCGTTCTGATTATTTACTCCGAATAACATTCTACTTTACCATTCATATTTTACTTCTAACTATTATTTATATATATATATATATATATATATATATATATATATATATATATATATATATATATATATATATATATATATATATATATATATATATATATATATATATATATATATATATATATATATATATATATTAGGGCTGAGCAAAAACCGAACCGAAAACCGAAACCGCGCCAAAAACCGCATTTACCGCTACCGCAAAACCGCAAAACCGCAAAAAACCGAAACCGCAAAACCGCAAAAAACCGAAACCGCAAAAACCGCAACCGCAAAGCATGGTGCGGTGCGGTTTTAGCTTGAAAAACCGTGCAAATTTACCGAAACCGCACCGCAAAATTTATTATATATTTAAATTTTATATATATATATATATATATATATATATATATATATATATATATATATTGATAATTTGATGAAATTAAACATTAAATTATTTATAATTTTGAATTAGGGGGAAAATTGAAAAATTTTGAGATATTGGGGGGGGGGGGGGAAGAAAACGTACCAAAAGAAATCAGACCCTCAAGGCGCAGTCAAGCTTCAAGAGCAATGTCGTTCATCTCCTCCGTTCGTTCATCTCCTCGAACCCAAAAGCTTCTCTAGTTGCACACTTGCACTCATCCTCGAAGGCTCGAACTCACTCGTGCAGGACTCCGGCCTGCCTCCCCCTTCGTTCATCTCCTCCGGCTGTCTCCCCAGGTGCTTCAAGAATCGGTGATCACCAGGTGCTTCAACTCGTGCAGAACTCTCGCTTACAGGTAATTTCCGAAAAGTAAAATAAAAAACCTAACTCTCGCTCACAGGTGCAGAACTCACTCTTGCTCATAGGTAATTTCCGAAAAGTAAAATCAACTCGTGCAGAACTCTCAATCCTTTCTATATTTCTTTCTAAACAAGAACCATCTTTTCAATTCGATAGAAACATTTTGCATTTATATGCTTGTAGATGAAAGATGAATCTAACGATACATCTTTACAGGGGCAAAACGGATGTTTGACCAATTACAGTAAGCACTTGGTTCATCTCTTCCGGCTGTCTCCCCCTTGTCGCTCACTGTAATTTATCAATATTTTGTTTCTTATTCTATTATTGGACATATAATTCTGTTTTTATCAATCTTGGAATTGTGGGTGATCAGCCAAAGTTCTAATTACTTCATATGTTTGCTGTTTTAGAATGGCTACAAATGAAGGTGTAATTGATGTGGATGATCAAAATGATGAAGTTGAAGTATTACTAGTTTGTAGTTTGAATGCTTTTAGTATTTGCGGTTTAAAACCGAAACCGCACCGCTACAAACCGCAACCGCAAAATAAACCGCAAAAATCGTACCGCAAAAAAACCGCAACATATGGTTTTACACAAATAAAAACCGCACCTAGCGGTACGAGTTGCGGTTTTATGCTAAAACCGCACCACACCGTACCACGCCCACCCCTAATATATATATATATATATATATATATATATATATATATATATATATATATATATATATATATATATATATATATATATATATATATATATAGGGAAAGGTTAAAATGAGAACAATTTTTAATTTGAGAACGTGAGAACAATTTTTGACCACACAATTTAAAAAAAGGCGCATTCGCCTCCTCCTCCTGCAACTCACGATAATTGGGATTCTTCTCCTTTCGTTGCAGCCCTATCATATAAGAGAGTTTGTACGCGTGTGATGTTGAGACCGGAGGCGATAGCTTGAAAACCTTCTATCATCGGAGAAGGGTTAAGGAAACCATGGTCCGATCTCCCGCGAGTGTTGCATAAGGATTCACAAATCTCTAAGATTCCAACTGAGAGAGAGAATCGGGAAGGAAGGTTGAAGCTAGAGCAGCGGTGAGAAGCAAATTGGAGACGAAAATGTCGCCTGAGGAGGACGGTGGTCAGACCTGCAGGGTAGGTCACCGGAGAATGGGGGATCCGCCGGAAGGAGGATATGTCACCGGAGAAAATAGTGGTGCCGACATTAGAAGTCGAGATTCAGAAGTGGGAATGGGGGGATGGTTGAGACGTACGAGGAAATTAGTTTGAAGGATTGCTGTTGTGGCCGGTGATTAGGGCGGTGGCGGGGATGGAAGTTCCGGCGGTGAAGGAATCCACCGGAGAAGATGCATATTCGAAGGCTACTACTAAGGTACCCTCTCCAGTTTGTTTCCCGAATGCTAGGTTTGAAGTTTTGGTTCGGTTAATTAGGTTAGGCCAACTTTATCAGACTAGCCGGCTCTTTTTGTTGGACTTGTCTTTTGGGCTACATATTCGAAGCTACAACCGTCGACCACTTTATTTTATTTCAACCACAAGTTCTTTTATGAATGCCTCGCAATTATATTGAAAACAAATGCACATATGATTGGTTTATAGTAGTATTAATAGATACTGTTTGCCAATTGACAAATATCTAAAAACTCTTTTGAATATTTAACAATTTAGAAATATATTAATAAAAGATATAATCATAAATTATTATATGATTTAATCATAAATGATTATATACATATATATGAGATTAATTAGTTAATATTGAGTATGCATGTAAGGTGTTCGATCAAATGCTTGAAAGAGAAGTTAAATTGATTTAAGGTGTTTGTATATGTATGTATTAATTTGTATTTATATAACATATATGTGAGGTTAATTAGTTAATTCGTATGATATAAAAATACGGATATCCCACCGCATGAACCTATAACTCGAATGTCGGTCATTGACCGATATTAGTTAATTCTTATTATTTATGTTTAACAACATGCGATTAAACAATTTTATTCACATATGATTAAAACTTGTTAATCATATGTGATTAGTCCATGTTATTTTCATGGGTTTGGAACCTGTTATTTACATGTGAATATGCACATATCAATTTTTTTGTTTTTTAATAATTTTTCTTATTATATCTATTCAATCATATGCGATTAAACCTTATTATTCACATATGATTAAGCTATTCACATGTTATTCATATATAAATATGTACATAACGAAAATTTTATTTTGTAAATAATTTTATTATTATATGTATTTAATCACATGTGATTAAACATTGTTGATCACATGTGATTAAATGATTAAGCTATTCACATGTGATAAAACCATATTATTCACAGGGTGATTAAAACATGTTATTCATATGTGATTAAAACCTGTTTTTCACAAGCGAATATGCACATAACAAATTTTTTATTTCTTAATAATTTATTCACATATGATTAAAATATGTTACTCACATGTAATTAAATTATGCTATTCACATGTGATTAGAACTTGTTATTCACAGGCGAATATGCTCAAATATAATTTTTATTTTTATTTTTAATAAATTTTGTTATTATATGTATTTAATCACATGTGATTAAAACATGTTATTGATATGTAAATATGTGCTTAATGAATTTTTTATTTTTAAACAATTTTTCTTATTATATGTATTTAATCACATGTGATTAAACATTGTTGATCACATATGATTAAGCTATTCACATGTGATAAACCCCCATTATTCACATGTGATTAAAACCTATCTTTCACATGTGAATATACGCATAACGATTTTTTTATTTCTTAATAATTTATTCACATATGATTAAAACCTGTTACTCACATGTAATTAGATCATGCTATTCACATGTGATTAGAACTTGTTATTCGCATAGGAATATGCTCAAATATAATTTTTATTGTTATTTTTAATAAATTTTGTTATTATAAGTATTTAATCACATGTGATTAAAACATGTTATTGATATGTAAATATGTGCTTAATGAATTTTTTTTATTTTTAAACAATTTTTCTTATTATATGTATTTAATCACATGTGATTAAACATTGTTGATCACATATGATTAAGTTATTCACATGTGATAAAACCTCATTATTCACATGTGATTAAAACCTGTTTTTCATATGTGAATATATCATAACGAATTTTTTATTTCTTAATAATTTATTCACATATGATTAAAACCTGTTACTCACATATAATTAGATCATGCTATTCACATGTGATTAAAACTTGTTATTCGTATGTGAATATGCTCAAATATAATTTTTATTTTTATTTTTAATAAATTTTGTTATTATATGTATTCAATCACATGTGATTAAAACATGTTATTGATATGTAAATTTGTGCTTAATGAATTTTTTATTTTTAAATAGTTTTTCTTATTATATGTATTTAATTACATGTGATTAAACATAGTTGATCACATATGATTAAGCTATTCACATGTGATAAAACTCCATTATTCACATGTGATTAAAACCGGTTTTTCACATGTGAATATGTGCATAACAAATTTTTTATTTCTTAATAATTTATTCACATATGATTAAAACATGTTACTCACTTGTAATTAGATCACGCTATTCACATGTGATTAGAACTTGTTATTCGCATGTGAATATGCTCAAATAGATTTTTTTAATAATTTTTTGGTGGGTCAGGTAGGGTACGATAGGGTGGATAGGTGTTGGTGGGTTGGGTGGAGCTAGCGGGAGTGGTTGGTTAAAAAAAATTGGTGGCACAATTTTTTTTGGTGGGCGAGGGGCGGTAGGTGTGTTGGAGCTTTAGTGGGTGGTAAAAAAAATTTTAAATTTTTTTTTTGGTTGGCGGGAGGGAGGTGGGTAGGGTGGGATAGGTTGGGTGGGTGCTAGAGGGTGGGGTGGAGCAAAAGTCGATGGTAAAAAAAAATTAAAACAAAAATTATTGGAGATAAAAAATTAAATTTTTTTTGGTGGACAGGGTGATGGTAGGGTGGGGTAGGGGTGGGGTGGTAGGGGTAGGGTAGGGTGGGTGGGGTTGGTGCTAGTGGGTGGGGTGGAGCGGAAGCGTGTGGTAAATTTTTTTTGTGGGCGGGGTAGGTGGGTAGGGTGGGGTGGGCTGGGTAGCGTAGGGTGGCTGCTGGTGGGTGGGGTGGGTAGGGTATGGTGGCTGCTGGTGTGTGGGGTGTAGCGGGATTGGGTGGTAAAAGAATTAAAAAAATTTTGGTGGGCGGGGAGGGCGGGCTATGGTAGGGTGGCGTGGGGTGGGTAGGGTAGGTGGGTGCTAGTGGGTGGGTGGAGCGGAAGTGGGTGGTAAAAATATGAAAGTTTTTTTTGCGGGGTAGGGTATGTTGGGGTGAGTAAGTAGGGTGGGTACTGGTTGGTGGGTGGGGTGGAGCGAGAATGGGTGAAAAAAAATAAAAAAAATTTGGTGGGCGGGGGGTGAGAGGGCTAGGGTTGCGTGGGTACTGGTGGTTTGGGTGGAGCGGGAGTTTGTGGTAAAAAAAATTAATTTTTTTTGTGGTGGGGCAGGATAGGTGGGTAAGGTGGGGTAGGGTGGGTGCTGGTGGGTGAGGTGGAGCGGGATTGGTAGGGTAAGGTGATGTGGGGTGGGTAGGGTAGGGTGGGTAGGGAGTGGGTGGTAAAAATATTAAAAATTTTATTTTTTTGGTGGACGAGGTAAGTACGGTGGGTTGGTGTGGCTAGGTAGGGTGGGTGCTGGTGGGAGGGGTGGAGCGGGAGTGTGAAAAAAATAAAAAAAATTGCTGGGTGGGGGGTGGGTAGGGTGGGGTGAGGTGGGTAAGGTAGGGTGGTTGTTGGAGGGTGGGATAGAGCGGGAGTGGGTGATAAAAAATTAATTTTTTTTGTGGGCGGGGTAGGTGGGTAGGGTGGGGTGGGGTGGGTAAGGTAGGGTGGGTGCTAGTGGGCGGGGTAGTGTATAGTAGGGTGGGATGGGGTAGGGTAAGGTGGGTGGGGTGGAGCGGAATTTGGGGGTAGGTAAAAAAATAATTTGGGGGGGGGGGGGCGGGGGGTGGGTGGGATGGGTGAGGTGGAGCGGGAGTGGGTCGGGTAAGATGGATAGGGGACATGATGGAGATGGGTGGTAGTGGAGGCGTAGAAGTTTGGTGGTGGTTGTGGTGGAAGGGGGCGGATGGGGCCTCTTATAAAATTGTGTGGTTTATATTTGTTCTCATGTTCTCAATTTCAATAATTATTGAAATTGTTCTCATTTGAACCTTTATCTATATATATATATATATATATATATATATATATATATATATATATATATATATATATATATATATATATATATATATATATATATATATATATATATATATATATATATATATATATATATATATATATATATATATATATATATATATATATATATATATATATATATATATATATATATATATATATATATATATATATATATATATATATATATATATATATATATATATATATATATATATATATATATATATATATATATATATATATATATATATATATATATATATATATATATATATATATATATATATATACATTCTTTCAACTTGTTTAGCCTGACAATTATGCTAACCATTCCATAATACTAATTTAGACACCTACCGTGACTCATAATCATTTTAAATGAATATGGATACCGTTGTTCTTTAATTCTCTTTTACTTACTAATGTCTCATATCCACTTTTAGTTTCTCTAAAATTACCATTTCCCCCATTATTTCTCATGTACCAAAAAGGAATTTAACCCACACATCTTCATTAATACTTATTTCTCGCACTTAATTCTTTTATTACTTTCACATGTAACTTAGGTTTTACCTTTTATCACCTGATTAGAAAAAACTTACATTACCAATTCAAGCATTTACTTCTTTCCTCATTGTACTCTTTTAACATACACTATTCTCGTATTTATATAGTATGACCATTCTTTCATAGATATTAAACTTTTGTATCCCATTCATTTTCTATACATTCTATAGGCTTTAAGCCCAAATTCATTTCATCATATCTTTTACCGTCATTTTCTATGTATTATAAGGCTACATGCCCAACACAATACATTACCTTTTCGTTTATACCCCATTCCATTATAAGCTTTATTTCTACATATATTAAAACTATAAGCTACTCATTCCTTTACAGTGTTATATCTCGTACTCCATGTCATACTTTCTTCTTATGTATTTTATGATGAAATACTGATACCATATATTTTTTTTTTTTGTATTTTGAGGCTGTATGCCAAATACTTTATCTCATTCTTCCGCCTCTTAATTTATAGTATTCTAATTAAGATACATATTTCATATCCACCTTTACACTTATATATATATATATATATATATATATATATATATATATATATATATATATATATATATATATATATATATATATATATATATATATATATATATATATATATATATATATATATATATATATATATATATATATATATATATATATATATATAAAAGTTTCATACTTACTCATTCTTTCACACTCATACACGTATACATATATACTACATTTCATAAATACTGGCCATGCACTGACCGTTTTTCACAATCATTAATACTTTTACCCGTTATAGTCATTCACATTCGGAAGTAGTAACTTCCTGTCTGTTTATTACAGTTCTGATCTTATCTTTAATTCTTCGTCTACTACTTATTTAGACATTTACTCTTATTCTTTACTTCATATTGATTATGACCTTTAGTCATGTTTCTTTCATGCTTTTGGTTTTCCTAAGTTAACATACTCCGATATACCCTTTTTATTATTTGTATTTCTTTTTATACTTCCTTCATTTGGTTGTGGACTTTAATTCCAAACAACCAATATCTTATCATCATTTTCTTTAATAATTTTTTTTCAATTCATGTTCTTATAATCACATTATAATAATGCAAAATACTTAAAATATCATAATCCTTAACAGTCTTCCATTTTTCATTTCTTTCTCATTCGGGTATCTTACTTTATCATATTACCCGTTATAGCACCGTACTTACGACTTAGTTATTTACTCCAACCATTGGATGTCTTTACTTGTTATATTTCCTTCGGGTTTGGAAGTCACGACTTCCCATTTCTTACACTTTCATTTCTGTCCTTAATTCCTTATCTAATACTTGATTAAGTATTTTACTTTCATTTTATATTAACATATTTAATCACAACTTTTTGTATACATACTTTAATCCCCTGATTGTCCATGGGAGACGCATCATACTACTTCTCAATATTTATTCTTTACCCCTTTTTATACCTCTTTTGGGTTTGTCTACAATTACAAACCCAGCTCATTTCCTTTTACTTTTTCCCGGTTAAGTGTTTCCATTCTTCTTTATTATATGAGTTTTATTCATATATATATGTATTCATATTCTTTTCCAATCTTTCTGCCATCTGCACCCCACCGTCACAGTTTCATTTTCTCGTAAAATTCTGAAACCTTAAAGGACTCGGTACAACAGATGAGACTCATATACATAAGATCATATCACCATACATGTTTTTTGATAAACACGCGTGATTTGGGGTTTATAGGTTTGTGTTGTGTTCAGAGTTAACGTGGTCGATTTAATGAACTATAGTATGACGATCTTGGAAATTGGATACTATTGTTAAATATTATATTTCGTATTTCATGCTTTCTTTCAATGAAATTTGTTTTGCTTGAATTAGTGAGTCATCGTCCAGTCCACCTCTTCGTCGCGTGTCAGTTTTACTGTATGTCTCATCCCTCACCGCTTCCTCTCTCCCACCGCTTCCTCTCTGTCGGTGATCCTCCTTATATACCGTCGCCGAGAACGACCAAAAATCAATCCCGGAGAGTTTACATCGGATGCAAGATGCATGTACCCTACAACCGTTCCCCTTTTTTAAATTCATTTGGCATTATCATCTACTAATCAATAGCTAATACATCCTAAACTTGTTAAATTCTGAAAATGCTTGAAACAAATACATATTTTGAAAAAAGATGATCACAATTTCAATATAGGAAAAACGTGATCTGAGTTCAGCTACAATTGAAACCGGAAAAGGAAGGAGTAGGATAAACAAGAAGATAACACATGGGTACCATTCTGTGGAAGGCAAACGGCCTCATCCGATAGAGGATTATGTTTTCGCACAATTCAAGCAAGTTGACGGCAACGAGCTTGGACTATTCGCTGTATTCGAGGGTCATTTGAGCCAAGAAGTTCTTGATTATCTACGGTCACATCTCTTCGACAATATAAAGGGGATTGTCCTCGTGTTGATGGGAACTTGGCCATGTCGAGGTCGTTGGAGATCATATTTTTCATTAATAAGATAATTAAGATAATTAAGTAATTCAAAGGGAAAGGAAAAAAGAAATAAAAAAGGGTGTTTTAGTCTTTTTACCTGACCCAAGGACCGATTTGTAGCGTTTCACAAACCTTAAGGACCACCAACGTGATTTTCCAATACTTGGTCCTAATGTGAAAGATTTGATAAACCACAGGGACCAAAACTGTAATTTACTCAAAATAAAACTAAAACCAACTTTTTTAATGTAAATTAAACGAAGTTATTATACAAGTGTAATGCGTGTTTATGGTCTTCACATTCTAATTTTTTGGTCAAAACAAAGCAGCTGCAGCTAGAATATCCAGAATCATAAAAGCAGAACCTGGTACGTTTGTTTTTAAATTTTTTTCTTTATATATACGAATCTAACCTTGTTATTGTTGTTTTTCGTTTAAACTCTATCGATCTGGAAATTGCGTTTGCTTTGCTACTTGTTGTGGGATTGTTGGTATATGTTCTTTAGTTAAAATCGACTAAAATGTTGAAATGGATCGACAATACGTTTTCATATGGAATCAGTTCTAGCCCTAATAGATCCGCTAATTGTATGACTCTGTTTGCAACTATGGGATTGTTGGTGTATGTTCTTTAGTTGAAGTCAACGATGTCTTTTTACTTTCCATTTCTTACGTGAAAGTATGATATAAAGTCAAAATAAAAACTTACAGTCAGATCAATGTCGTGTACATCGTGATGATAACAGGAACTTCTAGAAAATAATTTAACAAATTAAAACTTACAAAGATATGAAGGAATCTATTTACCAGTTGTAATATCGGTTCGGGTATAGGGTAAGCATATGTATTTTTGGGGAATACCCAAATACCCGATTAAATTTAACTAACCCTTACTCAACATTTTTCTCTAAAGTGCTAAACTCTCCCTTCTTGTTGAGAATAAACATCCCATTTATAAACAAATTAAATATGGCCTGTGAATGTGCAAGAGATAAACAATGAAACATCCCCAATTTTAAGGATTGCATAGATACATACAACTTGATAAGTGTTTAGGGTGTGCAACACAAAGAAAATCCCGAAACTACCCTTTGCAGTATATGCCAAACAATGAAATTATCTATCATATGAAGAACCACATTTGCACCATCAGAACTTAAACAATACATCTGCACATGGTTATAATAAAACACAATCAGTTACTGACCTTAATTTTTATTTTTTAGCACAACATCAGAATTTAACAATTGTTTCTTTTTAATACTTGCCTGAATAGTACTATGTGTGATGTATTGTTGTGTACTTTATGGAAGCTAATAATATCAACATGTTCCCAAGGTTTTTGAGTAAGACCTCTAATCATCTCCTCTGGATATAGAAAAAAAAAGAAAATGTGATTTTTTTAAGATTAAAACGTTTGTTTGTTAGTTTTTATATAAAATAACACCCAAAATGAGAAAAACCTTCAAAAATTTCTGGTGAATTTTTTGGACATTTCTACAACAGACCCGAGCCGGACCTAAACCCGAATAATTGATTAACCCGACCCGAACTACCGGAAACTGAAATAAAACCCATCCATTTGTCTTTGTCTTTTCTGTTATTTTCCAACCAAACGTTTTATGCATGCTCCTTTCCTCTTCTCATACATGGTATCTGCATCTTGGAGGAAAAACTTTGAATGCTATTTATTTATGGCTTGTAGATGATATTTAAAAAATGATAGTTCTGCAAATTACTAATGAAAATATGATCGGACAAAAAAGTTTACTAATTGACAACTTTTAACAATTTCATCCCCTTATCTGATTATCTGATTTGTTACACATGGTTTGCAGGTGTCACTAAAAGCTAGAATATTGAAAAATGGAGTTTGTATCTGCAATCATTAGTCCTATTGTTGAATCATTATTGGTTCCTATCAAGAAACATGTGGGTTATTTCTTTTCCTCGAGAAAACATGTTAGGAACATGAGTACTAGAATCAAGCAATTGGATGGAGCGAGCGTTGATGTCAAAAAGCGCATGGACACAAACAATGTGAGTAATCTAGAGGTACCTACTCGTGTACCAGGGTGGTTAGAAGAAGTCAAAGATATTAAGGGAAAAACTCAAAACATTTCAAGTACCGGATGTTTTAACATCAAAATGAGGTATCGGGCAGGAAAGAATGCATGTAAGATTACAGAGGATATTGAGAGTCTTGTAAAAGAAAACCTCGAGATGATTTGGAGTGATACTAAAAAACCTATTGGGAAAGTGAACACAAAAATCACATCTAGTTCTGCACGTACGGATGGTGATGCCCAAAATCACTTCAAATCAAGAGAGGAGTCTTTTAAGAAAGCCTTCGAGTCCCTCCAACAAGATCACACGAGCAAAGTGATAGCCCTATGTGGAATGGGTGGTGTGGGGAAAACGACTATGATGGAACAACTGAAAAAGACTATGGAAGATAAGAAAATGTTTGATTATGTTGTGAAGGTGGTTATTGGGCAACAAATTAACATGTTTTCTATTCAGCAGGCTGTGGCAGAATACATGGGCCAATCCCTCACTGAAACTAGTAAAACTGCGAGAGCAGATCTTCTTCGTATAACGTTTGATAACTTACCAGAAGGTAGACGAAAGGTTTTAATAATATTAGATGATGTATGGGAGACTATTGAACTCAAAGATATTGGATTGAGTCCTTTGCCCAACGACTTCAAGTTGTTGCTGACATCACGAAATGAAAATATTTGCAATAAAATTGCAGTAGAAGCTAATTCAAATTCGACTCTAGTTAGAGTGGATGTGATGGAGGAGCTCGAAGCACAAAATTTCTTCCGACAAATCACAGGAGTTTCCAAACAACATGATCAAGAGCTCAAACAGATAGGAAGTGAAATTGTGAGAAGATGTGGTTTTTTGCCACTTGCCATCAAACTCATTGCCACAACCCTTAAATATCAAGAAGCGTTTGTATGGAGAAATACTCTTCACCGTTTGAAGAAGAACAATCTTGATTATGTGCAAGAAATCATTGAGATAAGCTATAACTGTATAAAAGAAGAGGAAGAAAAAACGATTTTTCTTCTATGTGGCTTGTTTCCTGATGACTTTGATATTCCAATCGAAGAGCTCACAAGATATGCATGGGGTCTACAGTTGCTAAGTGAAGTTTCCACTTTCGGAGATGCAAGAGACAGGGCAAAAACATGTGTGCAGAATCTCAAAAGTGCAAACTTGTTGATGGATAGCGATTACCTTGGTTGTGTCAAAATGCATGATCTTGTGCTTGCTTTTGTGTTGGGTAGAGTTTCTAAAGGTGATCATCCATGGGTAATTAACCATGGTGATATTTCCAAGTGGAGTAGCGTTGGAATGAGCGAGTCTTGCAAAAGAATTTCTATTACTTGCACGGGTATGTCTGAGTTTCCTAGTGACTCTGAGTATCCTAACCTATCACTTTTGAGACTTATGGATGGAGATAAGCTGCATAAGTTTCATGAAGGTTTTTATGAAAGAATGGAAAATCTTGAAGTTGTTGCATATGAAAACATGCAGTATCCGTTGCTTCCGAGATCACTTCATTGCTCCACCAAGTTACGAACACTCATTCTCCATGAATGCCTATTGATGTTTGATTGCTTTGCCATTGGTGAACTCTTGAATTTGGAAGTGCTCAGTTTTGCTAATTGTGGCATCAGAAAGTTACCATCCACAATCGGAAATTTGAAGGAGCTAAAGCTACTAGATTTGACGGGTTGTGTCGATCTTCGAATTGATGATGGTATCTTGAAAAATTTGGTCAACCTTGAAGAGCTTTATATGAGAGTCGGTGATAATAAGGGTATTAGGTTCACAGAAGGCAATCGTGCTGAATTAGCAGAGCTTTCAAAGCACCTTTCTGCATTAGAAGTTGAGTTCTTTGACAACAATGGTATGCCCGAGAACATGTCGTTTATGAAACTTGAAAGGTTCGGGATTTCCATGGGACGTAGTCTAGGCTACAAGCGGGGCTTAAAGACGCACTCATTCGAAAACACGTTAGTGTTTGTCACTAACAAAGATGAGTTGTTGGAATCTAGAATGAATGAGTTGTTTGAGAAAACCGAGGTGCTTTATTTGGAGGTGGATGGTTTGTATGATCTTGAAGAAGTTTTAGTGGAATCAGTTCATCTTCCTCGACAGGTGTTTAATAATCTAAGAGTCCTTGATGTTTTCAAGTGTGAGAACTTAAGATACCTCTTCACAGTCCCTGTGGCAAGTGGTTTGGTGAAGCTTGAGCACCTCACAGTTTCACAGTGCCCTGTTCTCGACGTACTTGCACATAGTGAGAATGGTGGAGATGAAGTAATTAAGTTTCAGAAGCTAAAGTTTCTATCTTTAAACAATCTACCAAAGTTGGTAGGTCTTTGCAACACTGTTAATACAATTGAGCTGCCAGAGCTGGTGGAGTTGAGACTTATTGACCTTCCTCATTTCACTAGCATTTATCCTGAGAATCCATATGCAACACCTGCTGTGTCCAGTAATAAATCTGCAATTCAACCTTTCTTCAACAAAGAGGTACCTCTATATTGATGTTTATGTTAACAGTTACATAGATTGACCAAGTAATGAAAGTTCATATATAATTTAGGGTATTCCCTAAGTAAAATATTTTTAATATGATTGCACAATAAAGTGATTGTATGGTATTGTTGATGATAAACAAGTCTTAATTGTTGTACAGGTGCTGATTCCTAAGTTGGAGATATTGCAAGTTTGCAGGATGAATAAGTTGAAAGAGATATACCCTTATCAATTTAGCAGTAGTTGCAAAGTTAATGCCTGCATGTTGAGAGTGATTAAAGTGCAAGGATGTGATAATATTATGAATCTGTTCCCAATCAATCCCATGTCTTGGCTGGGTCGTCTGGAAGTGCTTGATGTTTCTAAATGTGGAAGCATTGAAGTGTTGTTTAACATCGACATGAGTTGTGTTGGTGAAATTGAAGAATACAGTAGCAACTTGAGGCACATTTGGGTATCTAGGTTGGGGAAGCTAAGAGAGTTGTGGAGGATGAAAGGTGAAAGTAGCTCTGATATCATTCGTAGCTTTCAAGCTGAGAGGATAGAGATAGATATGTGCGAGAGCTTTATAAACGTATTGACACCTACCTCCACCAATTCTGATGTGAAAGCACTTATGAATGTGAGTATCGATGGTAGGAGACCTTGGGAAGAAAGCGGGAGAAACATTGAATTGGTTCGGAAAAGACAAGAGGTATGTCATGTCATTGAACTTTCAATGTCTATTTTTGATTTTATAGCATTTATGTATATGGGTCTCTATATACACACTCATGCGTATTTATGCATATGTGTGTGTACATACATACATATACATGCATGCATATTGCACTACAACAGATCAATTAAATTTGCACAATTTGTGGAATGTACACACAGTTAAAAGTGTATGAGATTATTAACTTGCGTGAAGAAATGTGCCATGACATATTATCTTTAAATCTTTACACTTCAAATTGTGGATAAACAAGTTAAAACTCCACATTTAAAATCATGGATAAATTATTTGTATCATTGCACTTTTAAGTGTGGAGAAGTGGGCTTGATTTCCCACATTGCTAAGTGTGGGTCCCTTTCAAACTTCGTATTGTTATTTTTATATATTTATTAATTTATAAGCAAGTTGTTTTTTTAAATTATTCTACACTTATGAGCACTTGTTGTTTACCATTTTCTACAGTTGTAACTTCATGTATTACACAACATTATTAAGAACAACTGGAAAATAATATTCATACGTTTTTCCATTAGATGCGAATATTTTACATATTTATTCTAGCGATCAAATAAGTGATCACTCAAAATTACTAATTTATGGTAAAAAAAATAGACTAAACAAAAAACCTGGACCTGTGTTTATATGTTTTTTTGGTCTAAGTGAAAAAAGATAGTTTATGCATTTTAAGTCTTTATTTCATGTTTTTATAATGTTTTTAGTCATTCGATCATCAAACTTGAACATCTTGATTGTTGAACTTTTAAACAGATACCCATTTTGCCCTTGTTGTAAATTTACCAAGTGTTGGTTTTATCATTTATGTACCTGCATTTTAAATGATGATTTTGGATTTCAGATCAATGAATAATATGTTGAAAAAGATGAAAAATGCTAGTGAGGAGGATGGTGAAAGGGTGACGGTGGGGCATGTGTGGGTGGTGGGCCTTATGGATAGTTATAATGACAACTAACAATACAAAATATAAAAGGACAAAATATTCATTTTATAAGGCTTTGACAGACTTAAACTAATGGTGTGGGTGATAGGGATCAAACCCGTTAGGAAACCATGAAATATGGAACAAAATTGCAAAATGATTGTTATGGACCTAGAAAAAAAACATATAAACACAGGACCAATTATGTAATTTAGTCTAAAAATATAACTTTTACGTATTTGTGTAGGTATGAGTATTTTGCATATTAATTGTAGGTATCAAATAAGTATCATTAGAGATTGTTTGAAATCCTTACTCGTTGTTAACTCTAGTTATATAAATAAATACGAAACGGGTGTGCAAGTTATAAGTAATTAAATAAAAATAGATTTTAGTCATTGAAAATTTCTAATTATATTCGTTGTTGAGATATTGCAGATTAATGTTATATCCAAGGCAGAGATTACAGAGGTCTATGGTGATATTGCTGATGCTGGATTCTCAATGCATCCAAAATCTATTCTTAATCAACTTAAACAACTTACTATAAATGGCTGTAAGGATGTTGAAGTGGCGTTTGAGATAGAGAGTTCAAGTAGAAGTAGTAGCAACAGAAATTTCACAACAACTTGGCATAATCATCAACCACTACTACTTCCTTACCTCGAGGATCTAAGTTTACATAACATGGAAAAGATGAGTGATGTGTGGAAGTGCAATTGGAACAAATTTGTAATGCCTTCAAAGCAATCAGAATCCTCATTCCACAACCTCACTACCATAAACATGTGGTATTGCCATAACATAAAGTACTTATTTTCACCTCTCATGGGCACACTTCTTCCCAACTTAAAGAATGTTAATGTACGTTGGTGTGATGGTATGGAAGCAGTTGTTTCAAATAGATATGATGAAAATGATGAAATGGCTGCATCTGTATCTACACATCACACAAACATCGTATCCTTCCCTCATCTTCATAATCTCAAACTTTTTGATCTGTCATGCCTAAAGAGTATTGATGGAGGTAATGCGATGGGCAGGAGCTCTACAATCACAACTACTTCCATCCATGATCAGTTCAAGGTAGGCTTCCTTTTAAATGAATCCTATACATATTCAACTTTATTTTTTATTTCATTTTTCAATGTTCTTTTCTTCATTGGTTGCTTTATATACATATATCTTTTCATAAGCTAATTCTTCTGATTCTGAAAAGCCAGTAAATAACTCATACCTAATTCTTATAGTTTTTCGTTTGCGTAAGTCATTAAAGAGATTTATGAACTCAGGCTCTCAAATGCATATTTATCCACTTTAGTTGAAATAACTTATATATATAGTCAGTTTTGGATCGGATTGCCAGGAAGCGAAAAGTTGATTGAATAGATGTATATTAGTCATATCAACATTATTGATAATTTTTTGTTAGGTAATATGAAAAATGAAACAAAAATGATTTTATTGACTTGTGTTTTATGTTTTCTTGCAACCAATGAATATTAAAATTTACGTAACTCTGTCTTGTCTATTGTGCCAATTGAAGATATATAAATACCATAAGTGTAAAAAACTCCGGTTTACAACTTCTTTTGTCCCAGAAAATGTCATATTCAAAGTTTTTAAATTCAAGATAAAAAAGACACTTGTAAAAAGCCCATTGGATTATCATTGAGGCAAATGTCAAAAATTTTCATTTATAGGCAAACCTCAAGATCTTCATACATCCATTGCACAAGTCTTTAAAGAAGACTAACGTATTGTAAAAAAAATCTTTGTCCTAGAAAGGATTTCTATTCAAAATACTAAAACTAAGAAAAATATATATTACGTTTGTTGTATAATGAATGGACCTGTATTTTAGCAATATATACTGATGGAAGACTTTGAATGCTAATATATAAACTTTCCTCTTTGAAAATTGAATAAGCTTGACCAGAATTTTTAGGATTAGATGTAACACATAGACATGATGGAAGACGTTGAATAAATGTTTATTAAAAGATTCAGATGTTAACATTTCCATATTAAACTGTTCTTCATTTCATCACTGTGTTCATGTTAGTTTAATTGTTTAAAACACAAAGAAGATGATGTGATCATTGCAAGTAAGAAAATATTAGTATGATGATTGCAAATTATTGTTGTAATAGTACATTTAAAACTAAATCTTTTTGTACATTTATAGCAAAATATGTATCAAATAATAAATTTAAAAATAATGTTTTTATCATTCCACTTTGAGGAGGACGTACATGAGGTAATAGGTTGTAGAGTCAAATGTCATTTACCGGATCTTCATAAATCATTGTGCTATATTAATCTTGAATTTTAATTTCCCATGGCAACATTGTTACTTAAGTACCTTCATGTGGAGAGCACTTGTGTTTTATAACCACATTGATAAGAAGCAGATGTTGTTAAATTTTTCTACACGTAAAGAATTTGTATTGTGTACCAAAACAACTATAAAAGCTTTACTAATTTGATCAGCTCCATTGTTTTTCATCGGTTGTAGTGTTTTGAAGTCGGTGTTGTTTCTTGGTTCTTATGCCAATACTCCAAAAAGATGACCATACGGAATTGTCATGCCCTATCAAAAGTGTTTCCATCCTATGTAGTGGGACAACCGTTTAAGCTTGAAGAGTTGAGTGTATCAAAATGTAAGTCAATTGTGGAACTATTTGAAATTGAAGGGGCAAACAATGATGGTGATGATGGTTCTGATAATGTTGGTGATGGAAGTGATGATTCTTGTACTACAATGACTATCCCAAGGCTATCAAATATGACTTTGATTGAATTGCCCAACCTAACGATATTGAAAATTGAAGATTGTGAAGTTTTGGAATATATATTCACAACTTCCACACTTGAAAGCCTCAAGCAACTCAAAGAGTTTAGTGTAAAAGAATGCAAGGCAATGCAAGTAATTGTGAAGGAAGATGGAGAGCGCACAAAAACATCTAAAACTATAGTCTTTCCTCGTCTGAAGTCCCTTACACTAGCAGATTTGCCGGATCTCAAGGGTTTCTTCTTGGGGATGAATGAATTCAGATGGCCAGTATTGGAAAAGGTTAAGATTTATGGCTGCCCAAAAATGGTGATTTGCACAGCTGGTCACTCGATGGCTCCGAAGCTCAACTGCATACATACAGGCTTAGGCAAGCATAGTCTCGAATGTGGCCTCAACTTTCATTTGACCAATGCAACACACGAGGTATGGTTTTACTTTACTTCATCATTTAACATATTATTTGCTTACAAATTTAGGTGGTTCATATGTGTATTCCTTAAGGAAACATGTTATAACCAAATGAAAATACATAACCACTTCCCATTTTTTATATCCATAAAAAAGTTATGAAAATATATAGTTTTGTCTTTTTACTATAAATTAATGTCATTCCTAAGATATTAAGTTGCCTCTTATGTTATGAAAGATGTTGTATTCACTCATTCATAAGTTAACCGCTTAATAATTAAATAAAGTTAGATGAACTAAAGACAAAGGCCCGATTAATGGACTCATTATGGGTGGTTTCTTCCATGTCCAAAGATTTTTGAACATATACAATACTAAGCGACCGCTCCGCACATTGCACACTAATAAAATTATTTAGTTAAAATATTGATAAATATATATTGTTAATAGTAACTAATTCATTGTCATTAACTATTAAATAATAATACTTATACCAACTTAAAAATTTTATGTAAAATATTGTCCTTATTTTGAACCATATGATAAGAAAACGGTCTATTAAAAGATTGGAAGTTGAAAATTAATAGTAGTTACTATAATTTCAATGCAATTTGCAAAATAAAATTCAAATTCATATGGTTCCATGACAAATATTTATCTCAAACCACTTGACATAAGTGGCCTCTACCCGGCCGCATGAATAAGTTTGTTTTAACTTTTGACTAAAATGATCTGAAAACTAGTTAAACTACTACTTATATCATTTTCAATTTGGATTATGATGGCTTTTCAAATATAAACCATTTTTGAAAAGCCGCATAATTCAAATTCATATGGTTCCATGACAATATAGCGTTTACTTTTTTTTTAGTTTATTTGACATTTAATACCATATTTAAATTAAGAAATTAAGCATGTTGTGTTGGAATTCTAATAGTTAGTACAAAAATTTATTAAATAAAAGAAGTTCAATGCATTTAAAAAAGATTAAATTAATATGGCTGAAAATAATTATTTATCTTGAACCATGTGAGAAAAAAGACCTATATTTATTTTGTTTTGACCTTTTGTAATTTAGTTTTTTATGTAAAAAGACTAGACACTAACAATCTAAATTGTTTGAACAAATGCAATATATAAATCTGAATTTGGTTTTAACCCTATTCCACATTGCTCATTTTTACAAAAAATAATGTAAGTAGTGCCATAAACTACGTTCTCGATTGGAAATACATGTTGGTTCATAGAAGAATAATAGGCATTACAATCCTTTAACATGTTTGTATACTAAATGTATTCTACAACTTTTTGTGATGTTGTATGTTTGTTTTTTTAGCAGACTCAACTCCCTATGTGCTCTACTCCAGATATGATAAAACTACTTCAGCTCCCGTGGTCTTTTTCAAATCTAGTTGAAGTAGATTCACATCATGATTATGACAAATTGTTGGAAAGCCGTATAATTTTCCCATGCAGCGAGTTGCTTAATCTGAAGAATCTTGAAAAGCTTTACATTACCGATGAGTATGCTAAATCCAGAATAGAGGAGGTATTTGAAGTAGTAGAAGAAACAAACGATGATGCAAATGAAACACAATCCGTTGTGGTAGTTCCAAAGCTAAAGGAGGTGGCTCTAGGTCAAATACATACACTGCAGCATATGTGGAAGAGCAGCCGATCGATAACATTGAACTTTCCAAACCTTACAAAGGTGTCAATTAACGGATGCCAACTTCTTGGACACGTTTTCACTTGTTGCATGGTTAGTAGTCTATCGCAACTCCAAGACCTACAAATAAGTAATTGCGCGAAAATGGAAGTGATTGTTAAGGAAGTTAAAGATTCCAAAACTAGACCGACCACGGTTGTGTTCCCTTGTTTGAAATCCGTAATACTTCACTACCTTCCAAATCTCAAGGGATTTTGTTTGGGGAAGGTAGATTTTCTGTGGCGGTCATTAGATACATTGGAAATCAAAGATTGTCCGGAAATAATAGTTTTCACAAATGGAAAATCAACTGCTCCGGAGCTGAAGTTCATAGATACAACTTTTGGACTGTGTCATGCAATGGAAGATCCCACCTCTTTTATAAACACCAAACACAAAGAGGTATGTGATGTCTCCTTTGGTTATTATGAAAAGATTAATGTATTCTATTCTATTCTCCAACAAAAAGTTTACGTTACTCTTTGAATTTCCACTTGTACTCTACTATAGGGATGGCAGTTCTAGAGAAACATCAAATTCACACATACAGTTTGGTGCATTTTGAAGTCAACTATATAGCATAGGTAAGGTTACACTGTACACTTGTTTCCTTCGTCCTAATTATGTGATCATTGAATGACTTGTTGTCATAGTGGCTTGCTTACGTTTTCAATTCAGGTTATTGAACTTCTAGTTTCAAGTGATGTTATGTTTGATGTGTCCACTTCTTGTATTTGATTAAGCTGTGACCAACTTAGCAATAATCACACAAGTTCTTTCGACTGGTTTGTACATATTCCACTATTTTAAATAGTGCCTAAATTCAAGGGTTGAGGATGCATAGAATGATAAATCCATATATGAAACTTTCTTAGCTCATATTGGGCAAGAAAGAAAAGCAAAAGCATAAAACCGCCCTTAATTTAACATATCTGTGCTCTTTTGTTTTTATGATCACCAAGTGTTTGATAAAATTCCTCAATAAAAAATCATCCACAAAGTTTCAGCTCCTCGTGTAAGTTGAGTGCATTAATGTTTGTTTTGTATATGAGCACTTCATTCTTGAAGAAGCAAGCCCCTTTCTCTCTTGTTACTTGAGTGTGTCAGTGGTCCATTGACTTCAAACATGTTGATGTGTTTATTGTTGTATTCTGTGGTTTAGGTGCATAATCTAAAGTGTTATGTTTGACTTTAAAATGGTACAAAGGATGAAATTTAAAGGCGGTTCCTTTAGATGCTTTGGAAATCAAAGGTTGCCCACAAAGAAGTTGGTACTAATTTTACTTACCCTTTTGTTGGATGTTTCTTTGAATCAATCACTGGGTGCAAATCAAGGATCTTGAATTGGAAGACATATTCTTGTGTATGAATTTTGTGTATTTTTCAGAACATTCGGTTCCAGCTCTAATCATGTTTGTTAGCATTTTTAATTTTATTTTTTATTTTTATGTACTGATCCTAGTTCCTACAATGAATTGAACTAGCAGAAATTTAAGTCTCTGTTTTTCTCGTTTAGACTTACTTTACTTTCCCCGAAAACATTCAGCGATTCGAGTTTTTGGGTTGTTGATGATATTCCATGTCATTTGATTTTGGCTTTTCCTTGGAAGTCAAATCTAATGCTTTTCAAATTCAAATTTATGCATTGTTATTTACATATATTTTCATATGAAACGGTTTCTTTCCCTGTTTCTTAAATTAGTGATTATTCACGTCAATTTTTGATGTTAAAGATTCAGTCATTTGAGACAAAAAGAGTCAACAACTTCACCAGCTGCTGCCACCTTTGTTCATCGTTCTATGTTTCGATTGACTTTAGATGGTCAAACCTAACAATTTGAAATTCATGTCCACATCATTGATGGCTACCGGCAAACAAGAAGAAACCGGTTATCTGGCTTAAATAAGGTAAAACGTCTGTAAAGGGAAATTATGAGTAACCTCAGACTAAAGTCACTTTCCAAAAACTGACAAAATAGGTAAGGATTTTCTAAATTTTTTCCTAATTTTCACAAAATAGGTAGTGATTTTCTATCTCGACCCTAGTATGGTTTAAATGATCTTCTCTCTTCTTTAAGTGTTAATAGGTCTCAAGTCGAGAATTTAATCATGTTTCACAGCCATTAGTAGGACCGACCCAAACCAAACATTTTCCTTTTTCCCGTCCTTAAATTGAGGACAACACGCTTCTTATTTCTTCATTGAATTCAATGAAAATGGAGTTCATTCACACTTGGCATCCTAGTTAAGCTGTCAAGAAGGAGAGAAAGAGATTTCTAAGTAATTTTCTGATATTCATTCATAATGGAACGTTACATTTAAATACACAGGGATTTACCCTTTACATACATAAAGAGAAGGCTACACTCATTAAGTGGGGAACACAGGAAAGTAAATGTTGGAACAATGTTCTGGAAAAGATTATGCTGTCTCATCTTTTATAAAAGTATTTCTTTTAACACTCCCCCTCACGTTGAATGATGGGATTCCCAAAATTCAACTTGACCAAACAATTGTTGAGAATTTTTCCATTTACGGCTTTCGTCAGAATGTCGGCTACCTGGTCTTCTGATCGAACGAACGGTAGTTCAATGATTCGACTTTCTAGTTTTTCTTTTATGAAATGTCTATCCACTTCCACATGTTTTGTTCGGTCATGTTGTACAGGGTTTTCTGATATCTGAATAGCAGCTTTATTATCACACATAATTTTAATTGTTTCTTTACGGAAGAGACCAACTTCGGTGAGAAGTTTTCGTATCCATAGAGCTTCTGCGACTCCTCGTGATATTCCTCTGAACTCTGCTTCAGCACTAGAAAGAGATACCACCTTTTGTTTCTTACTTCTCCATGTGACTAAATTTCCGCCAACTAAGGTGAAGTATCCCGAAGTTGATCTTCGATTTCCTTTGTCTCCTGCCCAATCTGCGTCAGTATAGATCTGGGTTTTTAGATGCCCGTTTGGTTTAAACAACACTCCATGCCCTACTGTTCCTTTGAGATATCTGATAATTCTCCATACTGCCTCCATATGAGAAACTTGGGGTTGATGCATGAATTGGCTAACTACTCCCACAGCATATGATATATCAGGACGAGTATGTGAGAGATATATCAATTTTCCTACAATTCGTTGATATCTTTCCTTGTCTGCTGATTTCGCTTTGTTTTCTATACATAGCTTTTGATTTATCATCATGGGAGTCTCTGCCGGTTTGCAATCAATCATTCCCGTTTCTGCTAATAGGTCTAAAACATATTTCTTCTGACAGATAAAGATCCCTTGTTTTGACCTTAACACTTCAATTCCGAGAAAGTATTTGAGCCTCCCAAGGTCTTTCATTTCGAACTCTTGAAACAAATTCTTCCTTAGTTTTGTTATTTCCTCCTCATCGTTGCCTGTAATTATCATGTCATCAACATATATAATTAAACAGGTTATAAGGTTATTTCTTCGTTTAAGAAACAAAGTATGATCAGAGTTACTTTGTTTGAAACCATATTTTCTCATAGCTAACGTGAATCTCCCAAACCAAGCTCTCGGGGATTGTTTTAATCCGTAGAGAGATTTTTTAAGGCGACAAACTTCTCCTGGTTTAAAGTTCTTCGTGAAACCAAGGGGGGCTTCCATATAAACTTCTTCTTTTAGTTCTCCATGTAAAAAGGCGTTTTTTACGTCAAACTGGTGTAATGGCCATCCTTCATTTGCAGCAATGGAAAAAAGGACCCTAATTGTATCAATTTTGGCAACCGGAGAGAAAGTTTCAGCATAGTCAATACCATAGGTTTGAGTGTAACCTTTGGCTACCAATCGTGCTTTATATCTCTCAACAGTACCATCTGGCTTATGTTTTACTGTAAAGACCCATCGACATCCTACCGGTCTTTTTCCAACTGGAATAACACATTTTTCCCATGTGTCATTTTTTAATAGGGCTTTCATTTCATTTTCCATTGCGTCTTTCCAGTTCTTCATCTTCAAGGCTTGATCTATGCTAGTTGGGGTTTCTTCAGAGTATAGTGCAGCATTGAAAGCCCTAGCTTCTTGAGTCAAGTTACCCTTAGTCATATTTGCCATAGGATATCTAGAACCTCGAGATTCTCTTTCTGGGGAATATCTTTTTGGTGGGATCCCTCTGTTAGTTCTTGGTGGTAACATATATCTTCCTGTTGGTTGTTCCTGTATTAGTTCTTCTTGTTCTCGGATGTCAAGTTGTTCTTCTTGTTCTGTGGTAGTTTCATGATCAGAGGTAACAAGATCAATATGTTCAGGAGAATCATGAGTATGAGGAGACTGAGTGTTACATACCTCGGATGTCAGGTTGGGAGACTGATCTGGGATGGCACTAGAGTTAGGATTTGTATATTGTGTGGACATGTTGTGTGTTTTTTCTTGAGCAGTTTCGTTGGGTGACTCTTGAGTGCTGTGGATATTTTCTTCTGATGTTGCCTGAACATACTCTAACCAACTTAGTGTGTCTGAACACTCTATCCCCCCCTGACCACTATGTTGGGAGGCATAGTAGTATTCTGTTTCAAGAAAATCACAGTTCATAGTGGTAAACATGTGATGAGTCTTGGGATTATAACATCTGTATCCTTTTTGATTCACTCCATATCCAACGAATACACATTTTTCAGCACATGGGTCGAGTTTATTTCGCTGAGACTTAGGTATATGAACAAAGGTAGTGCACCCAAAGATCTTTGGTTCTAGCATAAGAAATGAGGGAATTTTGACAAATTCTGAAAGGGTTTGTAGTGGAGTTTTGAATTTGAGAATATTTGTTGGAAGTCGGTTTATAAGGTACGTGGCTGTGGCAAGAGCTTCAGGCCAAAAAGATTTTGGAACTTTTGATTCGATTAAAAGAGCTCTAGTTATTTCTAACAAAAAACGGTTTTTTCTTTCAGCTACACCATTTTGTTCTGGGGTATGTGGGCAGGTAGTTTGATGGATTATTCCTTTTGATTGAAAAAATTGTTTCATAGAGGTGTTAACGAATTCCCCTCCATTGTCAGACCGAAAAATTTGAATATTTTTTTGAAATTGGGTTTGAATCATGGTATGAAACATAATGAATTTGTCAAGAACTTCAGATTTATTTTTTAAGAAATAAATCCATGTCATACGAGTGCAGTCATCAATAAACAACACAAAGAAACGAAGATTTTGTCCTCCAATGATTGGCGAGGGACCCCATACATCGGAATGAATTAGTGAGAAAGGGACATCAACCCTGGTTTTATTTGGTTTGAATGTTTGTCTATGGCTTTTGGCTAACACACATGTTTCACACAGCGATAAATTTTTTGAAGGAAATAGATTAGGGAATAGAGTATGTAAATAACCCGTAGATGGATGACCCAATCTTCTGTGCCATAACCATGCTTCTCTTTCCGTGGTTCCATGAGCCATCATCACAGTACCATTTTGAGTCACCTCGTCCACATAATACAATCCTTGTTTCTCAGTGCCACGCCCAATGATCGCCCCCGTCCTGATATCCTGTAAGATACAAAAAGTGGGGTGCATTAGAACTGAGCAATTTAGTTCTTTTGTAACATGACTTATTGATAACAGGTTTTGTGATAGAGATGGGACATAGAGACAATTAGAGAGTTTTAACATAGGAGAAAATTCAATTGTTCCTCCTTGTTTAACTTCCATTTTTTCACCATTTGCAGTTTGTATCTGTGCTTTCCGAGGTTTAGATAGCGAAATAAGATCTGATATTTCATAAGTCATGGTGTCGGTGGCCCCGCTGTCAAGTATCCAGGTTTTATCTCGTAAATTATCACCAGAAAAAATTATATTTGCATTCCCTTCATTTTGTGGATCATTTCTGCAATTTTTTAAACCTTTATTTATATAGGAAATAAAGGAATAAACTTCAGGGGTAATTTCTGCCATTTCTTTTTTCTCGTGGTCAAAATCGTTTTTTATTGATTTAGGGTTAAAATTGGAGAACCCCTCATTTCCTTTGTCTGCATCAAAATCTTCTCCTTTTTCTCCCGATGAAAAAGTGCAGCCCTTTGAAAAAACTTCAAACTCGCCGATCCTGGAGCTCCCATCGCCGATCATGGAGCTTCCATCACCGGAGATGCTGTTCTCGGAGCTTCTGTCGCCATCGGTAGAGGTGCTGCTGCTACCTGCAACATCAAAAAAATCCGACCTCTCCTCTTTCGATCCCGCATCTGCGCCTCCAGCCCCATCGCCGGCGGTTTTTTTGTTCGTGACTTTGTCTCCATTTACGCCGGATCTGTTACCGGTTTTGGAGCTTCCGCCACCGTCGCCTGTTTGGAAGCTTCCGCCGCGATTGAAGCCGGGTCTGTTCCCATCTTCGCTGGCTAGGTTTCCGCCGCCGTTTAGAGCGGCGAAGTTTGATTGGTTGAAACGCATCCGAGTCGCGTGTGTTCGCGAGGAATCAAAAAAGAAAAAAAAGGAATCGCGTGAATGTGAGATCGAGGCGGAAGGATTCAGACGCAATGGAGAAGCATAGATCTGTTGGTGCTGTCTGATCGAGAGGTGGCGAAAGTTGAACAGCCATGGCTGCTGTAGACGACCGAAGGTCCAATGACGGCTATTGTCGGCGGCGGTGGACGTGGTGTAGGGTGATTCGGATGCCGGAAGCTGATGATTGCGATGTGGTCGGTTGGTGGTGCTGCTGTTGCCCGCGGCGGTGGAGGCTTTGCCTCTTTCCCCTCCATTTTCTCCGGTGAGGATTTCACCCTGCCACGGTGCAGACCCAGTAAGTAATCTCATCGCTATGCTTTTAGGTATTTTTGGGTTTTGTAGTTGAAAATTTTTTATTCGATTTGCTAGTTGTATAGCCAAATCTGTATTTGGATTATCATCTTCTGTCATTTCATAGCCAGATGATGTATTGATTTAGAATCTCAACACTGCTCTGATACCATGTCAAGAAGGAGAGAAAGAGATTTCTAAGTAATTTTCTGATATTCATTCATAATGGAACGTTACATTTAAATACACAGGGATTTACCCTTTACATACATAAAGAGAAGGCTACACTCATTAAGTGGGGAACACAGGAAAGTAAATGTTGGAACAATGTTCTGGAAAAGATTATGCTGTCTCATCTTTTATAAAAGTGTTTCTTTTAACAAAGCAAACAGCCATTCATGGACTTGTAACACCTCAATTTTCAACAAACGTATGCTTAAGGAACTTCATTCATTAGAAAAAGTGCACTCACAACCAAAATTCAATGACATCAAGCTTTACAAAAACCAACGTAGCAATAACATCAAGTTTTATTATCCATACATCCACTATACCAAAATTAGCACCAAATTAAAATCCAAAAATGGTAAAATTGGCGCGTGTACATTGTGAAGATGCTAAATACACACGAAAAAAGAAACAGAAGTACATACGGTTTTTTTGAGGTTTCATGAGAACGTGACAACACACGGTATAGAGCTCTTTTCAATACATTCTAATTCTTTCCTGGCCTGTGCTTGCTTCTTTAGATCTGGTAGCCGAGTCTTGGACCACCTGATATCCATCCTCTCCAATACACGCGCATACTTCAAAATGCATTTGAGGAAATATATTTCTGAATCATTAGCATGAAAGTTCTTGAAGGTCACTATCTTGAGGCAACTCGACATGCATATAGGTATTAATAACCAAATTGGATCGTTCTCACCAACATGCATACAGTGCTCGAATCCCTATACAACAATTTAGAAAACAATTAAGTTAATATCATGCATAATCGTTGCCATCATGATTATATTTTGAGTATCGAGTAATTAATTAATCCACCTCAGATATACAAATAGATTGTAGAACTGGACACAAGTAAAGCAAATCCATCACTCCTCCAAACGGATAGTTCCCGGTTTCCATAGTCAATGCCAGATGTCTCAAATTTGGAAACACGGGAGAATTGTGCACCATGTTATCTTCAAATATAAGAGACTTTGCATGGAAAAAAAAAACATGCAAACATAAATTAAAAATCAGTATGCAAAGATTGTACAAAGAGTAGATCGATTAGATTTTCCAATTACCTCCATAATGTGATTAGATACCCTCAAATACACGACAGATTGTAGTTGTTTGAGTAGACCAACAGCTCGCCATGCGACTTCTGTTTCCCTCTCATTGGGAGTAGAAATTTGAATGCATGTTTTGACCAGGGACGATGTATTATTCAATAGAATCTCGTTTGATAGGTACCCGAAATATTCAAAATAAGTAAGATTTTCTGCATCAATATTGATATTACAGCCACTAGGATTATTAATTTCCCCAAAGGATGACATATCATGTATGGTCACGCTCTTTAAGGTGGAACTTGAAATCACAATGTTATTCAAGTTCTCCAAGTAGCAATCTATTAAAACCAATTCTTCTAGAAATGGACAGCCGGATAAAAGATTTTCAGTAAAATCATCATTCGGGAACCGAACTAAAGATAGGTGAAAGGTTTTCAGGCATGGAAGAGAAACGTGAGATGAGAGTTCAATAACACAATCCATCCTTATTTTCAGGATAACAAATGATGTGCTATCAAACATAGATAGAGGAAACACAGACGCGTCTACTTTCAACAAACAAAGATCAAGCTCTTGAACGTTGTGCATGATTGCATAAGAAATCCATGAATGTATTTTGGATGCATTATTGCAAACAAAACACGATAGACGAAACTTTTCCATATTTGATGCATCGCGTAATTGGAGGACTCTTTCTACAAATTTCACGAATGAAGACACCTCAGGCCTAGGCCGACCATAAACCCTTGCCCACAACAATCCATCGTCAAAATCAATGTTAGGGACAGAAGCCCAGAGGTTCTTCCATCTTGTAGATAATACGGATGTCTTTACAGCTTCTTTTGTGGGCATAAATGACAGAATGTGATGAAGAATACAATCCGGAAGATTGCTAAAATCATCAAGCATAGCGCCTATTTGTTCATATTCCTGTTGATGGTGATCTCTATCTTCGTTGATGGTTAGCTTCTTTGTTTTCCTAAACACGGCCTGCAGAGAAATGTCAACTATCAGCTTCTTCTAGATAACTAAACTGGATTCATTCATGAAAAACAGGGAACATTTAATCACTTAAAAAGGTTTTAGACCCAAAACGATGTAAATTACCTTCAATTTACCGCGAATACATTTGTGAAGAGTCATTGATCTTCCAAACAGCTATATAGTTCTTGAATTCACTTCTTGGAAAATTTCTGGGGTGACTAAATCGAAATAACGGAAAAAGTAAAAAGACGCTATGAAGTCAGTGTTAGTTGTATAATCATTATAAACAAAATTCAGCTTTCATATAAAGAAACGAGGAAAGGATTGATTTCGTAAAGAATGCTTTTTCCTCATATAAGATCTTATTATTGTAAGACATTCGCATATAAACACATACGGAGAAAGAACAGTTGACTTTTGATCGGAGACTTAGAGATTATTGATGACTGGCGTGGCGGTTAAACCTAGAGAGTATGATTGTGATTGACGGAGGAACTTTGGACCGGTTTGTTTATCCTTCGAAACAGATATATACGTCTAGTTGTCTACTATCATTAAACATTTTCCAATAAATATTCAAAGATTAAGTAGATGACAAAAAATGACCGTATATCAGCAAATAGACTGCGAAATCACCATAGGCTGGGCCCCGGGGAATGATGTTGTTGGGCTGCGAAAACCATACATGGCTACGAAATGGGCATACCGTGGTCTCTTTATATCAGGTTAAAAAAAAAGATAAGAGCTTCATTTTTGACTTCTTCATTCCGCAACTAAAAAAATTCTATTTGAAGAAAATAGAAAAAAACAACGGTCTTTGGAATAGAGTAAATTTTCCGCCCTTTATACGTTTTTTTACGTTTATATGTGTTTTTGTTTGAATTATACCTGATAAATAAACATTTTCGCATATGGATCTTAAATCTATCTGCGAAAATCTAGTCTGTGTAGACGGATCTCAAATTATCTGCAAAACTCTAGTTTTCTTTCGTTTTTCTATATTTTATTATGAGATTTTACGGTAAAATCTCCTAAGTCACCTCTTAGGCATTCCTAGGGTTCCACACAAGTACGTTCTACCGACCTTTCTAGGCATTCCTAGGGTTCCACACCTTCCCGTGTTGAGACAAACTTCTGCTAATATCGTCAAGTCGTCTTATGAATGCATAGTTGTATGTAATTGAGAATGGGATAGACAATCGAATAGGTGACCCTACACTAAAGTCACAACCAATAAATGAACAATCAGTAAGCATATAACTTAGTGAGTTCCCCTAAATACCACATGTACCATCATATAACAAGCATACCATATAATGGCTACACGCACACAGTCCTACCCTAGTAGGACTCGACACCATCCTACCCTGACGGGACTCGACACAGTCCTACCCCTACGAGACTCGGCAAAGTCCTACTCTAACGAGACTCAGCGCCGTCCTACCCATACAACATACCCTGACGAGACTCAGCACAGTCCTATCCATGCGACATACCCTATCGGGTCTCAGCACGGTCCTACCCTAACGAGACTCGACATTGTCCTACCTATGCGACATACCATATTGGGAATCCACACAGTCCTACCCTAACGGAACTCGACATTGTCCTACCCATACAACATGCCCTATCGGAACTTGGTAAAGTCCTACCCTAATGGGACTCGTCACTGTCCTACCCATACAACATACCTTACCGGGACTCAGGCTACATACGCATGCAACATTACATATAGTATAGTGAGGAAACTCACCTAAATCTGAAAGTTGAACACACATGGGATCCTCGAATAATCAACAACACGAAACTTCTAAATCATCATTAGGTATAACTTAGTGACCTTAACTAATAAAAGGTCAATCCTTTAGCACTCATATTAAATCCATCAAGGTTTGACCAAAAATCAAACTGGTCAAAAATTTTCAATGGTCAAAGTCAACAGCAGAGCTACATGCTGCGTAGAGGCACTATCTAGAAAACAGGATTTCGCTAGAGGTCACACCGCAAACCCAAGGTGGTAGCGTCAAGATCTCTGGGAATTCTAACTTCTCATTTTGAAGGCTTAATCCATTAAGCAAATGGTTAAGACTTTCCAGAACCCATCTATTAAATTTATGTACAAGCATGTCCAATACATGTTTAACACAAACCCTAGGTCAAAATAAAGCTTGAAACTCCAGAGATCCCTTGCATGGCCTCAAGAGAGCTTGATCATGCTCTCTTCTTTGGCTCAACAGTTCCAGAAATGATCTAAAAGTGACTTGGTGGCCTGGAGTTTTCCCAACTCCAAGAACAACATTCATAAATGGACCTCAAAAGGCATAACATACCTCTAACTACTAGATCTAGACATAAAAATGCATCAAGTTTGGAACTTTATCACTTATAGAGGTCTAAAATGTGGATGTAAGGTTGAACCTAGTATGGAGCTTGCTTTCTTGCACTACCACCTTTCTTCTTCTTCTTCAAGCAACACTTTAAAACAAGAAAAGAGGTTATAATTACAAATGGAGGCTAGAATTTTCTGAGGGTGGATGATGATGAAAGAATAAGGGCATGAAAGTTAGTGTCCTTAAATATGGCTCAAGGCGTGAGAATTTAAGGTTTTGCTATTTGATAACGTCGTGCTAGTAAGCATGGCTAATCACGCGTAACCAGTCGTGTTCCGCATGCTGGTATTAAGCCCTCCTACGCACCGCATAGAGCCAAAATCTTAAAAATACCAACCATAAACCCCTTTAAACTCTTATCTAGGGAAACATGCATTACATAATAAGCATTTTCTATAAAGTTTTTAAATTACAACAAACCCAAACAATAGCTTGTGTACAAACCGACAAAATAATTTTGTCAATCATTTATGTGATGGTGTAAAACTTGCAGCATACAACATTCTCGTGGGACTAAAGCACTTTTTGTCGGAGATATTTTTAAAAATGGAGATACTTATGTTGTAAAAAATATTTTGTACAATTTTGTTTACTATGATAGCTTATCCGCTCTAAGAAATGTTAATAGAAATTTAAACATGTATATACGAGTATTTATGAGAGAGTTTTGCAATTTATATGTCCATTGCATAAGCTTATATAAAGATACTAACTTTTTATTGACGCCTCTACTAAAGATCATATTTGTATTCTCCATTTTTGCAAGTTGATATGACGAACACTGTTGAAAGTTTACTATCTGTATTTGTAAAATCGTTGGAGCTTTCTTTTAGTAACATAAATTTTTCATAATTTCTTTTGTTATCATTTAATATCTAATAATAATAAATAATACGATTACAATCTCATTCCATCTATTGGAACTAACAAGTAATATTTGAGCAGAAGAAACCTCGATCTCTTTATTCTTGCTAGCTGACATAATACTGCTACCTTCTTTCTAAACCGATCAATATTTTTATCTTTATATCCATCAACCATGTCTTCTCCTAGATCCAAGTGTCCTAGGTTTGATGATTCACACTCCTCACTAAGGAAGATCAAGTTTTTCATCACTTGCAAACCTTAGATACTTATATGTTGAATACCATCATTAAAGGACCTTGTGCTCCTACTAGAGCTAGCATTGTAGCCACTATTAACATTGGAGATGAGACACCATTTGAACATGATTGTTCATATTCAACGCATGTTCGTTAATATGTAGATGTTAATAAGAGGCCAGCCAATCTAAATGTTGTGCCAAATCCACTATAAACAATGTAACATTGGAGATGAGACACCGTTTGACCATGATCATTCCTATTCAATGCATGTTCATTAATATATAGATGTTAATAAGAGGCTAGCCAATCTAAATGTTGTGCCAAATCCACTATAAACAATGTGTTCACACGTGATGTTTAGCACAGTGTTGAAGGCTACAAACCTTTAAAGAAGATGATGTATGTTCTCACTACAACCTATGAATAAATAAATTCTGAAATTGCCTCGCATAATTTATCTTACTAAGATTTGCTATAATATGTTCTAAAAACTAGATATCATCTAAAATATAAGAAATATTATCAAGGTTTAATCATTAACACTCACTTTCATTAATTAATTTCTCAATCAAATTTCCTTTGATGATATTTACACTCTTTAACGCCAAAACATCTAATACTAAATCACAAGTGTTAGAAATAAAAATTATTTGACCTTGGGATTCTACGTCGGTTGGTGGGGGAAATGAAGCATTCATTATAATGGTGTGGATATCCCTACTTATAAGACGTGTTCTATAGGAGAAATATATTGCGTAAGAACTCTATAGTTAAGCATGCATGGACGAGAGTAATTTTAGGAGTGGTGACCCTATGGGAGTTTTATGTCATATTTATATATAAGGTGTTACAAATGGTATTAGAGTCATGTCATGGGTCGATGTGTTTTGTGAGGATGCAAAACTTTCGATATGGTAGTAGAGGGAGTTAACCATGGGATCCCATATCAATTGGAGGGGAGAATGAAGCATATATTATAAAGGTGTGAATACCTCCCCTTCCCATATTTTTTTAATTTGTGAGGCCAGTAGATCTCATTAGAACTCTGTAGTTAAGCAAGCCCATATGAGAACAGCTTTGGGATAAATACACATACACATACACTTATACATATACTTACACATACACTACACTTAGGATAAAAGGAATAATGAAATAATAACAATTACACTTATACATACACATACACTTACATATACTGACAGTTACATAGATACACATACACATACACTTATACTTACACATACACTACACTTATGATAAAAGGAATAATGAAATAATAACAATTAAATAAAATGACAAAAAAGAGCTATACATACACTTAAATATAAAAAATAAAAAGTATAATAACGAATCTATAACATAATAGTTATAATTAAAAATAACAGCAATAATAATAATAACGAAAAAAATGATAATACTAATAACAATATAAATAATATTAAATAAAATAATAACTTTATAATTACTATAAAACTAAATCGAATAATTTGAGGGTAAATAAAATTTAAGAGGATATATAGTTCATCGTATGAGACTCATTGGCCGACTGAGTAGTGTCTCTCCTTCCCCTTCCCCCCCCCCCCCCCCCTCGGGAAGAGAACATGGTTTGAATCCCAGCTCTTCTTTTTTTATATTTTTCGTTCCTACCATTTACCGACCACCCTGATTAACATATTAATTTTTTTATTTTTTGGTCGGTATCCAGTAATAAACCATTAAAAAGACCTACCAATTACCCACCACTCAATAATCAGATTAAACCCATCGGGAGAAATTTTTGTTGCGTATTTCCCCCCATCGCTTTTCGCCTATATCATCACGTTTCCTCTACCTCTCTTCCGTCGGCCATTCACCGGCGACAGCTTAGTGACTCTCTGCTAGCTGTATTTACCTCTGTTGGCCACTCAACGTCTACACATGTAACTCGTGTCTTCTGTCTCTTCACATGTTTTATACGTATCTGGGTTCTAGTTAGGTCATGGAACAGTTTCCTTTAATGCTCAGGTTTCACGACAATATTACTCTCAGTTTGGAAAATTTTAAAAAATACGAATTTGATGTTTTTTTAAACAAAAATAAAGTCCAATACATTACCGGATATATATATGATCAGTTGCCCATTTACCTTTTCCTAAAAAAAGTTTCTTTTTCGTCTTATTGGTGATCTCGCTGCTCATGGTCACCAATAAACATACTCTAATGTAAGTCGCGACCTAGTAGGCTTTTTTACAGAAAGATTGATAAAAAAAGACAATCTTTTTTTCGATATATAATAACTACTTTACATTGGTTATAAAAGTTTTCAGGATGCAAGAATGACAACTTTAGGCATGGTTCGTGTCTACATGTGAAGCATCAAATGTTGATGATGATGTTCGGCTTTCTTCAAGGTCTTATTACAAACTTATCATTGAATGTTATGGAAGTAATGAGCTTGCGTCTTCTTATATATTAGGAATTCTTTTTCAGCCACAAGCATCCGGTCAACCAAACATGATTATAATGTTTGATAGATTATTATATCACAAGAAGCTGAATGACTTGTGTGTATGCATACAAGCTCTTTTGAAAATGAGTGTGTTTGTGACCATGTTGATGTCTACATAATAGAAACAACTGCAGTCAGTACTTCACTTACAATTGGCGGTCCAAAATTATTGGCAGTATTTGTGGTGCTAAAAAAGGGGTTTAGTGTTGAACAAGATAACTTAAAGAGTATGTTCCTAAAGGCGATTCAAAGAAACCTTAACGTGTTGTTTAAGATTCCCATCCGTTCTCCTATTTTTGAATTAAAAACTTAAAGAGTTAATTATTTGTTATTGATTTCGTTAATGAATATTAACTAGTAAGTTTTGTCAAGATTGTTCCAGAGTTCCCTCGAACGACATCTAATAATTAACAAAGGAGAGTTTTAAGGGATCAATTGAAGGAGGAGTTACGTACTCGAAGTAAAATATGATCATGTTCTAGAATCATCGTATTCCTTCGTTTCTGTCTTTAAAAAAATGTATGAATAAATTAAAAAATAGTCTTGGTGCTTAGTGGAAAGTTATGGATCGAGTTTAATAGTTTGTATTTTTGTAATGATCTTCCTTGAATCAAAGTTTGCTAATGCTTTGATTTCTATGATTTGGTTAAATTGTTTTTCAATTCAATGTTTACTTGAAGAGGGAGATAAAGAATGCAAAGAAATTGGAAATAACATTGACAAAATAGTCATTTTCAATATTTAATAATATGGCCGTTAAATTAGACGACCCAAGGACCAAAAGCATTACAAAACCATGATTTAAGGACAACCAATGCAAAATTACAAATTATTGAGTTAAATTCATAACTTTTAACCGGGTATGAAAATGACTTTTAAAACCTAGTATAAAAGTGAAATATGAACTCATTAGACAATACTTTATTAACATATAGCATCAAGGGATTACACAAGCTTAATCTTCATACACCACTCATTAAGCTCTTTTATCTTTCTTCATCCCAAATTAAGAGCTTTTATTTTAAACAAAAACAGTTAAACTCATATCATTGCAAACTCAACCGTGCCCTTCCCATCGTGCGCTTTTTTGAAGAAGTGCCTCACATAATCCGAGTACAAAACATTCTTATAAAGTGGTTTCTCTCCACTCCCAACCACTTCAGGAAGTGGTCCGATAACATCACTAGGCCTTGGGTTCACAAATATGGGGACCGAAATCCTATTGTTAGTTCCATTAGCAATTACACGATGCTCAATGCTTTTGTACTTCCCATTACTCATGATTTGAAGTGCATCACCAACGTTTATCACCAAAGATCCGGCAACTGGAGGGACATGAACCCATTTCATGGTCTCTGTGTTTCGCACATAAAGCCCTCCGATGTCATCTTGAAGGAGTATTGTCAATGTGGATACATCTGAATGACGACCTACACCGACAGTAAGCTCCGGGGTAGGGCATTTTGGGTAGTAGTTGAGGTTAATCCGCTTTGACCCCATTAGAGTCGCTTCCTTGGTTTCATCAATCTCTTTTACGTTTAGTCCTTTCATCAGAATCTCGAGCAACTTCTTGACAATGGGTTCAGAACTCTTTATGTATTCTAATGCTTGATTCCTATCATAAGAAACAAAAGTTTTATGTTTTTTAATGTGTGTGCACGCGTACACACACACACACATATATATATATATATAATATATATATATATATATATATATATATATATATATATATATATATATATATATATATATATATATATATATATATATATATATATATATGTGTGTGTGTGTATGTGTGTGTGTGTGAGCAATGTTTTAATAAAATGGCTTAATTTGAAAAGTTTTTGAACAAAAAATGGGAAAAGACCTTCCCCAAATGAAGGACCGTGGCTGAAAAAAAATGATACAAAATAGTAGATTGGAACCGAACGTATTGTGAATAAGTTTTTTTTTTTTTTTTTTTTTTTTTTTTTTGTTGTTGTTGTTGTTGTTGTTGTTGTTGTTGTTCACAACCGATCTGAAACCGGTTAAGGGGAAATTCTAGTTTTTACCTGCAAACGGGAGGCCAGAGGGAAGCTGCCTCGTCATCGGAGACAAAGAAGAGGCTGAGATAATCCTTCCACTCGAGAGCTTTCTCAGCTCCCGGACTAAAACTCGTACCACAACGAACGTTATTGGAAACTGACCATTCTTTCGAATACTTCTGTTTCTCTTCAGCCGGCAAAGCATAAAACTTATGGGTTGCATCTTTGACATCCTCAAGAACACGAATAGGGACTCCATGGTTTACAATCTGAAAGAATCCCCATTTGCATGCTGCATCACATATTGCTTTAGCTACATCGGGGTCATCCCAGTTGGACATATTGATAACTGGGATGGAATCTTTATTTGGTTCCTCATTGGTCGTTCGATCAAACCGTTCTTGTGGAGGTTGAATGTATTGGTCAGGGAGAGCTTTGAGTCCTAGTTCTGATAGACCTTTGACTCCGTGACATTTGTTAACCACAAAATCTAGGATGTTGAGTTGGTTTGACTGGATCATTGACATTGATGGAGCCATGGTTCGAGTTGTTTTGTGTTTAGATGAGAGGGTTAATGTTGTACGTACATAGGTTCATTGAGTTTGGTGGGTATATATAGATGATAGTGGAACAAGTGTTAAAAGTGGTACGGTAGGATTGTTCATGCTTTAAAAATTGAGAGGCATGGCTAAGCACACTGCGGTTGGTGTCTGAAAGAAACAATTTCATGCATTATAATAATATTGATTAATAATTATACATTATACAATATATACAATTCCTGCGCCTGCTTTACTGTCCATTTGAGGGGTTTTTTAACTTTTAATCGACGTTATTGGATAACTCTTGCTTCTTTACTGGACCTCTCTATCTGCAATTGTTTTTTTTATCGCCATTTGGTCTTCTGTTGATTACCCACCGCCTTTGAGTTTCGGTCGCAGAGAACCAAATCCATCGTTGCATCTCTTAAAGAACATAAGTTCATCACCTTCTCCGTATAACGATTGATCTCCGTGCAATCACCGTCGGGAATAGCCTCGCAGGTGTTTTCGTATCAAATTCAACTTGTTTGAAACCGTGGCTTGTCTGCAACCTATTCAATTACGCACTGATCAAACTATCTGCTTCATCCATGGCTTGATTTAGCTTCGATTTTCTTTTTTCTTTGAGGTATAATCGTCGTTTTCCTCAAACCATCTCTGTTAATGATTTTATTTTTTTGTAAAAGAATTCATTGTTAAAGAAACCAAATTTTTTGTCATATTCTCAACAATAAGATAAACCAGCTTATAGGAAAAATGCAATAGATGGAACTTCCATCATTGTACACATGACATGTACTGTACTTGGGAAATTAGGTTTATCATCATGCTTTCAGTGTCCTAGAGTAATTAATTATTGGTAAAATTGGCGCGTTATTATAGTGTACATTGTGAAGATGCAAAATATATACTAAAAAAAGAAACGGGAGTACATACGGTTTTCTTGAGACTTCATGGGAACCTGAAAACACACGGTGTAGAGCTCCTTTCGATAGTTTCTAATTCTGTCCTGGCCTGTGTTTGCTTCTTTAGATCTGGTAACCGAGTCTTAGACCACCAGATATTCATCCTCTCCGATGCACACGCATACTTCAAAATGCATTTGAGGAAATATGTTTCTGAATCATTAGCATGAAAGTTCTTGAAGGTGATCACTATCTTGAGGCAACTCGACATGCATATACTGTTATAATATAAAATTGGTTGATGTTAATATCAGGGTTTAACCCCATATATATATAGGGATACAAAATGGGGGCTCATGGCCAAACCTAAACCCTAATGGGCTTACCTAAACCCTAATGGGTATTAACCCTAATCACTAACATCCCCCCGCAGTTTGATCGGGGGAAAACGATTAAACTGGAAAAATAACCAAAAAAATAGAACATAAAAAAACATAGATGAAGACAGCGGTAGCAGTGGTGGCAGAGCTTTGACGATTACGGCTAATCGTGACTGTTCGTCGGAGAAGAAGAGAGGAGCGGCGGCCAGAGACGGTTGCGATGTAGAAGAAGAGAGAGCCGGTGGCGGCGACAACGATCATGGAGTCGGCGGCAAAGTAGTCCGGAGAAAGGCAGCGAGCAAGAAAGAAATGGCTCCAGCTGTGGTGGACGGAGCCAATTCCGATGAGATCGACGACTGCAGTATAGAAAGAGAGAGACGAATGCATATCAGAGCCTGCCCAGCGGAGAAGGTCCGGAGAAGAAGAGGCCATCCAAGGAGAGGGGTCGTAGCAAACGAGCCGGTAGAAGAAGCCGATAACGAATGTCTGGTTTGGTACCGACGGCGGTATTATTATTTATGAAAAAAAGTGGAAAGGGGAATTATTGAAGGCACCTCCGACGACTAGAAGGTCGCCGGAGGTGGAGGGCGGCAGTGGTGGGTTGTGGTCAGCACTAGGGTTTTAACCTAGAGCTCTGATACCATGTTATAATATAAAATTGGTTGATCTTAATATTGAGGGTTTAACCCCATATATATATATATATATATATATATATATATATATATATATATATATATATATATATATATATATATATATATATATATATATATATATATATATATATATATATATATATATATATATATATATAGGGATACAAAATGGGAGCTCATGGCCAAACCTAAACCCTAATGGGTATTGATAGCGTGCCATCTGGCGCGCTTTCCAGCGCACTCCTTGAGGATCCCAAACGCGCCAACCGCTGGAAGTTCCTCGCCAGGAAGCCCCTTCCAGCCAATGGAGATATCGCTCGGGCAAAATCTCTCCCGGAGAATTACACTCCAGCTCACTAATGACGCATCCGCTGGAACGACCAGCGTGAACTGTACTTGGCGCCATACTCCTCGACCTACGCGTGGCGCCCATGTCTGACACAGATCGTGCGCGCCCCATCCAGCCGGTTTGAGCCAATAGGGGTGCGGCGAAGGACGAAGGTCGTACTACCAACGGACGACTTGGTCCCCTCCTGCCACAGCAAAGATCTTGTCGGCCATAGCCGGATAGGAAAAGACGTATAAAAGCCCCTGGAGGACATCCGGTAGGGGGGCGGTAAACCATTACTCTCTTAACACACATACTATACACTGACAAAACCCCGTCGGAGATCTAACTTAGGCATCGGAGCATTTTCCCGGGACCTCCTCCCGGAGAACGGCTAACGTTGCCATTCCTTTGTGATTGTGATCGCAGGTCCAGCCCTAGGCGATCAGAATCATCTGTGAAGTGATAACCAGACGAACGAGGAGCTAATATCGCATCATTGGCGCCATCCGTGTTGTGACACGCAACGAGAAACCACCATTTTAGTCTCCGGCAATGACGACTGAAGGACAAACCAGCGACGGTAACAACCCCAGAAGCCCCATACGTTCAATGTTACCATTGGGCCCAATACTGATAGAAACATTGCCAACAACACCGTCGCCACCAAGAACTAACCCTCCCGCACCTCCTTTGATCCCCCAAACACCAGTTCCTTCATCGCCATTTAAACAGACTACGACACCCATACCCTTAAGTACACCGCCTCCATATATACCGTTTAGCTACCCATTCACACCATTCCAACCCTCAACGGGACCACCAATGTTCACCCCTTCACCCACTTCTTTCTTCCAGCCACCACAACCAACGGTAGCACCATTGTTCACAAGCTTTATGCCAACACCAATAAACACACCCGTTTCATCGTTAGGAGGCATACCAACCAGTGCACTCCCTCTGTTCTATACTCAACCACCGATGTACCAACCCATCACACCTCCCACCCAAACAACAAACAACAGAAACCCGCCTCCCACTCTAGCATACAAATCCCCGTTCATTAAAGAAATACACGACTATGACATACCAAACACAGCCAAGCTACCACACCTAAAAACCTATAATGGAACTACCTGCCCAGAAAGCCATATCGACACATACGAATGGCACATGCAATCACTGAAGTTAGACGAACGCACTGAAGTTAGACGAACGCTTCTGGTGTACACACTTCCCGACGATGCTCAACGGGAACGCAGGCGCATGGTTCAAAAGCCTCGCGCCAAGCAGCATTAAAAACTTTACCAAGCTCAAGGAACAATTCCTCTCAAACTTCATGCAACTACGTAAATATAGAGGAGACATCTGAGAGATCATTGGCTGTAAACAACTGGAAGGCGAAACAGTTAGAGCATACTTTAAACGATTCAATGAAGCAATGCTAAATGTACCAGGACAAAACGACAACCTGGTAACTGGAGCTTTCACACATGGCTTATTGCCAGGCCCATTATCAACGAAATTTCTGGGAAAACCACCAGCCACCCGCCAGGAGATGAAGGAGCGGGTAGAACGTTTCCTGCGCCAGGAAGAAGGTACGGCCGCCAAAGAAGCGTACCTAAAAGCCACGGCCACTTCCTCATCAAAAGCCAGAGAAAACCACTCACAGTACCTTGGCAATAGACGACAACCTTTCAGAAGAGGTAAACCCGAAAAACCCTACAACAACCACTATAGAGATGACAGGAGGTATAAGCGGACAGACATTCTGGCTGTGGCTGAAAAAAGCAAGCCGGCGAGAAGAACACCAGAACGTCCGAGAGATCAATCTAAGTACTGCGAATTCCATAAATGCTACGGGCATGACACGCCAGAATGCGCCGTGTTGAAGAAAGAGCTTGACCAAAGAATACAACGAGGAAACCTAAATGACATCGCCAAATCAATCCGCCCAAAGAACGAAAGGAACGATCCACCAACGAGAAACAAGGACGCACCAAAGAAAGGGCCAGAGATTCTAGTAATACACAAACACCATCGCAAAATGCGAGAACAAACACCAGACGTTGACGAACAACAAATATCATTTTCCAGTAGGGACAGGAAGCCAGAAGGATGGAACGGCGACGACCCACTCATTATCCAAGCCAGAGTTCGAGACATCATCATCCACCGTGTGCATATCGATAGTGGCAGCGCAGCAGACATCATGTTCGAACATTGCTTCCGTCAGCTGCCACGGGAATGGAGGGCAGATTTGCGCCCCCCAACGGGAAATCTAACCGGCTTCACAGGGCACAGCATCATACCAACTGGGATGATCTACCTGCCCATCACGATAGATGACGGTCAGCGAAAGAAAATAGTTACGCTTGAATTCACAGTAGTACGAGCACCATCGGAACACAACATCATCCTGGGAAGACCAGCAGCGCTATACTTCGGCATTGTTGCATCAACACTACACGGCATAATCAAGTTCCCGACGGATATCGGCGTAGCCACCGTCCTGGCAACACCATAAAAGACACTCAAATGCTACTAGATAATGCTGCCCGCAGACATCGATGGCAAACAAAAGCGCCCAAGAGACGAGCCTAAAGAAAGCAGAGAAATCATTCACTACGATTACCCAGACCAAAAAATACAAGTTGGAAGCACATTACCGACCGAATTACGAAAACATGTAATATCCCTACTCAGAAAATATAAGCACGTATTTGCCTGGGAGCCAGTGGATATGGTGGGAGTAGAAAGAACAATCATCGAACACAATCTTAACGTCATACCAGGGAGCGACGTGGTCAAGCAAAAACGTCGTGGCCAAGCAGGAGAACGCAACAACGCCATCAACGCAGAAGTTGCCAAGTTAGTACAAGCCGGCATTGTTCGTGAAACTTTCTTCCCAACATGGATCGCCAACCCAGTCATGGTAAAGAAAAGCGATGGCAGCTGGAGAATGTGCATTGACTACGCCGATTTAAACAAAGCATGCCCGAAAGATTGTTATCCACTCCCCGAGATCGACTAGAAAGTAGAATCGCTGGAAGGTTTTAAGTGGAAGTGTTTCCTAGACGCCTACAAGGGTTACCACCAGATTCTCATGCGGAAAGAAGATGAAGATAAAACAGCCTTTTACACGGATCACGGCACCTTTTGCTACCAGAAGATGCCGTTCGGTCTAAAGAACGCTGGGGCAACATACCAAAGGCTCGTCGACAAGGTGTTCAAAGACCAAATCGGAAGAAACGTGGAAGTATATGTCGACGACATGGTCATAAAGAGCCGCGCAGAACAATCCTTGTTGCAAGACATTGAAGAAACCCTTAAAACACTCTCTAAAATACAAATGAAACTCAACCCGGCCAAGTGCACCTTCGGCGTAGAAGAAGGAAAGTTTCTGGGCTATTATGTCACGTGAGAGGGCATCCAACCAAACCCAGAAAAGATAAAAGACTTCGTCGAGATAAAATCACCAGCATGCCTGCGAGAAATACAGGGACTCAACGGGAAACTCACAGCCTTGGGACGCTTCGTAGCAAAGTCAGCAGAAAAAGCCCTTCTGCTGTTCAACACGTTGAAAGGCTGCGTTAACAAAAACAATTTCCAATGGACAGATGAGGCAGAAATCGCTCTGACACATTTAAAAGAAGCAATGAAATCGTTGCCCACATTAGCATGCCCAGTCCCAAGGGAGAAGTTATCCATGTACCTGGCGGCGTCACCAGATGCAATAAGTGCAGTTCTAGCTGTGGAAAGGGAACACCAACAGAGACCAGTCCACTTCGTCAGCCGTGCACTCCAAGGCCCAAAACTACGTTACCCGCAGTTAGAAAAGTTAGTTCTAGCTTTAATCTATGCAGCGCGCTGGCTGAGGCGTTATTTCCAGGCTCACCATGTCGAGGTATTGACAAGCCAACCAATCCGCCAAATCCTACTGAAACCAGAGAAATCAGGTCGCCTAGCCAAGTGGGCCATCGAACTAGGGGAACACGATATCGGCTATAAACCAAGAACAAGCATCAAGGGCTAAGCTCTAGCGGATTTTCTGGCGGAAATACCAGAGGAAGAAGAAACAGCAAAGAGTCAACCTACAAAACAAGAACTAGGCGCACCTCCAGAAGCCTGGATGCTCCACACGGATGGGGCAGCCAGCAAAGAAGGCTCGGGGGCGGGTCTATTGCTAACGAGCCCAGAAGGCGAGGAAATAACCTATGTACTCAGATTCGACTTCCAAACGACGAACAATGAAGCAGAATACGAGGCACTGCTCGCCGGGATGCGACTCGCAAAGGAGAACGGAGTGAAACACCTCCTGGCACATAGCGATTCTTTGTTAGTAACAAACCAAATCAACGGGGCCTACGAACTAAAAGACCAGCGGATGAAGAAATACGTAGAGGAAGTGAACAGAATAGCAGCCACGATAGAAACTTTCACAGTCAAGCAAATCCAGCGCTCAGCCAACAGAAAAGCCGATGCGCTGAGCAAATTAGCCTCTGCGGCATTCGACCATTTATCCAAAGAGGTCCTGGTGGAAGTCCTAAAAGAAATAAGCATTGATGGCCAGAAACTAGCACCAATTAGCACAACCGCCACCACATGGATGACACCTTTAATCGACTACTTGACACAAGGCCTCCTACCAAGTGATAACGCTGAAGCACGCAAGATCAAAGTGAAAGCCCCCCAATATGCAATGCGAAATGACACATTATATAGACGAGGACATTTAGAGCCTTGGCTAAAATGCATTACCCCGGAAGAAGAAAAGACAGTATTGGAAGAAATACACGCAGGCGAAGCTGGAGCGCACGAAGGCGCCAGAGCACTCACGGGAAAAACCCTTAGAGCAGGGGTATACTGGCCAGAAATCCATTCAGACGCAACGGAAGTGACAAAGAAATGTGTCGCATGCCAAGCTTTTTCACCGCTCCACCACTTACCAGCGGTCCCTATGACCAGCATTTCAAGTCCATGTCCCTTCTACCAATGGGGAATCGATATAGTCGGTCCGTTTCCGGAAGCACCCGGCCGAGTGAAGTTTCTCATTGTAGCAGTAGATTACTTCACCAAGTGGATCGAAGCAGAGGCCGTCGCCTCAATAACGGGGAGGAACATGATTAAGTTCATTTGGAAGAATATTCTAACCAGATTCGGCACCCCCAAAGTCCTAGTCAGTGACAATGGCCTACAATTTGCAGAAGATCCATTCCGCACATGGTGTGCCGAGAGGCTAATCAAACAAAAGTTCACATCTGTTGCACACCCCCAAGCCAACGGCCAGACTGAAGTGTCCAATAGAACATTGGTGATGGGACTAAAGAAAAGGCTGGGGAAAGTGAAAGGTTGCTGGGTGGAAGAATTACCCACGGTACTTTGGTCATACCGCACCACTCCACGAACGTCCACAAATGAAACCCCATTCAGACTGACGTACGGCACGGAAGCTGTCCTGCCACCAGAAATCTTTATAGGCAGCCTACGCACCACGGAATTCACAGAATAAAATAACAACCAGGATCTCCGCCTCAACTTAGACATCCTGGAGGAGAAGCGAGAATTAGCCAACATACGACAGGCGTGTTACAAGGAGGCAACGGAGAAATACTACAACGCGCGGGTTAGAGAAAAACGTTTTGGAGTAGGCGACTTGGTCCTCCGAAAAAACGAAGCAAGTCACGCCGAACCGCGAGGCAAACTTGGTCCAGCATGGGAAGGCCCATACAGAGTCACAGAGGCCAACCCAAAGGGATGCTACATCCTAGAAACTTTGGAAGGCAGAGCGATACCACGAACATGGAACGTTCAGAACCTCAAACAGTTCCACTGCTAGGAAAACTGCCGGATAAACTCCACCATCAACGTCCACCCAAAATTGTAACCGCCACATGAACAAAGTAATGAATGAAAATGTCGTTTTCACTTATGCATGTTACGAATGAATAAAATATCGAAGAAGGCTCAGAGACTCCTGGTCCTAGTCTTAAAAACCTTAAGGGTGAAATACCCCTTAGCGGACTCAGCGACTCCTGGTCCTAGTCTTAGCAAGGTTATCCAGGTGAAACACCCTGAAGAAGACTCAGCGACTCCTGGTCCTAGTCTTAAAAACCTTAAAGGTGAAATACCCCTTAGCGGACTCAGCGACTCTTGGTCCTAGTTTTAAAAACCTTAAGGGTGAAATACCCCTTAGCGGACTCAGCGACTCCTGGTCCTAGTCTTAGCGAGGTTATCCAGGTGAAACATCCTGAACAAGGATCAGCGACTCCTGGTCCTAGTCTTAAAAACCTTAAGGGTGGAATACCCCTTAGCGGACTCAGCGACTCCTGGTCATAGTCTTGGCAAGGTTATCCAGGTGAAACATCCTGAAGAAGGCTCAGCGACTCCTGGTCCTAGTCTTAAAAACCTTAAGGGTGAAATACCCCTTAGCGGACTCAGCGACTCCTGGTCCTAGTCTTGGCAAGGTTATCCAGGTGAAACATCCTGAAGAAGGCTCAGCGACTCCTAGTCCTAGTCTTAAAAACCTTAAGGGTGAAATACCCCTTAGAGGACTCAGCAACTCCTAGTCCTGATCTTAACAAGGTTATCCAGGCGAAACACCCTAAGAAAGACTTGGTAACTACTGGTCCTAAATCATATAGACCCAACGAATGAAATACTCCCTAGCAGACTTAGAGATTTCCGGTCCTAAGTCTCACCAAGGCTCACCCAAGTTGGCCACCTTGTAAGAAACTTATCGGTATACACCTCCGATTGCAACCAGAATGAGAAACCACGAATGGGACCCGACTCACCATCCATCTCAATTCTATCGGACAACAACAAACTCAAGCAATCATGAGAAAAAGAAAAAGGACTTACGACGGCCATCAAGCCCACATCAAATATAAACAACCAAACAACGATGTCACGGCTCATGAGCCTTACAAAACAAAAATGAAAATCTTGTCCAAATAGCCTCAGAAGGGCCTTACAAACATTGTTTCATCAAAGTAACACCGAAAGACAAGCAAACAATACATCAAATACCTGCTATGTATGAGAAGGGCCGGCAACGTTACTCGGGTCCAGTAAGGCCTTGAGGTCGGACACACCAAGTTCCCCAAGCTTGAAGGCAGTGGCATAATCAACGTTCATGAAAGCGTCCACCGCCTCATCCACTTCCAAACCAAGATCAAGTGGGGGCTCCTCCTCCTCCACCGCTATCTCCTTACCCGCCTTCATGTCCTTTATCGCGCGAGAGTACCCTTGAGCTTGCCCAGCCGCCATACAAACTTCCTTAAGACGATGCACGCCCATCCCGAAGTCTCGACTTTCCATAACCAAATCAACAACGTGTTGGATTAGGTTTCTAAGCCATGACTTTATATTTATATTTATCTTGTTAATTGAAGCAAAGTCCATTTGGGTTGCCCTCATAGCTGGAGGTCAGGATAAAGTTCAGTAGAGTTAAAGGTTGATTTATTAATTGTGTAATAAATCAATAGAATTAATTAAATGGTTTATTAATATATTTAAGTGTTAATATATTAATTAGAAACTATAATAATTAATTGAGATTTAATCTAGAATTAATTGGATTTAATTTAGTGATTAAATTAATTAATTAAAAGTGTGAGGACTAGTTTGTATTTATTCAATAGTTGAATAACTGGCAAAGAGAAGTCCAGGGGCCAAAAGTGGCGCCACCCTTGGAGGCTTCTCTAGGGTTGGCGAAAACCCTAATTAGGGTTTAGGGATCTGGTCCAAGTTGTCAACAGGCTTGCCCACTTGGAGGCTCCTTAGGGTTTCAGGTGTAACCCTAGGAGGCTATAAAAGGAACCCTCTGGCTCCCCATTATTCACGCCAACTTTAACCAGAGATACTCTGCTGAAATGTCTTCTCCATTGCTGTGGGTATGACTTGCATTTGAGGCAGGATACTTTTGCTGCTAGCTTCAAGAACAAGATTCAAAGGTTGGTTCTTCTGATTTAAACTTTAGAAATAATTGTTGGCCTTTAGGTTTAGTTTATTATCTTCATAGAAGAAAACATAGATCTTTCTAGGGTTTCATGTGAACCATAGGAGTTTTTGTGTTCATTGTTAGCTAGAAAACCCTTCAGTGGTATAAGAGCATCGGCTGTTTTCTTGTGAATTGATATAAACTGCTTGTTTGATCAAAGTTTTTTCGAAAATATACCCTTGAGTGGCCTTAATTTCGTGGCCTAGGATAGGGTTTCCAAACCCTAGCCGCCACCCCTTTATTCCCCATTGATTTGCTTGATTTACTTGCCTTTTATAAGTAGGTTGTTATTTTTGGTAACTGTATCTAATAAATAACTGGAACCCTTATTTGTTGGCTTGTATTTTTCGAAAATGTGGGGCCCTAGATAGTAAAATTAATTTGATTAATTTCATAAAATCTATCTTAGATTTAATTAGTTTAATTAACTGTTAATTAAAAGATCAATTAAATTAGCTTAAAGAATTAATTTAAATTTTCAAAAAATTGTTTAAAATTTGTGAAAATTATAATTAAATTAATTCTAAAATATTTTAATAAGATTAAAATATATCTTATATATTTATGATTAAAAGTTAATTATTTATATATAAGAAAATTGGTTAGTCTTACCGCAAGTAGGCCTCATTCACAAAACTGTCCTATAAAGAGGGTATAAGGCGACTGACTATAAAATGTTAGTCTAATGGGTATCCACTCTTACCCACCGCTCTCCTGGTCAGTCGAGTGTCGTTAGCCGAACGGGTTTGGTAGAACCGCTAAGCCTCTTAAAAGTATAATGCTATAATTGAAAGTACTAGAACCTCAAACAAATCCCAATCTAGTTACTTTAGGTTAAAAATGTGAATTTGTGCTAATCCATGGAATTGCACATTGCACTTTGTGGAACGTTGGTGGAGCGTGTGTGGTTTACCGGCACGCCAACTGGGGTCCGCAAAGACTTGCAATGGGTTTCTCGATTTTGTCATTATTAACGGAGCGTGTGTGGTTAACCGGCACGTTAATTAGAGATGGCAATTGACTTCGAGAGTACCAAGCTAATTTGCATGGTTATTCACACCCGGTTTGTGATCCTCGGCATCCCAGTCACAAACAGTGGGGCACATCCGAGACTAAACATGCCATTGAATAGTTCAATGTGTCTCAACAGATCTAGGAATTTCATAAGATGAAATTGGTAAGTGTATTATCTACCTTAATTACCATTATGTTGTGATTACGACATCCCTCTTCACACCATAGTTGGGGCATTTTGGGTCCTAGCCTTAATAAATAATAAATTGGGTAATTATTTAAAAGGAAAAATTAAACTAATAAATTCTGTGTATTGTAGATGTCTGAATCAAGTGTCTATTCTCTTCCTTCTCCTCCTTCACCCATTTCTGAGAGCTTCAGAATGCACCTGCTACATATGGAAAGGCTGACTGGCCTTAACTATATGGTATGGCTTCATAAATAGAGAATAGTTCTCTGTTTTGCTGGCAAGCCATATCTGACTGAGTGTCCGCTACCCAAAACATGACATCACACAGTAGCCTGTGATGAGCATGACTCCTTGATTGTCAAGTCAAGGAAAGTTCGTTGCCTAATACTATTGATCATTGACCCCGAGTTCCGCAGGAATTTAGAATTCCTGGGGTCAGATAAGCTAACACAGCTAGTTGTGGAAAGGTTCCATAAACTGGTTGAGAAAGGACGAACTAAGATCTTCAAAGAGTTTGAAGTGTGCAAGAAGTAGCACCAGTTCACATGTTCTCAAGACTAAGAGACACACAGGTGAACTATATAAATTTGGTCCCTTATTGATCGGGAGTTAAAGCATTAAAACGTGGATATGCATTCAATGTTGGCTCTGTATGAGTTGTTCATAGAGAAACATAGTTCCATTGGTTCAGCTACTTCGGGATTGAGTCCAGTAATAGGACACATCAAGAAATGATCCAGATCGTCTGGACCGGTCCTCGATGTTTCAAACTGGGAATCCACAGGGTGGGACACGGTCACGAAAAGATTGGAAAATGCTCCGAAGCCGAACAGTTTGGCAACTCAGGAACATCTTAAAACTCAGAACACCTGATCCTTAGTTCCTTGATACAGGATGTGTTTCTCACATTTACTCTGTATGCATGGACTATGTAGGATGTAGGATGTTGTTGCATAGGAGAATATTCGGATTGGATCTGAAGCTCATGCAGTTTTAGAGTTTAGTTAGATGTTGAAATCATGTTATTAGCTTATCAGATGCGTATGACATTGTCTATCATATAATACATTGTTCAAGGATTCTGTTTTAATAAAATTGTCAATTTCTTTTAACACATGTTGTTTGAAATATCCTTGAAATGTTGTATGATTGTGTTAAATGCATGATTAGTAATAACTTGAATATTGATACATCCAAAGTGTTTGGATTTTAGGAATTGTGCTCCTTATGATTGTTAAAGTGAATATTATAAGAATCAATTCAACCAAAGGTCCAGTTGGACAGTACTTTGGAATCATTTGACTTAGAGTCACATAATGAATTGAGTTCTTAATGTGTTAAGAAATGAATCAACCAAAGATCCAGTTGGACAGGACTTTGGAATCATTTGACTTAGAGTCAGATGATGATTAAGTTCCTTATAAAGCACATGTGGCAAGAAATGAATCACCCAAAGATCCAAAGGATAGGATTTTGGAATCAGTTGACTTAGAGTCAACTGAAGATTGCAAGTCTTGAACAGAATTAACAAAGTCATAAGTTTACATAGAGATGTAAAAGAGATTGAGATTAGGAGCAACGAACACATCAGTTGCTGTGTATTGCTCGAATCTTCCAAATTGAACACAATTGTTTGTATTTCACGATATTTGTCATTCGGTATGACAAATATGACTTCGCTTATCAGAATAAGCGATTGGAATGAATCCTTGAAGAGTTTAAGGACTTCAAAGGAAGTACAAGACCCACAGAACCTGAGTGACAACATAAACTGGGAAAATGTTTCTGTTGGATTAGGTGTCTAAGCCATGACTAATAATTAGTATTTACCTAATTAATAGAAGCACAGTCCATTTGGGTTGCCCTCATGGCTGGAGGTTTGGTAGAAAATTCGGTAGAGAGACAGGATGATTTATTATGGGATTAATAAATCAACAGGAATTAAATATATGGTTTATTAATATATTAAAGTGATAATATATTAATTAGAAACTATATTAATTAATTAGGAATTAATCCAGAATTAATTGGATTTAATTTGGGGATTAATTGATTAATTAAAAGTGCAGGGACTGAAACTGTAATTATTCAATAGTTGAGTAAGTGGCAGTGTGTCAGTGACTAGTTGGATTTCGAAAATATATATGGATATATATATATTTCGAAATTAATATATATATATATATATATATATATATATATATATATAAAGGATAATTAGGGTTTTGAATATAAGATAAAAGGTTTATCTTATTTGAATTCAAATAGGTTTATCCTTAAGGCTTATCAACTGGTTATCCTGCAACTATAAATAGGGCTCCCTGGAACCCTAATTCCTGCGCCACTTTTGACCTGAAGAACCTCTGGAATTTTCGATCTCCTCTCCTCTGGCTTGGGTGTGACTTTCATTTGAGGCAGGATAATTTTGCTGCTCAGCTTCCAAGAAATAAAGGTTGGTTTTTCTGTTTTGATCTTTAGTTTCTTTTTCTGGCCTCTAGGTTTTTTGTTATATGTTCAATTAGAAGAAAACATAGATCCTTATAGGTTGCATGTGAACTTAGGTTATTTAGTTCATGGTTTGCACAAAACCTATCAGTGGTATCAGAGCCTGTTTTGTTTTCTTGTTGAATTGCTATAACTGTTTTAGGGTTTAAAGCCTATAAACCCTAATATATATTGAAATCGATTTTAAGGATTAGGGTTTTGGAAACCCTAATCCCCCCCCCCCCTTGCTAAATTTCGAAATATGCCTTTAGGGTTTTAGAAGGTTTTCTATTTTTGGTAACTTTATTTGTTAATTAAATGGATAACCTTAAACCTTTTTGTTTGAAATCGAAATTTAGGGGTTTTAGGATAGGTTTTAATTAATTTGATTAATTTTGATAAACCTATCTTCATTTGAATTAATTTAATTAATTGTTAATTAAAAGATAATTCAAAAGGGATTTAATTAATTTTAAATTTTCGAAAATTAATAGAAAAATCCAGAAAAATATTTTAAAATGTTTAAAATATTTAGATTTAATTAATTTAATTAATTGGTAATTAAAATTGATTAAATCGAAATTTAAGGTTTAATTTAATTTAAAATTTAATTGTTAAATTTGGTAAAATTAAAAGATAAACCTTGAATATTTTAAAGGGTTTTAAAATACATCTTATATATGTTATTAAAAGTTAATAGTATATATATGAGATAAATTTGGTTAGTCAAATCAATAGTAGGCCTCATTCACGAAGCTGGTCTATAAAGTGGGTATAAGGAGACTGCCTATAAAATGGTAGTCTAATGGGTGAACACTCTCACCCACCGCTCGCCTGATCAGTGGAGGGTCGTTAGCCAAACGGGTTTGACAGAACCACTAAATCATTAAAAGTATAATGATCAAAGTACTAGAACCTTTACACAAAATCCCAATCTAGTAACTTTAGGAAAAATGTGAATTTGATGCTACCCCATGAAATTGCACATTGCACTTTATGAAACGTTGGTGGAGCGTGTGTGGTTTACCGGCACACCAATGGGGGTTCATAAAGAGTGGCAATGGGTGTCTCGGGTGTTATCATTGTTGATGGAGCGTGTGTGGTTTACCGGCACATCAATTTGAGATGATAATGGATCCCGAAAGCACCAAGCTAATTTGCATGGTTATTCACACCCGGTTTGTGATCCTCGGCATCCCAGTCACAAACGGTGGGGCATATCCGAGATTAAACATGCTATTGAACAGTTCAATATATCTCAAAAGAAACTAGGAATTCCATTTATAATAAGATTATTTTTCCGCGGTGGAATCGGCTGAATCGTCATTCGCCTACCTTTATAAAATTTGCTTATAGATTACGGCATCCCTCTTCTATGTTGCAAATTGTTATAGTTGGATCCTAGCCTTATTTTATATTGGGTTATTATAAGGACCGACAAGTATCTAATTAAACTTACCTTCTTTTATAGATGTCTTCTGCTGATCAATCCGCTCCCCAATCAAACTCCAGTGTTCCCTCAATCCTCTCACTATGTTCCAAGGTTCAATTGAACGGGACAAACTACAATGACTGGATTAGAAACATCAAGATGGCTCTGAGGTATGAGAACAAAGAGTATGTTCTCGAGACTGAGCTTGTCGATGTTGACCCCGAAACTGCTACTCCCGAGGAAATTGCCTCGTACCAAAAACATTCTGATGATGCGACCAAAGTGGCCTGCATCATGATTGCCACAATGAACCCCGAATTGCAGAGAATATATGAAGACTACTGGCCCTATGAGATGCACCGTGAGCTTGCGGAAAAGTTCCGTAAGCAAGAGCGCATCGAAAGGTGCGAAGTGGTCAAGGACTTCACGAACAGCAAACCTAAAGATGGAGAGTCCATCTGTGCCCATGTGCAAAGAATGCAAGGTTACGTGGAGCGGCTTAGAAAGCTTGCGATGCCTGTACCGGAGGAGTTGGCCGTTGACATAGTGCTTAACTCCCTACCGAGTTCTTATGACCAGTTCAGGCTGGCTTATCATTTGAACAACAATCAGGCTAACCTGACTGAGTTGCATCGCATGCTTCGAGTTGCTGAAGACGGGATGAAGGGTAAAAGTGTACCCTCGGTTAATCAGCCCGTCCTAGCCATTGGAAGTGGCAAAGGAAAGAAAAGGAAGGGCCCTCCTAAGCAAAATTGGAGGGAAAAGGTTCAGGTCGGGTCATCCAGTAATGGCTCGAGAACCAAGACTTCCCACATTCCTTGTGTGGCCAACCCCGATGAAGCCAACTGTTTCTACTACAAAGAGAAGGGCCATTGGAAGAGAAGCTGCCCCAAATACTTGCAGGATGTCAAGGATGGGAAAGTAAAGCCATCGACAGCAGGTATATACACTATCTCTAAAAACTCACCATCTTCTAATTCTTGGGTCCTTGATACAGGATGTGGTTTTCACATTTGTTCTGATATGCAGGGCCTAAAGGAAAGCAGGGAGGTGGAGCACGGTAGACTGAACTTGATCATGGGCAATAGGAGATCGTCCCCTGTTACCAAGATTGGAGTTTATAGTTTAGTGCTTAGTAGTAAAGTTTGTATAGATTTATTAGATTGTTGCTATTCGCCAGAAATGGCAAGAAATATTATTTCATTTCACGCATTATTCAGACAAGGATTTCATTTTTCTTTTGATAATAATATTGGATCTATTTCTGTTTTCAAAAATGGTATTTTGAATTTTACTGCTTATCCTTGTGATGGTGTGTATGAAACTGTGAAATGTGTTGACAATCTAGGACAAAGTGTAAATTATATTGATTCTACTAGTGATGTGGAAAAGGCATGTCTGTGGCATAGTCGGCTCGGGCACATCAGCAAGAAACGCATCGCCCAACTCCAAAAGGATGGAGTGTTGGAATCATTCGACCTCAAGTCGGATGATGTATGTGAATCTTGTCTGTTGGGCAAGATGACTAAATCACCTTTCAAAGGGTCTTTTGAAAGAGGTGAGGGTCTATTGGACATTATTCACACGGATGTGTGTGGTCCATTCAGATCAACCACAAAGGATGGCACGCGGTTCTACGTGACTTTTACCGACGATTTTAGTAGATACGGTTACATCTACTTGATCAAGCACAAGTCGGACACCTTTGAAAAGTTCAAAGAGTTTAAGAACGAAGTAGAAAATCAATTAGGCAGGAAGATAAAGATGCTCAGATCCGACAGAGGCGGAGAGTATCTAAGTATCGAGTTCCTAGATTATCTAAAGGAATGCGGAATAGTTTCGCAGTTGACACCTCCCAGGACACCACAGTTGAACGGTGTTGCAGAGAGGCGCAACCGAACCCTGTTGGACATGGTTCGTTCCATGATGAGTCGAGCTTCACTTCCCATTCACTTCTGGGGGTATGCCTTAGAGACTACCGCCCATATCCTCAATCTTGTCCCAACTAAGAAGGTTGCAAAAACACCTCATGAGATGTGGACGGGGAAAGTTCCCTCGTTGGCACATATTAAGGTCTGGGGTTGTGAGGCTTTCGTTAGACGAGAGACTCAAGACAAACTCGCAGACAGAAGCGAAAGGTGTTTCTTCATTGGTTATCCCAAACAGTCCTTTGGATATCTATTCTACAGACCGAGCGAGGACGTGGTCTTTGTAGCTAGACGAGCAGTCTTTCGAGAGAGAGAGCTCGTATTCAAAAAGGACAGTGGGAGTACCATTGATCTGGAAGAAATTCAAGAGTCATCAGATGACGCAACCTTAGGAGAAACTAGCAACCAACATGAGGAAGATGTTCCTGTTGGTCCGACAGATGTATCCTTACCTCTTAGGCGTTCTGGTAGGGTTAGCATGCCACCCGAGTTTTATGGGTTCCATATAACTTCGGATGGGGACACATTTGTCAGTGATAGGACACTGATAAATTTGGATGAACCAGCTAACTACCAGGAAGCAGTGGCGGGCCCTGAGTCTGCCAAGTGGAAAGAGGCCATGGATAGCGAGATCAAGTCCATGTATGACAATCAAGTTTGGAACCTGGTTGACAATGTACCGGGTCGAAAGACAGTCGGGTGCAAATGGATCTTCAAGAAGAAGACCGACATGGACGGAAAGGTACACACTTTCAAGGCAAGACTGGTTGCGAAGGGCTTTACTCAAACCCCAGGGGTTGACTATGACGAGACCTTCTCACCAGTACCTAAGATAAAGTCTATTAGGATTATGCTGGCCATAGCTGCATTTCATGACTATGAAATTTGGCAGATGGACGTCAAAACCGCTTTCCTTAATAGGAAGTTGACTGAGGATGTTTACATGAATCAGCCAGAGGGTTTTGTCGATGCAAAGTATCCTAACAAGGTGTGTAAGCTTGAGAGATCAATCTACGGATTGAAGCAAGCTTCTCGCAGCTGGAATCTTTGTTTCCATGAGAAAGTCAAAGAGTTTGGTTTCTCTAGGAGTGAGGATGAGTCCTGCGTATATGTCAAGGCTAGTGGGAGTATAGTCACCTTTCTGGTGCTGTATGTCGATGACATACTGCTCATGGGAAATGATATTCCAACCTTGCAAGATGTCAAGGCTTGGCTTGGGAAATGTTTCGCCATGAAGGACCTAGGAGAGGCTGCCTATATTCTTGGGATTAGAATATTGAGAGATAGGAAGAAAAGACTAATTGGACTTAGTCAGGGTACATACTTGGAAAAGGTACTAAAGAGGTTTAGTATGGAAAATTCCAAGAAGGGAGAGCTACATATCCAAAGTAATGCGAAGCTGAGTAAGACTCAAAGTCCGAGTACAGACGAGGAAATAGCTGAGATGAGTCGAGTACCATACGCTTCGGCTGTGGGATCGATCATGTACGCTATGACGTGTACTCGCCCTGACGTGGCTTTTGCCTTGAGCATGGTCAGTCGGTACCAGGGTAACCCTGGAAGGGCGCATTGGATAGCTGTGAAAAATATACTCAAGTATCTGCGAAGGACAAAGAACATGGTGTTAGTCCTCGGTGGCAGTGATACCTTGAGAGTTGAAGGATATACAGATGCCAGCTTTCAGACAGATAGAGATAGTGGTCGGTCTCAGTCGGGCTGGGTATTCCTTTTGAACGGTGGAGCAGTTACTTGGAAAAGTTCCAAGAAAGAAACAGTGGCTGATTCTACGTGCGAATCAGAGTACATAGCAGCAAGTGAAGCGTCAAAGGAAGCGGCTTGGCTGAAGAACTTTATCGGTGACCTTGGAGTAGTCCCGAGTATTCAGGAGCCCTTGGAACTGTTCTGCGATAACGAAGGTGCGGTAGCCTTGACAAAGGAACCGCGAGACCATGGAAAGTCCAGGCATATCGACAGAAAGTACCACTACATCAGACATAGAGTAGAAGAAGGTCACCTCCTTGTAAAGAGGGTATCATCGGAAGATAATCCTGCAGATCCCTTGACAAAGGCTCTGAGTAGGATTAAGCATAATCAGCATGCTAGGAGCATTGGATTAATAGATGATATAAGTTTTTGTAATTAGATAGGTTTCGAAACTTGTAACAATGTATTGTATTTGACTCTTGTGATTTAATAATAGAGATTTATTATGGTTCACTACTCTTGTCAATACTTTATCATTGTGTTTCAATTTTGCATGTTTTACTTCCTGAATAATTGGATTATTCAAATATCCACAGTCAATTACACTTTAAGGGAGTAAGTGTGAAGTAAGACTGTCATGAATTGGTAATAGATTGTCTAAGGAGTTAGACATTGCAATTGGATTGCTGAACCATTCGTGAGTACTTGGAAATGGAGATTTGAGTATTGGATAAACCCGCGCTCAATGGATTGCTTCATGGATTATATCACGAGCAATATTGAGACGATAATATCTTTTGATCTTTAAGCTAAGACATATGAGTTATGATTTACTAAGACAGTTGTTCATTGATAATACGAAAACGCATCGGTAACTCGGTGTTATAAAACGTATTGTTGTGAGTAATTTGTTTGGTAAAAGACATAAGTATATGAGTCGAAGTTTATTCGTCCCTTGACCCTAACGGGTAACAGATATCTGTAGGCCTCTCGATGATTTTGAAGTTGACTAAAATGGTTGGCCAACCAAGACTAAATTGGTAGTCTAAGAGTCATATGCAAATCGGAAATCGAGGAACAGTGAATCAGACCAGATTGATTTTATCCATGTCTTGAGTCTGAAAATATCTTGTTGGACGGAGGATCATCAGGTCACTTATCTATGGACAGGACTGATTAGATCAGAGTTTGGCATTGGTTTCTAGGAAGCTACAAGTGCTGGTTAATTAGAGGCTAAATTGGTAATTATAGTCATAGACTTATCCAAGTGGGAGACTGTTGGATTAGGTGTCTAAGCCATGACTAATAATTAGTATTTACCTAATTAATAGAAGCACAGTCCATTTGGGTTGCCCTCATGGCTGGAGGTTTGGTAGAAAATTCGGTAGAGAGACAGGATGATTTATTATGGGATTAATAAATCAACAGGAATTAAATATATGGTTTATTAATATATTAAAGTGATAATATATTAATTAGAAACTATATTAATTAATTAGGAATTAATCCAGAATTAATTTGATTTAATTTGGGGATTAATTGATTAATTAAAAGTGCAGGGACTGAAACTGTAATTATTCAATAGTTGAGTAAGTGGCAGTGTGTCAGTGACTAGTTGGATTTCGAAAATATATATGGATATATATATATTTCGAAATTAATATATATATATATATAAAGGATAATTAGGGTTTTGAATATAAGATAAAAGGTTTATCTTATTTGAATTCAAATAGGTTTATCCTTAAGGCTTATCAACTGGTTATCCTGCAACTATAAATAGGGCTCCCTGGAACCCTAATTCCTGCGCCACTTTTGACCTGAAGAACCTCTGGAATTTTCGATCTCCTCTCCTCTGGCTTGGGTGTGACTTTCATTTGAGGCAGGATAATTTTGCTGCTCAGCTTCCAAGAAATAAAGGTTGGTTTTTCTGTTTTGATCTTTAGTTTCTTTTTCTGGCCTCTAGGTTTTTTGTTATATGTTCAATTAGAAGAAAACATAGATCCTTATAGGTTGCATGTGAACTTAGGTTATTTAGTTCATGGTTTGCACAAAACCTATCAGTTTCACAGTTCATTCTCTTCCAAGAACATTAATAGCTATAATGTGTCTTAGGAAAGATGATGGAGCATTGGTCGAAACAGTTCGATCTTCGATGTATGAGATACATTGTCAATTAGTTTCCAATAAATTGAATACTAAACCAGTCAGACCATATTCCGACCACATTCTAGACTAAGTAGGCTTTGGAGACACTGCTAAAATGTGAAGCTGGGATTATCCCACTTGCACATAGAGAGTCCAGGGTCTTGTAGTGTTCGTCTGAACCTCATGACTAGCCTGAACCTGATCAGCAATGTCGTTTCACTGGCTATCCCGATGTACCTGTAAAAGAAGAGCTCTTTTAGAAAGAACTCATGTTCTAAGGAAACAGTGGGAGTTGGGACAGTCCTGAATGAGTTCAGGATTAGCCAAGTGAAAGAACCTTTTAGTCATCACTAGGCTTGAAGCAGAAATCAGATTTCTGTTTTTGTACTAACAAAATCTTCTCTTGACCAGTAGTTTTGATCACCATCATAACTAGTTATGATCAGGGTGACATACCGAATAGTGGTAAAACACTATAGTTGGTACGGATTTTCAATTCGACTACTTGGAAGCATTGGTGAGCCCGGTTGCTGCCAATTAAGAGAACCTTGGGACGAGATATGATCTATGTGACAGTTTGATTGATTTTACAACTGGTCTTAAAACCAGTGGGAGTAATCATCAAAAGAAACCAACATGGACAGAAACGTACCTTCAGAACATCTGGTTGAGTGAGACGACACTCAGAGTCAAGTGATTGAATCCGAGAGAAGCACTCTCAATAGAAGATGAAATCCGAAAGGACACTGCATATTGTAAGTCGTTAGTCGAGCGTGTGTGGATCACCGACACACTAATAGGAACTCACAAAGAATATGCCAGTATAAAGGTACGTGGGCCCGGGATTACCCCATGGGCATCTCGTAAGAAAGGATATTCAGATTCTCAAAATATGCCAAAGGATTGGATTTTGAGAAAGGGCTGAAAGATATCCATTAAGATGTCAGAAAGGTTTGGATTCTCTAAATATACCATAAAATCTGGGTTCTGTGAATAGTCCATAACCGTGTCAAAGCCAGTGGGAGTATCGCTGTTATCTATCTCCGCATGTGTGTTACATATTGTTTCTAGGAAACGTCTATTTTCATTACAAAGTGTAATGACTTGGTGTTAAGAGACGAATCGCTATGAAAGACTTAATAGAGATACGGAATGCTCAGGTGGTTACAAACGTCTATGAGATAGATCGAAACTCTGCCAAGATGATCTTGATGAGACTCAAGATGCATAGCTCAGGAAAGGAGTTTCCTGTCATTGCAAAGTGTGATGACTTGGCATGAGAGGTATGAAAGGTGCAACGCACTCACATAATCCATAGACATCTATCAGATAGATGTTTTCATCAGTGTAAACCTAGCCATAGTAAGCATGATCTTGATAAGATTCAAGATGCATGGAAAAAAGTCTCCGAAAAGGATATAGTTATTAAAGGTCGTGACACAAGGATTATGAGTAATCCTTAGATTCCAAAAGAGTTTGGAATAAGACTAGATCGAATCCAACAAGTTTCTTGGATCGATCAGAAATGTCATGAACATGTCTTGATGACTTAATGCTTAGAGCATAGTGAGTCAGATTCAGGATATGACCTGGCTGGGAATACTTAATGGATTTTGTACCTACATGAGAAATCATTGGAAAATGATTAGGGGAGAATGTTGATAACAATTTGAAAAAGGTTTTTTAAGGACTTAATGGTTAAAGAATTTCGTTGGCATTCCGATGGAGCGCGTGTGGCTCACCGGCACATCGTAACACCTCGAAATAGTCTTAGGGTGCAGTCATGTGGACTAAAGATCCCGAGAACCATGGAAAGTCACAGTACATAGAATGGAGTTGTTAGTGAGAATGACGGTATGACCAATATTGAGATATCATCGGAAGAATATCCGATCGAATAAAGTGTATCAATGTATGACATTTGAATACATAGAAAGAGTGAAAGGTCAAGTAGACATAGATACATAACACGAATTAAATAGTTTAAAAGGAATCTAGAAACCGATAATAGTTTATGTAAAATCCGACTTCGTGATTACCTCGTGGAGACTTGGTAATTAGGCAATAGTAGCCACCAGTCAGATTTTAAGTTTCAATTTTACATGTTTCACTTCCCGAATAATTTGATTATTCAAAAGGTCCACAGTCGCTCATACTTTTCGGGAGTAAGTATGAATGAAGACTGTCATGAATTGGTTTGTAGATTGTCTAAGGAGTTAGACATTGCAGTAAGACTGCTACAACGTTCACGAGTACTTAGAAATAGATATTTGAGTATTGGATAAACCCGTGCTCAATAGATTGCTTCATGGATTACATCACGAGCAATGTTGAGACGATAATATCGTATGATCTTGAAGCAGAGACATATGAGTTGAAATTTACGAGTCGGTTGTGCATTGATGATGCGAAACGCATCGGTAACTCGATGTTATAAAACGCATTGTTGTGTACGATTTGATAAGTAAAAGACACAACCATATGAGTCAAAGCTTATTCATTCCTTGACCCTGATGGGAAACAGATATCTGTAGGCCGCTCGATGATTTTGAAGTTGACTAAAGTGCTGGCCAGCCGGGACTAAATTGATGTGTTTAATTAGAAGTCTTAAAGTCATAAGCAGAATCAGAAATCGGGTAACAGAGTATCGAACAGAGATTGATCTCAATCCATGTCTCGTGTCTGAAAATATCTTGTTGGACGAAGGATCATATGATCACTTATCTTTGGACGGAACTGACTAGGTCAGAGTTCGGCAACAGTTTCTAGGAAGCTGCAGGTTGTTTATTAATCAAAAGATAAATTAAAGTCATAGACTTATCCAAGTGGGAGACTGTTGGATTAGGTGTCTAAGTCATGACTTTATATTTATATTTATCTTGTTAATTGAAGCAAAGTCCATTTGGGTTGCCCTCATAGCTGGAGGTCAGGATAGAGTTCAGTAGAGTTAAAGGTTGATTTATTAATTGTGTAATAAATCAATAGAATTAATTAAATGGTTTATTAATATATTTAAGTGTTAATATATTAATTAGAAACTATAATAATTAATTGAGATTTAATCTAGAATTAATTGGATTTAATTTAGTGATTAAATTAATTAATTAAAAGTGTGAGGACTAGTTTGTATTTATTCAATAGTTGAATAACTGGCAAAGAGAAGTCTAGGGGCCAAAAGTGGTGCCACCCTTGGAGGCTTCTCTAGGGTTGGCGAAAACCCTAATTAGGGTTTAGGGATCTGGTCCAAGTGGTCAACAGGCTTGCCCACTTGGAGGCTCCTTAGGGTTTCAGGTGTAACCCTAGGAGGCTATAAAAGGAACCCTCTGGCTCCCCATTATTCACGCCAACTTTAACCAGAGATACTCTGCTGAACTGTCTTCTCCATTGCTGTGGGTATGACTTGCATTTGAGGCAGGATACTTTTGCTGCTAGCTTCAAGAACAAGATTCAAAGGTTGGTTCTTCTGATTTAAACTTTAGAAATAATTGTTGGCCTTTAGGTTTAGTTTATTATCTTCATAGAAGAAAACATAGATCTTTCTAGGGTTGCATGTGAACCATAGGAGTTTTTGTGTTCATTGTTTGCTAGAAAATCATTCACAACGCCCACAACACCATTGGTCAAAAGCCAAGACAGGTCTGCCTCTGCCTCTTCAAGCGCCTGCGTCTTGGCCTGAGCAACCCGGTCACGCTCTGCAGCATCTCTCTCAGCGCTTTCAAGTTGGATGTGCAGACCCTCGTTCTCAGACTTTACACCAGCCAAAGCATCTTGAAGCTCAGTCTTCTCCCGTCCAAGCACGGACAACCGCTCCTTCAGCTGGGCAGCCTCTCTTCCAACCACCTGCAAAGATGCCACTTGAGATCGAAGGTCCTTCAATAAGTCCTCATGCTTAACAACCTCAGCACGAGCAACATCCAACTCCTGCTGGAGAGAGGGGCGATCAGCATTGGCGGCTAGCATTTGCTCCAAACGATTCGCGCTTTCGCCAAAGAAACAAGCACTTTGGGCGGCCGTATACCGGAGTGAACCTACCAAGTCGGCAGGGGAATAGCTCCCCATCTCCGAACGAGTACCCGGAGGAAATGCATGTTGCGTGAACTCCAGGGCAGTCTGGTAATTTGAAAGGCGTGCACTCTCCGATAAAGACCACCCAAGGACAAATACCCCAGTAGAAGCAACATGGCCAGCCTCCCCAGAACCCGAAGGAGGGGGCCCCAAAACCGCTGCACTCCCACGACGACTAAAACCACTGAAATCCGGGCGAGGAGGCTGAGGCCCAACCGACAGCGAAGGATTACTTTCCCCAGAACCTTCTCCAGTAACATTCTCGACAACAGGGTGGGTACCGATACGAGCACCCCCACCCTGGTCCATTCCCATGTCTCCACCCTGAGATGTGTCGTCGGCGATATTGATCACAGGAGACTGGGGCGGAATAAAACCCGAAGCCCCACTACTACCAGCCAAACGGCGAGGACGCAATCGCCGTGGCAACACCACGTTTCCAGAACCCTTACCAGCAGCAAACAACCCCGCACGCCTCTTCACCAAAGCCCTAGAAGAACCACCTTGTTCACCACTAGCTTCTGTATCAGCAACCCGTCCATCAACAGCCGAAAAAACCAAAGGCCCAGTGCTTGCATCCCTCCGTCTCTCCTCCTCTTGCACCGCCGAGGCCCGTGTAATAAAAGCATCGTGACGGAAAAGACGAGAAGGAAGTACACGATCGATCAATGGAATCTCACGATACTGGAGACTTCCACGATAATTTTTCGCCAGAACGTCAGTAAACCGGATATCATGTTCCCGTCCTGCAATAAAGAAAAACCATCAAGCACTTCCTTTGTTCAAAAAAAAAGGGGGGGGAGAGGAGAAGGAGAAAGCAAAAACAACACTAACAAGGACCAGAACTAACCGTCCACAATGGTAAAGAATTCGGGCATTCTGCCCCGAAGTCGCCAGGAAGTACTCATGCCAGCGCCGGCTAGAATGTACTCAGGAAGTTCCCCACCAACCACATGGAAACACTGGAGAACCTTTGCAATAGCTTCCTTTGCGGGGAAGAGAGTGAAAGCACGATCAGTGATTGGATCGACACGATGCTTCATAGCACCGACCCGGTGCTTGTTCACTCAAATAAAATGCTGAGACCAGTTTCGGGCAGTCCCCTTTTGATCGGTAACAAGAGTGGGGCGATCTTGATGAACACAGAAGGTATAATTGTTCCCAGTGGAAGCACGAGTGAACTGGAAAAAGTGACGGAAAACGTACAGGTCAGGCTCTAGATGAACAGCCCTGGACAGAAGTTCGAAGGCGATGATCTTATTTACATCGTTAGGGACCAGTTGATGAATATGAACGTGGTAGTGGTGGAGAACCTCCATGAAAAAGTCCGATGTAGGCAAGCGATAACCGGCCTCGAAATGTTTTAAATACATACCGATCTTTCCCGCAGGAGGAAAGGAAAAAACGGCTCCGTCGGCGGGAAGCTCCACACCATCCTCCGGTTGGAAGCCATAGCGAGCCACTAGCGAGTCGTAGTACCGAGAATCGGGACCGACACCCGAAGAAGAACTCATTTCGACAATAAACAGAAGAACAAAGAAAGAGAAGAGCAAGAAATCGACAAAGGAAAAAGAAACCGCAAAGGAACTAATGGCCGAAGAAGAAGGAGAATATAAAGAGATGGGATAAAGGAAAGCCGTAAGCGGGAGTTTCAAAATTCAAAGATAATGGTTAATACCGTCTGAATAAACGGTCACATCAGCGTGTTTTATTCAATGCTAGCCCTAGCCACCATCACTAGCTACGCACACGCAATAATGCCTAAGGCTAGAGAGACTTGATAGCGTGCCATCTGGCAGCCGCTAGCACGCTTTCCAGCGCACTCCTTGAGGATCCCAAACGCGCCAACCGCTGGAAGTTCCTCGCCAGGAAGCCCCTTCCAGCTAATGGAGATATCGCCCGGGCAAAATATCTCCCGGAGAATTACACTCCAGCTCACTAATGACGCATCCGCTGGAACGACCAACTTGAACTGTACTTGGCGCCATACTCCTCGACCTACGCGTGGCGCCCATGTCTGACACAGATCGTGCGCGCCCCATCCAACCGGTCTGAGCCAATAGGGGTGCGGCGAAGGACGAAGGTCGTACTACCAACGGACGACTTGGTCCCCTCCTGCCACAGCAAAGATCTTGTCGGCCATAGCCGGACAGGAAAAGACGTATAAAAGCCCCTGGAGGACATCCGGTAGGGGGCGGTAAACCATTACTCTCTTAACATACATACTATACACTGACAAAACCCCGTCAGAGATCTAACTTAGGCATCGGAGCGTTTTCCCGGGACCTCCCGGAGAACGGCTAACGTTGCCATTCCTTTGTGATTGTGATCGCAGGTCCAGCCCTAGGCGATCAGAATCATCTGTGAAGTGATAACCAGACGAACGAGGAGCTAATATCGCATCAGGTATTAACCCTAATCACTAACATATACGTATTAATAACCAAATTGGATCGTTCTCACCAATATGCATGCAGTGCTCGAATCCCTATACAACAGTTTAGAAAACAATTACGTTAATATCATGATCGTTGGCATCATGATTATATTTTGATTATCAGAGTAATCCACCTCATCATATATATAAATAGATTGTAGAAGTGGACACAAGTAAAGCAAATTCATCAGTCCTCCAAACGGATAGTTCCCAAATTCCATAGTCAACAATAAATGCCTCAAATTTAGAAACACCAGAGAAGGGTGCACCATGTTATCTACAAATATGAGAGACTTTGCATGGAAAAGAAAACATGCAAACACAAAAATCTATACAAACATTGTACAAAAAGGTGACTAGCAGTATATTCCATTCAAGAAATAGATTAGATTCTCAATTACCTCCATAATGCGATTAGATAACCTCAAAGACACATATGGTAGTTGTTTGTGTAGATCAACAGCTCGCGGTGCGATTTCTGTTTCCCTCTCATTGGGAGTAGAAATTTGAATGCATGCTTTAACCAGGGACAATGCATTATTCAATAGAATCTCATTTGATAGATATCCGAAATATTCAAAAGGACAAATCTCATAAAAACCTAACATATTTTCATTCAATTTTAAAAAAATTCACTATATTATTTTTAAGTGCATTAAAATCCTCATATTTCCTGAAATGTCTATAAGGCTTCATATCAGTAAATCCTAGACAACCATAAATGTTAGTTAATTGATTCTTAAGTGTTTGATGATTACAATCTGTTAGATTAGACAATTTCAAAAAATATAGGAGTTTTATTGCACAAAAAATATAATATAGTGGTTTTTAATTTAATGACTAGATGAAAATATGTTTGGTTTTTTTGAGATCAAAAAACTTAATTTCAAAAAATATAAAGGTTTTAATGTACTAAAAAAATAATATAGTGATTTTTTTTAAGAATTTGATAAAAATATGTTGCGTTTTTATGAGATTTTCCCAATTCAAAATATGTAAGGTTTTCGCATCAATATTGATATAACCGCCACTAGGACCATCAAATGCCCCAAAGGATTAGGGGTATGCAAAAAAATTGATCCAATACTGACTAATCCAATTAAAAATCGACCAATTATATTGGATATCCGATCTCAATTGGATTGAATTGATTTCGAAATTCCATCATCCAATTGGATTGGATCGGTTTTTTGATTATGATGAAAATGCATTGCATATCCAACCAAACTGATCCAATGGACATCAAATTGGATATACAATTAATATCCAACCTATTATCATTTAATAATTGATAATTTAATATATTGAATTAAAAAATATATATTTTATAATAGGTAGACTCGAGAGTTTTTTGCAAAACCATGGTTGTTTACAAAAAGCTTTGTAAAAATGGATAGTTTTAGATTATTTTGTAGCAATGGTTTGGTAAGATTTATCGTTTATCTTGTTTATATCAGTTTTGTATAAACTCTAGTGTTAAGAGTATTTCGTATCTACAAATTTCTCTGACCTTGGAGATTGAGTTTTAGATTCAGGAGCAATCATTCGGCTCCTGTTGTTGGTTAGGTTTTGAAACAATTGTTCAGTTATTTGGTTTTTATAAAAGAAGTATTTTTAGTTTATGCGTTGCTTCGATCTATAGTATTTCCTACTTAGATCTGATTTTGTTTATGGTTTTGAGTTTGAATTGAGTTTTGAGTCTTAGCAGTACTCATTCTATAGATTGACACTATAGTAAGGTTAAGGTCCAACCTTTCAACTAAAAATATCACGAAAATGATCCGTTTATTTAAATGCAAGTTTAGGTAAATTGGACATGCCTAAAACCAAAACTAAATGTAAAAGAAAACTTTAGGTTGAACTAATTTGTAAAGTGGAAGACACTAATTAGCTGTTTGAGTCGAGCCTTATTTTCAGCTTTGAACTTTTTCACTAATATTTCATACTCCACAATTGCACTTGGTCACTTCCCCCCGCGGGACAAGACACTTTTACAAGGTCTAATCCATTACCTCGACAAACTCGACATAATAATAAGGGATAAATTCATTTATGTCCTTACAAACTTCTATAATTATGTATATATCCTTATAAAATTTGAAATTACGTATATATCCTTACAAATCTTTAAAAAGCACATATATATCCAAAGTATTAATTTAATAATAATTAATCTTTAAAAAAATTAAAAAAAAAATTTAATTAGACTATATCTAAGTTACTAAGATACCCTATGAAATCATTCTATAATTGACAACCCTTCACCATTAAACAACTGATCACGACAGATTCAACTATAATCGTGTATTCTATATCGAATGATAAAAATTGTAACAACTAATATGTTTGAAAATTTTGGGACAATGATAGTATGATAATGTCACAATTTAATTAGTTTTTAGAAATATAAAAAATAGAATTAAAAATAGTTTTTAAATTTTAAAATGAGTATGATTATTAAATTAATCTTTCGGGTATATATGTAATTTTTTTTAGGGTTTATAAGGATATATACGTAATTTCAAATTTTATAATGATAGATAAGTAATTTTGAGGTTTGTAAAGACGTACACGAAATTATCCCTAAAAATAAATAGGTCACGACACAATAATTAACCAGGCGGATTAGAGTCAAACTATTTCAACCGGATTAAGTTTCAACCTGACACGATATAACCCGTTTGTCAGGCCTAGACTCACATCCAATTATCAAAATATCTTATATCAAACAAACGAATATAATAAAATGATCTCGAACGAACATAAATAATTATTATCGAACGTTGAAATGAACTAGACGATTGTCTATGTTAGTTGTTTTTGCTAATCAAAAAAGATTTGTTGATATATATAAATGAGCTTTTTACCGAAGGATTCTCTAAATATTCTTTTCGTTTACGGAAACAACTTTCTTTTTGTGAAAAGGAAATAAAATGAAAGCGGTCCCATGAGTCTGACGGGCTGTAACCGGACCCAGAACAACATCGACCGACGACCCGCCCTTTCCACAAAGCTGTTGCTACAAAGGAACGGAAGCCATGGTAAAAACAAATCAACAATGGGGAAGTTGCTCATTGCCATCTTTCTCTTTCCATTCCTCATTGCGTGCACAGTAAAAGCTTGGACCGGTGAAATCCATGGCAGAGTTGTGTGCGATGTGTGTGCTGATGGTTCCGTAGGTCCAGAGGATCACGTCTTAGAAGGTCGGCATCAATCCCTTCTTAAACCCTATCAATTCCATCGTATCTTGATTCACATATACCTTTTCCAATTTGTATGATTTCTTTGCTTGCAGTCCTTTGTAATTGCTCGATTTGGTACTCATCTTGCTTAATTTGTCGGTGCAAATTGAGTTCGTAGTTGGGTCATTGATCACTTCAATCAATGCAATCAAATTTACCACGAGTATATTCAATTTCATAACATCTATATTAATCCGCTAATTCCAATCGATTTTACTTGGAAATCATACAATAGGGTTTTCTTCAGATCCTTCGTAGTCAAACGTTCGTCTCTCTTATATTGTGCATTTTTATGAATCTGGACTCCATTTTCACCTGATTTTTAGCCGTATCTTGTGACCGTCGGTATACTCAATGAAATTATGTTCTTGTGTTATTGCAGGCGCAGAGGTTGCGGTTCTTTGCATAACAAAATCAGGCGAAGTTCTAAATTACCAAGCGTTTACAAATTCGAGGGGAATATATACAGTGGCCGAGACTATGCCGGAGAGTGAACGTTGGGATGCTTGTTTGGCAAGGCCTATTAGCAGCTTCCATGAACATTGCACTCATCTTGGAGATGGATTTTCAGGTGTGAAATTTGGTTATAATCATCTATCGGGCTACTCTCATGCTGTTAGACCTTTTGTATATCGACCTGTTAGTATTCCAATGTATTGTGCTTGAATTTATGTGTATAACTTTTAAGCTATGAAACGTATAATGTTAGTGTAATAAAATGGCACAATAGTAGTGCTTATAATTTGTAAAATGTTGGGGTAGATAGGATTGTGGTAGGTATCGTGTTTGGCTTGTTAATATGTTGAACATCTGGTTGGGAAGAAATAGTATGGAATGCTAATTAAAGTTGAATTACAATTTCGCTTATAATTAAAAGTTTCAATTTTAGTTATTTTAATATATATATAATGATAAGGTTTTGGCCTTTTTATATCGAATAGAACTATAGAATAGTAGAATTGCATTCCTTATACCCATTTTTAGGAACGATGAAATTTATTACACAGAATTTGAAGGATTTAGACGGAATTAAATTATGTTCATTGATAATGAAACACATTTAAAATCCATTACACAAAGGATTTGATGAAATCAGATGGAGAATTTATTTATGTTCATTGGCATCCATTACACATTGGATTTGGAATTAAATTTGTTCATTGTCAATCACACATATTGTGGATGAAATTCGGATTCCAATTCTATTGCCTTCCATCAAAATGTACAAAGTACAAACCAAAATTTTGGCGGATGATCGAAAGCATATGTTTCGATGGTATCAAAGGTGGTTGTGATTGTAAATCCTTTGGTTTGGTTATGAACAAGGATAGTCTCTTTTATTTTTATAAAAAAAAATAAAAATAAAAATTGCCCTACCAACTTTCGAGTATTTGTTGATTTGAGTCATTTAACCACTGTCTTATCTAAGAACTTATTTTTCGTTTTAGGTCACATCAAAAATAAATTTATGACAAAAGAAAACATATGTTTTGGATTCAATTTTTGAATATTGGATTCGGATTTCAAAGTAACTATTGCCGACAAAGTAAAATAAAAGCTATTCCAAAATTTCAAAATCATGTCCAAATTCCCAAAAACAAATAATATTTCGCTTTTTACTAGAATTTTAAGAAAAAAAAAAAAAAAAAAAAACCATTTAGATTATGATGTAAAGGCATAAAAATGTGTCATTTAGATTATGATGTAAAAACCATTTGGTTATAGTAAACATTTCATATTCTGTAATTACAAAAAAAATGTCTCAAATCTAATAAAAGTTAAATAAGCATACAAAAAATAAAGTAGATTACGATAAATTGGCTTAAAAAGTGCCATTTAGTTGAAAAACCGGATTTAATGGTAAATATTTCAGATTTAAGATGCATGATAAAAAAATTTCATAAAGTTTTTGAAGCAAAAGGAGAGAAAAATCTGGATTTCATATCTTCAAAATCTGAAATGGCCTGTTTTAATAAATAGATAAAATTTGGGTCATTTATTTATATTTTCCAAAACATATAGTCATTTTTGTAATTATCCTTATTTTAAATTAGTTTTAGTTTTGAATTTTATATATATTACCAATTTTTAGAAACTATATTTGTTAGTTGAAATACTTAAAATTTAGTTACTTTATTTATAGAGAAATTATATTGAGATATATTTAGGAAAGTCCTTACATTTTGACATTATATTCGATTAATACCTAAATATTTTTTATATTCAATGAAGCCCAACATTTTATTAAATGTTTACAATTTTAGTTATATATAAAAAGAAAATATTCATTAAAGTCCTTACATTTTGACCTTTTAACAATTTAGAGTTGAGTTTTCAATTTTTATTCAATTAAGTTCTTATATTTTAACAATTACATTTTGACTCTATACATTATCAGTGTAAAAATATAAAAAACAACATAACCAGCTACTATCTAAAATTGTAAAATTTAACAAAAGTTGGACTTAATTGAATATAAAAAACAATTAAGATTTAATCGAATATAGAGTCAAAATATAATGACTTTCCTGAATATATCCCAATTATATTTCCTCCTAACTTTTCATCCTACTTATCCTTATAACCATGTTAAATGGTGACAAGTGTTTTAAATTATTGTTATGATTATTTTTATTAAATATGACACTTGTCATCATTTAATATGGGTAGGAGGATAAGTATAAAGATATATGATTTCTCTTCTTTATAATAGAGCTTTTGTATGAATCTTAATTCTTATGTATAATAGAAAAAAGGGAAAATGTCTAATAAGGGTAATAAACTTTATTGTAAGTACACATTTAGTCTTTTATATTTTTTGTACACACATGACCATTATACTTTTTGTTTTGCACATATTTAGTCACTTATGTTTTTTTTTTTTTGGTATACATATGACCATTAAACTTGCATTTTCTATAAACATTTAGTCACTTTATATTAATTGTCATATGTGTACAAAAATAAAAATTTAATGGTCATATGTGTACAAAAAGCGTTCAAAAAAACATAAATGACTAAATGTATACAAAACAAAATGTTTTATGGTCATATGTGTACAAAAAAAGATAAACGACTAAATATGTAATTACGGTAAAGTAGATTAGCCTTATAAATCATTTTTTTTAGAAAAAAAAAAAAACAAGGCACTTTAAACGGTGTGAGAAATGATTTTTCCTTTAATATGTGTGAGAAATGGTTTTTGACTACTGATGAAGTAGTTTGATTATCTTTATTCGTCAGTTTTAGAGTATTCTTACTTATTTTTTAAAATTATCTTACAATTATTAGAATTTTTTTGATGAGTAACTAAATATTTCAATATGATTTATATTAAATTAAATCATGTCAAAAGTTAGCAATGGGATGTTTGGATGTATTTCTTCTTCTTAAAGGTTTTATTTATTTAACAGCTTGACAATACTTACACGTTCACGTTAATTTGAAATCATACAACCAATGTCAAATTGCAAATCCAAACACTCTTTAATTTGACGAGATAATCTGACCTCAATATCTCATACATTGAGAGTTTGTGTTTATAGTAATTGTGGAATGTGATACTTTTATTAAATTGTTATTATAAGGTTATACTTCTATTTCATTTTTATTATATATATTATTGTATTCTGAAAATTCTACTAAGTTATATTAATATAATGCAGAAAATTCTTCAATAAAATCTCAATATTTTGGTTCAGTTTACAGTTTATGAAAAATTCTTAAATTATTTTTTTTATAAAAAATGACATATTACCGGCTAATGTAATCCAATTAACATCTTTCAACCTTTCAGCAGGTTACCTTGTCACGTGGAAAACACTACATGTTTTATCTTCAATAAAGTCCCAATATTTTAGCACAGTTTACGAAAAAATCAAAATATTTTGGTCCAGTTTACAGAAAAGTCCAATATTTTGGCTCAGTTTCCTTGAAAAAATTAAGTATTTTAACAAGTATTTACGTATTTAATAACGTATTTATATATTTGAAAAATATGTTTTTACGTTTTTATAAAAAAAATACTTAAAAATAACGTATTTAATAACGTAAAAAAATTTCAAAAATAAGTCTTTAATAACGTATTTATACGTCTCTACTAACGTATTTATATGTTTGAAAATGTGTTTTTACATATTTAAAAAAATACTTAAAAATAATGTATTTAATAACTTAAAAAAACTTAAAAAATAAATATTTATATGTCTTTAATAACGTAAAATTTCTTAAAAATACATAAACATACGTGAAAATGAATGCATAAATACGTTTTTATGTATTTTTAAGTATTTTTTACGTATTTTAAATAAATACATGTATAAATATGTAAAAATACGTTATCAAACATATAAATACGTTATTAAAGACGTAAATACATGTAAAAATACGTAATTTTTTCCAAGTAAACTAAGCCAACACATTGAGACTATTTTCGTAAATTATGCCAAAAATATTAGGACTTTATTGAAGATCAAAACATGTAGTTTACCTACTAAAAATGTTAAAAGGGTTTATTTGAATATATTAGCCGAGATTTTGTCTTTTATGTAAAAAAATATTAATTTTGAGACTTTTTCATAAACTTAGCCAAACTATTTGAACTTTATTAGAGATTTCCTTATAATGCAAATACAATAGGTGGTTTAGAGTTCAAATTCTGGCACACCCAAAATATTATTAGTGTTTTGCGATTAACCTCTCACGTGGGTCTTGAGGCGGGTTGACGTAGGCTGCTCAGATGATGCGGTTTACCATTTCTTCATTTTTTAGACAAAACTTCATAAATGGTCCCTATGGTTTTCCAGAGTTGCAGTTTTAGTCCCTAACTTTTTTTGGTCTCATGGAAGGTCTATGTGCTTTCATTTTTTCTATTGTGGTTAGTCCATCACTCATATAAAAAGAAGACAAAACTTCATAAATGGTCCCTGTGGTTTTAGAAGATATCGACTTTAGTCCCTAACTTTCAAAAACCTCAAGGATAGTCCCTGTGGTTTGAAAACTTTTCATAGATCATCCCTGTCTCATATAAAAAGACTAATCTATCCTTTTTAAATTGTTTTACATTTTCTTTAATTAAAATCTATTTTTAATAAAACAAAAAAAAGAAATAAATGCCACCATTTACCCCCAGTTCACTCTTTCTCTCTCTTAACCCTTTCTCTCTCTTCCTCTCTTTCTCTCGTACACCATCATCGTTGAAGATATAAATTATCAGAGATGTGCCATTGTCGAACACCCAATTGCTCAAACCCTATCGGGAAGCTGTCCTTTCTCAGATCGTTTGGACATGCTGGTGCCAAGTGAAGGCACAAACATCTTCCTGCCGTCGATGGACTCCAGATCAGATGTAATTACTGGATTGTTTGCTGCAACTCCGCCGTCGATTAGATTGAATGTATGTTTAGTTTCGTCGGCGTCTGTGGTCTCGAAAATTTAGTAAGATTTTAGCGTACAATGGTTCAACTCTTTCGATCTGTTCGTCAATTTCTCACGAACGAACAGATTGTAGATGGATACTCAGAATGTAGAGAGTAAGGGATGGATCAGAATTGATTGCAGAAAAAGAATCCGGTTCTGAATTGATTGCAGAAAACTTCCGATTGCAGGAATATATAAATACATTTGGTGAACGACATCTCAATTGCAGGCTTTCCTTCATCATCGGAATCGAAAGTTAAAGCCGCAATCGGGAAACGTTTTCTGCAATCGGAAACCACAAAAACCTGATCTAAAATCACAGTAGCCCTCGACTTCGAATCTCCAAGAATTGTTAATCGCTCAACTTCATTCACAACATCAAGCAGTTTATGGCAACCATCTGGTATAAACATCAACATAAAACAGCCTCTTTGAGGCTACGACTATGCTACAAAGTACAACAAATATCGCTGAAATAATTGCAGAAACGGAATCAATTTTTGCTTCGAGGTCGGATGTATAGAAGGCAGTTGAAGATGGAGAAATGGAGTACTAGAGAAAAAAGAGCGCAGATGCAGTCCCAAAGAAGATATCCTGGAAAGGGAGGAGATAGGCGATATCGCCGACACGGTACCGGAAGAGACCGGAGTAGGTTGAGATCACGAGCTCGTACTCCTTTCCCAGCTCCAAATCAGCAAGATCAACTAAATGAGGAGGCGAATCGCATGAAATCGTTACCGGGTTCGCCGGATCATGCGGGATGAACTCGAAGTAACCTGGGTTCGCCGGATCATGCTGCAGATCGGAGATGGCGAGGGTTGGATTGAAGCCGATTGACAGAGAAATAGAAGATGAGAAGTGGGGGCAAGCGTATGAATTAGGGATATGTATTTTCTTATTTTTTGTTAATAATAAATTTTAGTTAAAAAATCTAAAAGAAAATAAAAAGGGTAATTGTAGTTAAAGAAAATGTAAATGAAATTAAAAAAAGGTACATTAGTCATTTTGTATGGCTCAATGACAATTTAACAAAAGTTTTCAAACCACAGAGGCTAGGCGTGAGGTTTTTGAAAGTTAGGGACCAAACTCGATATCTTCTAAAACCACAGGGACCATTTATGAAGTTTTGTCTAAAAAGAATTTTATACCATTTTTATTTTATTTTATCTTTTTCTTTCTGGTTAATTTATAATTCATGGAAGGTCCTGTGTTTGCACTGTTACCACCACCATTACTCCTACCATCCACTACCATAAAATACGATAGCCATCAACTTTTTCCACCATTTTCTCTTTTCGAACTTTTACCATCGACCACTAGCATCGTCTATGTTCTTGCTACTGCCACCACCAATGTGCACCACCATCCCCACCGTCCACCACATAAATATGGTAGTTAGTTTTCATAATACTCTCCACCTGTTCATTTAATCCAAGAACACTTGCAATACTTCGCTTAGGAATTTGATTGAGCACTTGGTGTGCGTGATTTTGGCCTAAACCTCCATGAATAATTGAGGTTACATGTTCCCCAATCAAACACAAACTAATGATAATCCATTGAAGATTGCAATGAATTAAGATTATGATTGTTACCCGATTTGAAGATCAAAACAAACCCAGAAGGAGATGCACCCTGTGCGTTATTCAGAGTTTTTTTTATATAACATGGGTTTAACTCCATCGATGTTCCCTCAAACATCTCCCATCTAGTTAAACAAGGTGATCGATTGACACCATCGGCGTTGCAACTTTCGTGGAGTAGGTTGAAGTCGACACTCCTTTTTTCCTTCATCTGTGCTTCTCTTCCTTCGTCAACGCTTCTCATTGTGGATTGATAAATATCATTTATACAGTTCAATGATGCAAACTTGATGTAACTTTCTTTTCTCTCTTTCCAGCAGATTGTATTTTGACATTACACAATTGTGTTTTTATCTTCCTATTCAAGTCATCTGATATATTAACATTACTTTCAATACAACTAGCTTTATCTTTTACCTTTTGAGGCATTTCTATAAAAAAATCGCATAGTAAAACGAACTTACAAATTTTCTTTTTACATTATGTTATCTCACCACTACCACCGACGTGATGTTTCTTAATCTATTTATGCCACCACCAGTAATAACTTTTTGACAAACATTTCATATGTGTGTCTTTTTTTTTTTTTTTCATATCATCAATGACCAGAATTGCATTTTCCCAAGCTTTATTAGTCTTCGTTCTTACATTTGATTGAATGGAAGAATGGATTGAGATTGTGTTTCCATTGTTTTTTTGTCTCTAGGTTCCATATTGATATAAAAGTTTCATATTAATAGTCAGCTTTACCACAAATCCGATTAAAGAATCCAAATAGCTAGATTTTCAATGAGACACAGGGGGAGGGAAGGGGGGGGGGTTAAAGTCCGCTCAACAAAAGACGAGGTTCAGACGGTGCTCGACATTGGTGACGAAATGCAGCGGCGATTTTCGATTTAATGGATGGATAAAGGTGTATTTATTTAACTAGATTATGCAACTACCATTTGAAACCTAAATATTTGGTGGGCTTATTCCTTAACGGTAGTATGTCAATTGTAAGATTATTACAGATTTTTTTAGGTTTAATTGTGGACTTATTTTAGGAGTTTTATACTTAGGGGTAGTGCTTTTGAAAATTATTTACCAAGTAGTATGCCATTAGTTGGTAAATACTTAAAAAAAAAAAAAAAAAAAACAATCTTCTGGTAAAAAAAACTCCTTATTTTAGATACTTTTTAGTTTTTTTTTAATATAAAATCGGGTTATGGTAATGATTCAGGGTCAACGATTTAATGGGTTTTATGGTAAAAGTGACTGATTCAATCAAATTCATAAATACGCAAAAGGCCCCTCTCTTAATCGACGGGTCATCTTCACCTGTTTACAATGTCCAGCCGGTTCGACCTACGGGTTGACCTGACTTTGAAAAGTTTAAGAGAAATTGTTTTTGTTCCTACCTTTTATTCCTATATTTATTTCTAGGCAAAATGACACTGTAGCCCAACGACATTTCATCTTTTGTTTTAAAAGGTCCATGATGTTTTTTTTTTTTGCCTTTTAAGGGAATAACATTTACAATTTACATTTTAAAACATCCTTTTACCCCAATTGAAGGGGTCACCCGGTTACCAGCTTAGTCAAAGACCTAATCACCAAAAACATCGATCCTAGTCATCATCCATGTCACTTGTGTGGGTATTACATGTCACTTGTGAGCTAACACGTAAGTTAAACATATGAAAGCATCCTAACCCTTGTTACCTTCTATGCTCTCCGCCTCCTGTACCCTCTCCATCTCTCTGTGAAATCAAATGGAGGAAGATTGGAACCGGCCACCTTCATACTCGTCTTTGCCTCCTTCTCCTCTCGACCAGTTCTCCGATTAAGCCGGCATCTCTTTCATCGCCTCCATCTCCTTCTCTTCAAAAAATCACGAACTCTATCCGTTTTCCTGTCAATTCATTCCGACCCAGTTGGAGATAATCAGATTCTGTTCACGAACTCCATCTCCTTCTCTTCAAAAAAAGTTCTTCCGTAAGAATAATTAAGTGCGATAATCAGATTCTGTTCAGAAATCATTCAGATATTTTAGAAATGGATAATGATTTATGTTCGTTAAACGTTTCTGAAAATGCTGTACGTATGTGTCTGCGTGTATTGATTTTAGTCAAGTTTGTGAAAATGCTTTCTTCATTGTTCGATTTGCTTACCGGAGGCTGAAGTTTTGGATCTTAAAAGGAAATTGAAATAAGATGCAGAATTCTTATTTTTTGAAGGCGGTTTTATGCTCTCCGCCTCCCCTGTACCCTCTCCATCTCTCATCGCCTCCATCTCCTTCTCTTCAAAAAATCACGAACTCTATCTGTTTTCTTGTCAATTCATTCCAACCCAGTTGGAGATTTTGGGGATTTAGTCAATTTCATCACGCATATTCTTTTCTTTTTCGAAAACAAGAATACCCATTTCTTTTTTTTCCGGGTATATGACCTGATTATTTCTAAGAATTAGACGAACTTTGGAATTACCGAAGACCGAGTTGCGTAGCTGAAATTGGGGGCGGGAAGGGAAAGAGGAGGAACATCTTCTCTTACGCGATTCAGACCTCCGTCTTCGTATTTTCTGTTTTTACAGAATTTACTCTCGCAATATATCTCCTGTAGTCGGTTTTATGCATCGTTGGTAAGCTTTTTAACATGAACTGTATAAGGGTTCCATCATGTTAATTGCAATTTGTCGAAACTCCACTTAGCATAGTTCATATTCTTTCCATGGAATCACTGTTCGGTGTTTGTAAAGGGTAAGAAATAACATAATCAGTTTGTTGCTTTTGCGTACTGATTGGATTTGCTTGTTCGGTGTTTGTAAAGTGTATAACTTCCGCTCAAATCTTGGTATGCTTCAATCGCATTCAGTTTTTGCAATATTTCATCGTCATAATAGTTAATAGTAAAGTGTTCGTGTTTTGAAACGGGTACAGAGCATCCATGGATTAGAGAAGATGGAGAAGCATCCGACAAGGCAATCAACGGTGCAGTCCTTTCTTGAATGAAGCCAATCGACAATTTTTGCAATATTATATCGTGATTTGGAATTTATTCTGGTCTAGATGCAGAGATGGGCGATGCCCCTTTGTCTAGTCTACATTTCCGGCCACTTCATATGCCACATAGGACACTGTAACCGGCAAAATTGGGTTAAGGGACTAAAGAAAAAGGTCAATCTCAACTTGGTACCCCTGGAAAGCCAAAAAAATACTTTAGGGACCTTTTAAACCAGAAGCTGAAAGTTGGATGGGTTACAATGTCATTTTGCCTTATTTCTATCCAAGTTAAATTATGACATGTGTATTAAAATATTATTATTTTTATTAAATATGACACTTGTCATAATTTTATTTTTATTAAGTGCCCGTTTGGATGTGCTTATAAAACTCCTTATTGACTTATTGGTTTTTTGGAAAAGCCATAAGTCAATAAGTAAGGGCCTCCTTACTTATTAAAAACTGCTTATAAGCCATAAGGAAGGGGAAATAAGCAGTTTTTAATAAGTAAGGAGGCCCTTACTTATTGACTTATGGCTTTTCCAAAAAACCAATAAGTCAATAAGGAGTTTTATAAGCACATCCAAACGGCCCCTAAATATGACACTTGTCATAATTTTATATGGATAGGAATAAATGTATGAATAAAAGGTAGGAATCAATACAATTAGTCATACTTTAAACATTGATTTGGAATTTGGATTGAACAAATTAATTGACTTGTAATTCTGTAGTCAATACGGTAATGTGATTGGTGGAGGTTTGCGCAAAAGGCGGAATAACTGAAGGCCAAAGAAAACGGTAGGAAATGCAACTGGAAACGCATCCTTCTCTGGTTTTCTTCTCCGTTTCTACAGATGAAAATCCAGATTTCTCGAAACCAAAATGATAAGATGGATAAAACAGTTGGCGATCACATTCGGGGCTTCGTTTCTTTGGCTCGTTTGCTTGATTTACTTCACACAGGTTTAATTTCAGTTTCATCCCCTTCTTTATCGATTGTAATTTCTCCCAATCTTATATTGCGATTCATGGTGCATGGATCAAGGGTTTGGGCATGCAAATCCACTACCTCTTATCCCCTTCTTATGATTCGAAAATAAAAACATTCGAGGATTACTGTAGGGATTCAACATAATTCCAAAATGGACGACACGTCAATTTTGAAAAGCCAAAAAACTCATCTCATGGCATGAACAATGTAGGTCCACCCATGGTTGTATCTCTTCGTCTAGCAAAAAAGGGTTATATCTAGCAAAAAAGGATTATATTCACACATAAGTCGAATTTAGTATGTACATGTATGGCTCACCATTTTATAACATACGAACCTTTGGTTTCCTTATTTCTAATGGTATTCTATGATTTGTTATTGGATTAGGGTTTTAGATCCTTCGTATGGACAGCAGTTTCCTACCATCTGAAAGACAAGTTAGAGCTATCGCCCTCAGCTTCCCAGTTCGTAACCTCCATATCGTTTTTTCCATGGAGCATAAAACCAGTATACGGGTATGAAATCTAATTGTTAAAGCTTTCATCTATATTTTATTTGGTTACTGTACTTTGAAAATCTACTTTATTTATGGTTGCAAATATTGTGTGCAGAATTATATCAGATTGTATCCCAGTAAATGGAAGGAAAAGGGTTCCTTATTTAGTCATTGCAACACTTCTCTCCCTCTTTTCATGGGCGATTCTTGGGTTGCATGAATCAACAAGAAATTCTCACCATCAATTCATGATCTTCTTGTTATTGCAAAATCTGGGGTCTGCAATGGCAGATGTTGTCATTGATGCAATGATAGCAGAGGCAACAAGGCGTGAAAAGTATGTTCTTTCTACTTCTTCTTCTTTTACTCGTACTGTTTGACTTTCAAAGTCAAAGGAACTTATTATATACTCTAAAACTGACATCATTATTAAATGACCATTTTACCCTTCTGTTTTTTTTGAACAGCCACTTTTACCCTTCTGTCTAAATGACCATTTTACCCTTGTGTTAAAATGACCAATTTACCCTTGTGTTCATTGTTCATTCAGAGCTAAATTCGCGGGTGACCTGCAATCGATATCATGGATGACAATGTCTCTAGGGGGGATCTGTGGGAGTTTATTTGGAGGATATGCACTAAGTAACATCCAAATGAGCAACATATTTTTACTTTTCTCATTTTTGCCAGCAATACAGCTACTTTCATGTGGTTTTGTGAGCGAAAATCCTATCAGTACACATTTGCCCGAGTTTTTGAGCTTTAATGGATCCAATATATACAATGAAAGTGGACCAGATGAAGAAAGAACATCAACCGAATCGCCTAAACGTGGTACTTTGGTGAGAAAAAGGAGCCATAAAATCAGCAAGAAAACAACATTAGATAGCAGTAAAGATCAGATGCCTGGAAAAGACGGATCTTTGCCATTGAAATGGTATTGGTCTTTGAAAATGGCTGGTTATACTTTGTTTGAAGCTTTTCGACAGCCAACAATTTTAAGGTACAACATGATAAACTTTCTTAAATAGCAATGTAACTTTCGCTCATTTTTTTTGGTTACTGGACTGAGAAATCCGTTAGTAAGACCATTTTACATTTCAAAGTTTATCTGTTTAGCGTAATTTTGATAAAAACCCACAGAATGAAAAGATTGAAATGATGTTATTTTGGTATTTGGTCTGATTGATATTATGTGGGAAACCATTACCATTACCAGACCAATGGGTTGGTTTTTCATAGCGCAGGTCAGCATTCCAAAGCTGTCAACAGTGATGTTCTACTATCACACACAAGTTCTGAATCTAGAACCTTCTTTTTTGGGAACTGCACGCGTTATTGGCTGGATTGGCCTCATGCTCGGAACTTTCTTCTACAACCGCTTTCTAAAGAAGATCAAGTTACGAAAGATTCTCACGTACGTTTTTTTTTTTTTTTTTTTTTTTTTTCTAAAACATCCATCAATCCTAGATTCTTCTTTAATTAATGACATCTAAGAAAATGACGGCATATTTTGGGAGATTTGAAGAAAAACTAAACAAGGGCAAATTTGTAAAAAGCTACGACTTTCTTCGTTAACTCATTCAAGTAAAAAACCACTCATATATATGGTTTTGTTTGCATAAAGTATGTTTCTTTTTTAAATGACCATTTTACCCTTCTGGCATATAATTGCAGCCGCTAGACGTAGTATTGTTTTCTAGACTAAAATGTTCCGTCCCACAAAGTCTGTTTGTTTTTGGGACCGTATGAATGTGGTTAAATGACCGTTTTACCCTTAGGGATGTATTTACAGTTGATGTGTCACTCTTGACACTTGTAGACGTACTATTGGTTTGAAGACTAAATGTTCCATTTCGGTTTTTGAACTGAACGGACTGTCTCAATATGAGTAAATGACCATTTTACCCTTCTGGCAGCTAATAGACGTAGTATTGTTTTCTAGACCAAAATGTTCCGTCCCACAAAGTCTGTTTGTTTTTGGGACCTATGAATGTGGTTAAATGACCGTTTTACCCTTAGGGATATATTTACATGTTGGGTTATGTTGATGTGTCACTCTCGACACTTGTAGACGTACTATTGGTTTGAAGACTAAATGTTCCATTTCGGTTTTTGAACTGAATGGACTGTCTCAATATGAGTAAATGACCATTTTACCCTTTTGTCATAATTGCAGGTTGGCGCATGTCATTCTGTCAGTCATGACACTTGTAGACATCGCATTGGTTTCTAGAGTAAATGTTCCATTTGGTATATCGGATGAAGCAATGGTGTTGTTCGGATCCGCTCTCTCAGACGCAGTCCATCAATTCAAGTATGTATTTCATTTAAATTCATTTCACTATAAAAAAGTCAAAGTCAGCCATTGACTTTTTTTTGTTGACCGCAGGTTCATGCCTTTCTTGATCCTATCAGGCCAACTGTGTCCACCTGGAATAGAAGGGACTCTATTTGCACTCTTCATGTCAATAAACAACTTTGGGTCCACTATAAGTTCGTTTCTTGGTGCTACTTTGGCTTCGGTTCTAAACATCTCTTCGGGTTCTTTTGATAATCTTAGTTTTGGGATTGGAATTCAAGTCATTTGCACATATATACCAATTGTTTTCTTGTTTTTGATACCAAAGGAAGCTAATGGGATAACAACATAATCTATAAATTACTTTAGATGACTTGATTACTGTATGGGTTGGAATGAAAGTAGTCTTTCAACCTTTTCTTTAAAATGAACCAATGTTGGTTACATTTTTGTTGTTAACGGGTCGAATGGGTAAAAATGGAAATTAACTATAAAACAGATTAAAAGTCGACCATGCTATAATCACATATATACAGCCTCCTAAATTATTAAAATTAGAGCTCATTTGGGTTATATTTTAGAAAATACAGCATCATTTATATTTTATAAGTTGTCAAATGGGCGGATTGAGTCGGTTGAGTGATAACTTATAAATTTCTTTATCCGATTAGTTAAAAATTAGATAGAGTATAAAGAGTTATTCAATAAAGGGAAAATCTCATAAAAACCCAACATATTTTCACTCAATTCTTGAAAAAACCACTATATTATTTTATAGTGCATTAAAACCCTTATATTTTCTAAAATGTATAATGTAAGGATTCAAACCGGTAAATCCTAGAAAACCATAAATGCTAGATAACCGACTCTTAAGTGTTTGATGGTTACAATCTATTAGATTAGATAATTTCAGAAAATATAGGAGTTTTAATGCACGAAAAAATATAGTATAGGGTTTTTTTAATGATTGGATGAAAATATGTTGGATTTTTCTAAGATCAGAAAACTTAAATTAGACATTTCAGAAAATATAGAAGTTTTAATGTACTAAAAATTAATATAGTGGTTTTTTTTTAAAAATTTGATGAAAATATGTTGGATTTAATGAGATTTTCCCTTCAATAAATGGCTAAGTTGGGAGGTGTTTTATCATGACCACATCTTGAAATATATTATAGAATAATAATTTATTTTCCATATTGTATTTTGCAAAATGGTTTTGCTTACCATTCCTTCAAATCTTGACATCTTCTTCGAAATTTGTGAGATTGTTCTTATTTTGCAACAAATGAGAGAAAAAAAAAAGTTACATAATAGAGATCATGCTGTAAAATAATTTTTCAAAATCAAATGTATTTTCCTAAACAATATCTGATCATCCTAATTTCCAAAAAAGTGAATTGTTACTTCTCCGGTATCGGCCCAAGTCCAATATGTTTGATTACAGGCTTTCCCCCTTCATGTTTAGTCTAGCGAATAAAAACCCTATCTTCCTTTTACATCTTTTCGACCCTTTCGACGATTACACTCTGCTTTGAATCATCGAAGGAAAGCGAAGCAATTACTCACGATGACGATCTATATGAATAGATTGTTTCGAAAATCGAATTCGAGTTTTCTTCTATCCAGTGGTAAGGCCTTAAAATCTGAAGTTTCACGCTTTAAGGACGACATGTTCTTGGTAGATGCAGGAATTGGAACCCCTAAAATGACTATGCGAGACGAGCTTAGAGGAGTTCCGGTGAACCGTGCCGCCACCAGGTTTGAGAATAAGGTCGGATTCATGGAGGCTACAGCCGGTGAAACGCTAATCAAAACGCAGATCTTGGAGAGATTCTTCATGGATCTGGTGGCCGGTGAACCAGTGATGAAAGAGCGAGCTACGGCTAGGTTTAATGATATGGTTGGTTCCACTGACGCAGTAGCTGGCGAACCGGCAATTCTTCTTCCACGAAGATTTACGCAGAATCAGGCGTGGATGGAACTGCAAAAGATCTGGCAATCGAATAAAAAGGTCAGAGGATTTCTAATGGAGAAAGTAAAAGGAGGGTATTCAGTTGCAATAGCAGGTTACATTGCTTTTCTTCCATATCGTAGTCCGTTAATGGACAGACGAAAATTATCGAATGATAGATTCACCATTGAGACAATCAACTCCAAAAGGAAGAAAATCACAGTGTTTTAATGGCAGCAATTCGTCTTTCACAATAAATCATCTTAGTTTACGGATGTTCTTTTCTGGGCTAATGTTCATCTGACTCTATAGTTGGTCCTTTTGACAAATTTGTTGTTAATTAACCTAGTGTTCATTCACTACAGCAAAATTTCTTCAAAATTTCCTGTTATCCCCTGCGTGACTTTTAAAGGGTTTGTATTTAACCAAATCTCGTTGCTATTCATGTGTAGTTCTTTGATGGAATGTTCTTTTGAGGCCCTGTTAGACATGATGAAAAAGTTGTTAATTGTGAAATTGAGATATGATTTTGCCTTTTTAGATGTATGACAGGGCTCTTAAGCTTGAGAAAGATGTCACGTTTCATGTATCATCAATGGCAGACATACATGTAAATAAGCTTTGTGTTCATGCTTTCTCAAGAAACTATTTCTTGATTTTAAGAATAATTTCTTCATTCAATCATTATACGTCATTGTTCCATGAAAATTGCGAATTAGTTGTTTGCAGATCATGAATGTCAATGTGTATGCTCAGACCATCTCTTGATTTATTACTTTCTTTTACTAATACACAAATTAGAACAGTGTTAAAGATGTTAGTGAAACCATATTAACCATTGAAACTTCTGGGAAAAAAAAGTTGCAATCTTTATGGGATTTGTCTACATTCGTGGACAACTTTAATGATCATAGGCTCCATGTTTTGTTATTGTTGATATGTTGGATCTTTGACATGGCAATTTTTTATGTGTATATGGTTAAGTAGTCATCTATTTCGTCATTAAAGTCAAAATAAACCCATCTTTTTGTTCATCATCATCACAAATCAAGAAAAAAAAAAAGGAGAGATGAATTTAGGGATTCTGTTTGCGTTTGCAACGAAGAAATTGAAGATGAAAAGAAGTTGACATGTTACTTAGATCAATTAAATAATTTAAAAAGTTCTTGTATATTTTTTGCAATTAACAACAAAAAAAACCCATAAATGATCCATGAACCTGAAATAATAAAAGAAAAAGAAAATTACACGGATGGTCCTTGTGCTATGGGGTAACTTGCACGTTTGGTCCCTAAAACTTTTTTTTAACTCGGACGGTCCTTAATTTTTAGTTTTGTTGCACGTTTGGTCCCTCCTAGACATAAAAAGTCTATTTTACCCTTAACAATTTCATTTTTATTTATTTATTATTTTCAAATCAAAAAATACAATTACCCCATTAACCCTAAACCTCTTACGGTCTGGATTCCCACTTTCATCTCTCACGTTTTCTAAACACCCACAACCTCCATCTCTGGCTATCTCCTCCACCTCTTCTCCGTTCCCCTTATCTCTCATTTCTCCCCCGTAACACTCATCAGTTACTCTCTATCTCTCTCTTTCAAAAGCCCTAAATTAAGCATCAATGAAATTACTTGGTCTGGATTCACATTGAGTTAATTAGGGTCTGAGAAATCTCTGAGTCTGGAATTTCTATTCCTACCGATGAGGACCTGCGATGGGTTCAATGGTGGTATTGCAGGTAGCTGTTAGCCGATGATGATATACCGGATGCGGGTGGGGATCGATGGTGGCCTGCACAGGGGATAGAGGGGCGGAAGTTCGATGGTGGTGTTACAGCCCACGAAGCTCGATTTGCAAGTGATGAACTTGCACACAAATTACTTCGATGTCTCCACACTTGCACACGAATCCCATCCTATCGACTTTTATTTCAGGTTAAACCTGTTACAACCCCCCATTACCGCCACCAACCTGTCGCCGTCTGCTTCTTCTCTCTTTCCCAATCAAGACAATAAAGGTTTTGAGGTTTGATTGATCAATGTTATGAATATGCGAGTTTTCGATTTGGATACGGGATTTGATTACAATTTGGATTTGAGGTTTGATTCTGAGGTTTTGATTTGGATACGAGGTTTGATTTTGGTTTTGTTTTCATCAGTTAGGTTTGGTTTTGATTTTGATTTTGGTTCTGATTTACGGTTTCTACAAATGATTCTGATTTCAGGTTTTGATTTTGATTAGTTTTGATATCGATATGTGGTTTTTGATTATAGGTATTGGTTTGGTTTTTGATTACTGGCTGAACGGTGGTTTTGATTACCGGTGCCAGTGGTAGCTAACAGTGGTTACCGGAACAGTGGTTGTCGGAGGTTACCGGTGGTAGCTAAAACAGAGAGACATAGCGAGAGAGAGAGAGAGACACTTTTGTTTTGTTTTTTTAATTAAAATACAATAATTAATATAAAGAAAATTAAAAACTAAATTATTAAGGGTAAGTTAGTCTTTTTACATCCACTAGGGACCAAGCGTGCAACAAAATTAAAAGTTAGGGACCGTCCGGGTTAAAAAAACGTTTTAGGGACCAAACGTGCAAGTTACCCCATACCACAGGGACCATCCGTGTAATTTTCTCTAAAAGAAACAGAGCTTCAAGGAACACTATGCATCCAAGCGCCCATTGCTTGAAAAAAAAAAAAAAAAAAAAAAAAAAAAAAAAACCGACCGAACTAAAAATCCTCAAAGTGTGGTTAGTTTTAATCTTACACTCACTTGCATTTAGGGTTTTAGTTGTGTATCTTAGTACTATCTCAAATGGTTTGATCGAGGGTTCTAAGTCCTATGATAGTCACTAGACAAATGTGTAGTAAGATGTTCTTCATTAAGGGTTTATTGAGATAACAATGGAATCAACATCATTCCATTTCAATAGATATTTGGTTTCAAGAAATTGATGTTAGCCAGAATCTTTAGGTAGCGTTCGGAAGGTAAGACTAAATTTGACTGAACAAAACAAATCATTTTAAAAAGACATTTGGCTTGGAGGAGAGTTTTCGGTCAATTTTACATTCTTTTCTTAATTTCTTTACAAAATCTGTTTTTTGTTTAAATTTTAACTTCTATACAATTAATATATTTCTCTCTTTTTACAACTTTAATTTTATATATTTTATAAAACATATTTTTTAGAAACATAAAATTTTTATAACTTCTTTTACATTTTTTCGAATTTGTTTTACAAAATTAGTTTTTGGTTTAAATTTATAATTTTATAACTTTTTATGACTGTTTTTATGTGCGCTTTTTTGGTTAAAATTTCCCATTTTTTAGATTTGTTTTCTTACGAATTTATTTTCTATATTTTTTATATATTCGTTTTCATATACATGTAAGGTTGTAGTATACATATAAGATTTGTGTTTTTAAATATTCGTTGTTACTAACTATAAGTGTATTTCTATGTATTATTAATCATATATACTGTAAATTATATATTGCTACTGTATATACAAAATTTGTTCGCAGACAGGGTGTTAGCCCTAGTTTAGTCTAAAAAACACACATTAATTCAAGACTTAGGTGTTGTTTCTTTTTTACTTAATGGACTTAATGCATAAAAAAAATTTAGTGGTTCAGTTATATATGGTTGTTTATTTTTTACTTAATGCTAACAAAATGTCTTACTAGATTAAGTTAGAAAATATGTGTCATTAACATTAAGTCATGATTTTATATCTAGTTTTAAATTACCCTTATTTTCTTCAATAAAAATCATATTTATATCGAAAATTATGAGTAATGGAGTATACATTTTATTCTTATATATTGAGTTATTCACTGTTATATATATAAATATCATACAAATTTCATGTGCTCTTTATTTTGTTTAATCCATTATATATGTAAATATTAATTTTTAGAATTTAATTTTATTATTTGACTTACTTCAGTTATGTTCAATTTAATTTATTAATCATGCTATTTTTTTAGTTTTTAAAATTTTTGAATTTGAATACGTACAACTTTAATTTATAACAGTTATTATATAAATCGCGAAACCAGTTCTAGACCAATCAATTTATAATGGCATATTAGTAATTATGTATTTTAATTAAATTATAACAAAATTATAGTTTCCTAAAATCTAGGATTTTTATTGTTAGTTACCAAAAAAATTAATTTTTTACTTTTTAATAATTTTAGATTATATATTGTCACTTGTTTTTTACTTATTCTTTTAGTTTTTTTATTTTATTAATAGATAGTAATAATCATTTTTCCGCCATAATACTTTTTTATTGTATCATTTGATTCATACAATTTCATTCATAAATGATTATAAAACACAATGCAGAGTTAAAAAATGTAATATATTTGTAATCATGAACGAATAAATCATGATGTATATATAAAAGAAATAAGTGTAATCATAAATGAACAATGTATATATTAAAAATCAACTAAAATTGTAATCGTAAATAAATATAGAACACAATTTAGATAAAAAATACAATGCGATTTTAATCATCGGTGATTACAGGAAAATGTAGACAAAAATATGCAATGCACTTTTAATCATAAACAAATAATGGGCAATCGTGGTCATTGTTATTCTTAGATTCACACCTGTAAAATCGAGTTCAAAGATGTTAAAAAAATAATTTACTGACTATAAAGTTGTGTATACATATTCACTAATGGTTAGAAATTATTATAATTATTTTAATCATTTATACAGTCATATATTTAATCATAAATGATTATGACTATGTTAAAGTTGCACAAAAGTTATAATGGTTGATGATTAACAATAGGGTTTATATGTTTATGTTTTAATGATTAATAGAAAGTGGTTGTTACAGTGTTAATCATCAATTATTATCACTATTCATCAACGATGATTATTAATACAATAAACTACTTAAACAGAACAAGGTTCTTACAGTATTAATCATTGATGATTAAAGCATGTTAACTCATTGTTTTCAAACATACTACTAAAAGCAAATTTGTCTTCTTTTGCTAGACCAGTGTAAACAATAAAGTCCAATTAAATGACTTAGATTTTGGAGAGTTTGAAAAGAGGTTTGAAATTGAACCATTTTAAAACCATTTTTTTTTTCAATTAGTTTAGGTTATGTAATAAACAACCGATTAACAAATCACAAACATTTAAAATTTGAAAAAAGTAAGCAAATAAACGACACGTAAATAATATATTACAAAAGTTGAAAAGTAAGCTAAATATGATAACACGTCTTATTACAATATGCTTAATACTTTTAAAGGATCATGTGTTGTAAGAGTGTGTTTTCATAAAGGTCCTAGACCAATATGATTTAAAGCACATAATTATATTTCACAAAAACGAACCTGACATATGTGTCTCTGTCTTCAAATGTTTTTATCAAGAGTGATCTTGCCAAGCTCACTACGTATGGTGGTTTGTGCAAACGAATTCTCCACTCTATAGGATGCCAAATTAGGAACGGCGATTTGTAGCATAGCGGAGATAACAATTAGGGTTATGAGATAATTAGGGTAATGAGAGAGGTGTGAGAGAGAGAGTAATTATAGGACTTGATATAAAATTGGTAATTAATTATATCCGTACATCAATTAAAATAGAGCGATCTCAATCTTTTTTTGGTTCTCAATTGATACTTGTTATATATATATATATATATATATATATATATATATATATATATATATATATATATATATATATATATATATATATATATATATATATATATATATATATATCAACAACACTGTAAATATTCAGATATCGTTATCCATTCAGCAATAATTATCAATTCAGGACTTAACAAGAAAAAAAAAGAAACAGACCCTTACTTTAAAGGGTTATTGTCACTATAACACATCAAATGTATCAATTTTATGTCATTTGGCCATTGAAGTTTTTTTTTGTGCAATTTGCCATTAACCTTGTAAAAACGTATCAGTTGCACCTAATTGAAAGGTTTGAAGAGTTTAGCCGGTCAAATGGTGTATGTGGGACGATGACATAGACGATGAGTCCTCGTAGACCCCAACTCATCTCTACGGGTTTGCCAAACATGTAACTAATTTATCCAAAGTCTGAATAAGAAACTGATAAATGTAAGTGTTTGCTAAGAATTGGAGCAGTGGAGCAAGATACTCTACCCAAATCACGACCAAATTGGAATAAGCTGAGTTGAACACACTTTGCTGAGAATTGGAGCGGTGGAGCAAGATACTCTACCCAAATCGCGACCAATTTGGAATAAACTAAGTTGAACACACCGGTAAACACAGAAAGATTTGTTAATGTATATAAGTACTGAAAATGCAGATCCGGAGCTCTGAAATGCCAGCCTTTGTAGTAAGCAGGTACCTCAAACCCTAGTAACACAATGGAGACCCAAAGAAACACTTTTATACATGAATAAAAACGTGTAGATGTTCTCATTGATCTTTCAATTTCGATGTTTGTGTCTGTGCGGCCGGAAGATAGATGGCGACGGACGCGGTCACGATTGAGAGTGTGGTGGGGGCAATGGAGGTGAGACAGTCGGCGGCACGATGGGCTTTGAGGAGTAAAACCAGCGTAAACTGCTTAGTGTTCTTGTTACGACCAATGCGTTTGTGAAGGAAATCGTCTTTAGTGGGCTTTCAAGCTCCACCATTGACCACTTGTTTAGGTTCTCCATTTCGAAAAAGTTGTTGGGTTTATGGGTTACGCTGCTAATGGGAAAGAAGTCATCATTGTGGATAGAAATTTGAAACGAAAATGTAAGATGAGATGTTTATTACACAAATTTGAAACGAAAACGAAAGATGAGATGTTTATTCGATTCTAGCCTTCATTTATATATCCACCGACACTAATGAAAACGACATGGAGATGAGTTGGAGTCTACGTGGACACACCATCCACATCATCATGCCACATACACCATTTGACCGGCTAAACTCTTAAAACCTTTCAATTAGGTGTAATTGACATGTTTTCACAAGTTTAATGACTAATTGCGCAAAAGAATAACTTCAATGGCCAAATCGATTAAAATTGGTAACTTTGATGTGCCGGCGACAATAACCCTACTTTAAAAAATATTTATGGGTGTTAATTTTGCATTGATCTCGGGAATCAATATAAGTGTTTATGTATAAAGAAGATAGAGGGAAATCAAACTAGTCCAAATTCTCTTCCTCATCCTTCGATAAATAGTCTAGCCCTGGAGGATCAAAGATTCCGTTAATGCACAACACATCAACAATCCCAAATATTCGATCAAAAGTGAGCCATTTCTCTCTGTATGTGTTTATATGCAAGTCTGTGCGAATGTAAGATCAATTATGAAGATCTTATATGAGGAAACACATTCTTTAGTAAATCAGGCTGTTCTCGTTTATCATACTAATGATATGAATCCACTGGGTTCATAGTGTCTTTTTACTGTTCATGTTTTTAATCTCTCCAGTTATATTAAATGAATCGAATCAAATAATTATCACTTTATCTAGCATATCATCAGTAAGCTTTACCGACTCAATAATTCTAGGGTTTACATTGTATATGTCGTACAATGCACTGATTTACAAATTACAGTATGTGGTCAGAAGGATCAACATATTATAAGATTCAGTTGTATCTAGGAATTTTAATCTGTATACATGAGAATTAGAAGCTTGTTAGTTTCTTGGACCAAAAATTGAAGGTAATTTATATCGATTTTTGGTCCTAAAAGTGTCTAGTTTGACTATGCCTTTATGATCTAGTTAAATTGTTTTTCTTGAATGTTTTCAATTTAGTTGATTTTGGAGAAGCTAAAGTTGACATGTTGCATGTAGGTCTCGATTACGAAATTAAAGAGGCTAACCATGAGCAAACACAGAGGCCACGAGCAACATGAAATTGAGGATATAAGTGATGTGGTCCACGATTTCAGTGATCTACCAGATAGTATTCTTCATCACATTCTGTCGTTTATTCCCACAACAGAAGCTGTAAAGACATCCATATTATCTACAAGATGGAAGAACCTCTGGACTTTTCTTCCCAGCATTGATATTGATGATGAACTGTTGTGTGCTCGTGAGGTTTATGATGTGACTTCCTTTGTGAACTTTGTCGAAAGAGTCCTACTATTATGGGATGCATCGAATATGGAGAAGTTCCGTATATCATGTCATGTTTTATGTAATTCATCTATAATACGTTCATGGATTTCTCATGCAATCATGCACAATGTTCAGGAGCTTGATATCTGTCTAGTGCAAGGGGATCCATATGTGATTCCTCAGTCTATATTTGATAGCACATCATTGGTTAGCCTGAAAATAAGAATGAATTGGGATATTCTACTCCCATCTCACGTTTCTTTTCCATGCTTGAAAACCTTGCACCTGTCCTTTCTTTGGTTCCTGCATGATGATTTTACAGAAAAGATTTTCCCAGGCTGCCCAGCTCTAGAAGAATTGGTATTATTTAAATGCTGCTTTAGGAACTCGAAGAACACTGTGATTTCCAGTTCCACCTTAAAGAACTTGACCATACATGACCTGTCACGCTTTCAGCCTTATGATGATACTAGTGGTTGTAAGATCAAGATTGATGCAGCAAATCTTACATATTTTGAATATATTGGATTTCTATCAAACGAGATTATCTTCAATGATACATCCTCGCTAAATAAATCATTCATTGACATTCCGAATCCTGGCGAGAGGCTAAACAAAGTTGCATGTCGAGCTATTGATCTACTTAAACAACTTCAGTATGTCGCGTCTTTGCAGTTCTCTAATCAAATCTTCAAGGTAATTGACAATCTAATTTACATATTAAATGGAATATATATTGGAACTCGACTCTTTGTATCTACCTTGATAAACTAACTTTTGTGTTTGTGTGTGTGTGTGTGTTTTCTTTCCCGTGCGAAGACTCTTTTATCTGCTGATAATATCTGTTTTCCGGTGTTCAAAAATTTGACCCACTTAATGCTGACTATGGAAATCGGGATTGATCATCCATTTACATTAGTGATGGGTTTGCTTTCCTTCTGTCCAGCTGTACAATCTATTTGTTTCTATGAGGTGGATTACTCTATTCTCAAAACTGAAAAATCATGATGATGGTGGTGGATCATGATATTAACACTTAACAAATGGTTTTCTATAAATGTTGTGCAGGGATTTGTGCGCTTCATGCGCTGCATGTACCTTGGTGAGACAATTCAATTTGGTCATCGACGCCTATATGCATCTCGAATTGCCTCAAGACAGTGACCTTGAAGAACTTTCATGGTTATAATTCAGAAATATGTTTCCTAAAACGTATTTTAAAGTATGCATGTGCTTTGGAGAGGATGGATATCTGGTGGTTTGAGACTTATCAACAGGATCTGAAGAGGAAAACAAAGGTCAGGAAGGAATTGGAAAAAATTGAAAGGAATGTTACGGCTTGTGTCATCAAGTTCTCATGAAATCTTATGAAACCCGTATGTACCTCTGTTCCCTTTTAAGTATTTTATTACCATTTTTGTAATGTTTTGAAAACGATTTCGCGGTGCTATCCAGTCTAAAGGACCTTCTAGTTCTTAGAGGCCTAAGTGCATCAATTTATTTTGATTTATACCAAAATTTCTGCATGACCTAAAGTTCTACATTTGCCAGATTTGAACACTTAAAAATAAATTGTTTGTTTGAAAGAGAGATATCGTATTCTACTTATTATCACCAATGTAAGCCATTTAACCTTACCCAACAACAAAACCCTAATAAATTCTAACAAACAAGTCTCACAAGGATTGATGTTACCAAACCATCAACATAGGCAACACAATACACCATGTTGTATGATAAATGAAACAATATACTTTGTGACGTACATCTTGTTTTCACAAACACAATGAACTCATGATAGAAACAAGAAAGCTAGAACAGTGAAGAATGATGTGAAAGGACATGTTATTGAATCTAACTGGATTTTAGATGAGATCCAACCAAACCAAAATTAAATGGGATCCTTTTGGAAAAGAAAATTTATGTCTCAAACCTTCCGCTCCCTCCTACTAAATAAGATTCTCTCCCAACAAAATAACTAACTCTTCTCATCATTGTTCTACTTGTGTCTTCAGCGTTCTTTGATAGACTTTAAAATGTTGGGCCTATTGGGTTGTTCATCTGTAAATCTTTGTCAATGGTTGTATCTTGAAAACCAGGATTCCGAAATCTGGTTGGACTCGAACGTTATGAGTGACAGTCTTGTGTTCTTTGTTAGGAATGGTTGGTGAAGATTTTTTCAATGGTTGGTGAGGTTGGTGAATGTTAAAGAAGTTTGGTGAAGAAGTTGGTGCAGCCCCTATTATTGAAGGAAAATTTCTTATGTTTCCATTGTTAATAGTGTTAGTTCTATATGCCCAAGGATGATCATAAAATGGTATTACTAATAATACATGATCCTATAGGGTCACACCAACAACAAGTTTGACACCAATTGATCATTTAGAATGTTAAATTTGATTTAACATCAAATGATACTAAACTTGCAATTTAATCTTGTAGGTTATTATTATTTGAGGTAAATAATAATAACTACAAAATTAAAGGTTGATTAGTAATTCATATGTGATGAATTAATTAAGTGTAACAATTAAATTGTTTAAATTGTTAAACGATTTAATTGATTTATAATTAAGCCTTTTATTTAATTTAATTGGTAAATTAAATAATATATATATATATATATATATATATATATATATATATATATATATATATATATATATATATATATATATATATATATATATATATGTATATATATATAATTATACAATTAAGATTGTATATTTAGATGGTTTATTTATATATATAATTATGGGTTAAATGTTATCCCATTAAAGAAATAAGAAGATGTATTATTTATAAGCTTATAATTATCTAAGTTTTATAAATAATAACAACCCACTAGCACTTCATTAGTCATCATAAAATCAGCCATATTGGAAGGAAAAGAATGCATTAAGAACTTAAAAGAGGTGGAAGATGCTTTGTGTCTTCTAGCTTTTGATTATAGAAATCAAATGGAACTTTCTTTTAAGCTAGTTGCATGTGCTTTTCTTTTCTTTTGGGTGATATATGTTGGCCGAGATTTGGAGGTGTGAGTGTGATTATTCTTGCTTCAAAAATCAGCCAAAGAAACTCTCTAAAAGCTCTCTTGATAGTTAGCAAAAATTAGATTTTTGTTTCACAAGAAAAGGAGTTCTATCTTGCAAGTTGTGGAACTAGCATTCAAGGGTGTTCAAGCTTGTGGTGGATCAACTATAGAGGGATTCTAACTTGATTCCTAGCTATCAAAATCATCCAAACCAAACCCAAGAACAAAGGTTATGATCTTGAACTTAATCTATGTTTGTTCTATCATCTTATCTCTACATGCATGTAGCATGATCCTCTTGAAAATGGAATTTGTGTTCATGATTTTATGCTTCCGTTGCAAACTCTTGTTTTTGAAACTAATTACATGAACCATGATTTCCAACAATTGGTATCAGAGCCATGGCTATATTGCATGTTTAGATAATAAATTTATTTGGATAAACTTGGTTTTTGGAAGCCATGAATGTTCATCTTCTTGAATGAAAGTTTCATGCATGGCTTCTTTGGCAACATGCATATATATAATCTATGATTTTATGTAACCAACTATATTTTATGTATGCATGCATTTGGTTACATAGATGTTGCCTTAGAAAAACAAAATGTTGATTTTCTTATGATTTTATGTGATAAAATGGTGCATAAACAAGCCAAGGACCATATGATGCATGTTTTGTGTTTATATTCGATATGGTTGTAATCTATTCATTTATTCAAATGGTTTGTAATAATAATTAGTTATTTCCTTCTTAATATTCATTTTGTAAATATTAGAATATTTGTATTTTATTTATTTTACAAAATGTAACAAGAGAAGGAAGTAAAAGACCAAGAGAAGATTGCACCCAACAGCAGCACTTTCTGAAGAGCTGCTGTCCAGATTTCAAAATTGTTTTGGAAGTGTTTTAAAAATTCATATCTTGGTCATTTGGTGATATACTTGTTGGTAACTTTAATATCTAGTATATACATTAAGTTTCAACAATTATTAGCATCAATATAGCCAAGAATGAATTAAAAAATGCAACAAAAACCACAAAAACTTTCTTCCTGCTGCTCTATATTTCGCAACTTTCATGGGGGCAGAAGAAAATTCATAACTCACTCCATGAAGTCAAGAAATGGTGGTTCAAGTGTCATTTGGTGATATAAGAAGCTTGGCAAAATTGTAGCCAAATCGAAGATCATTTGGTTGAGTTTTTGTCACCTTTTTGTCCCTAGGTTTGGACTTGATATTTCATGTATGGCTCACATGAAATATCAAACTAGTTGGCTTGTGTTTATGCACCCATGCATGCTTGTGATGATTGAATGTTTTATTATGTTATGTTGTGGATGAAAATAAGATTTTTCATGCTAGACAACCTAGATAATTAAACATAATCATCAAGGAGTTTGTATTTTCAAAAGTTGACAATTAAAACATAAGATGTGATAAAATTGATTTTATTAAAATGGGTTTTGTTTTTAAAAAAAAACCTATTAAGTCAAGTTTTGAAAATGATTGAAACAAGAAATAAAATGGAGATTTTATGAACTCTTACAAACTCCAACCCTAAGTAATAATGGTAATTATTTAGGATTATAAATTGGTTCTAATATATGTGATCAAACTCAAACTTAATATTGGATATTAATTGTAATCTTGACCACAAACAAAGAATCAATAAAATGGAGATTTTATGATTTAGGAACCAATTAACAAAATAAGATTTAATGGTACCATGTTCATTGGATGCATGCAATCTACATGATACCATATGTTTTTCAAAATTAGAATTGTAAAACATTCAAATCCCTTATGAAATACGAATCTATGTCGTCCTTCTTAAAGACACTCATGTATCACTTGTATTTCCTTGTGGGATAAAGGATACCTAACCACTTGGAGTCTTCTTGTGATACAAGAAGTAGTTTTGCAATATTGATGGGATAAAGGACACCTAACCATTAATAGTTGTCAAAATTACACGTTCGTTTAAGTGGGATGATTCGTTTGGAAATCTCTTGTGATAAAGGTCACCTAAGCATTAGAAATCCAAGGCATAGATGGGATCAAACATGCCAAACTTATAAATGTTATAATGGGATCCCATAAATCTAGAAATTATATTTGGATATAATTGGTAAACCGTTACCTACCTTGTTGATTCGAATAGGCGGGATAAAGGATACCTAACCACTTATTCCTGATGCAACTTGGATTCTAGACCTTAATTAATTAAAGTTTATGAAACAAGAAAGGGTATTAATTATTAAGGACTTAATATCATAATTTACTAAATAGAACCTTGTTAAAATTTTGTAGATGGCACCAAACAACACACACTCGGCTCCTAACAAAACCTCACTACGGTCTCTCCTTGAAGGAGAAAAACTTAACCATACCAACTTCTTGGATTGGTACCGTAGTGTGAGAATTGTTCTCAAACAAGAAAAGAAAGAATATGTTCTCAATGAACCACTTCCAGAAGAGCCCCCTGCCATTCCTAAGCCCGCACACGATGCATGGCTTAAAAAGATGGATGATTCCATTGATGCATCATGCCTCATGTTGGCAACCATGATTCCCGACCTTCAGAAGGATTTGGAGAATCATTCAGCCTATGACATGATTCATCAACTAAAGGAAATGTTCCAACAACTTGCAAGAACGGAAAGGTTCGAAACTGTTCGGGCTTTCCATGCTTGCAAGATGGAGGATGGGCAGTCGGTAAGCTCTTATGTGCTCAAAATGAAGAGTCACATTGATCATTTGGCACGTCTTGGAGTTGTGATGCCCGAAGAGCTAGCAACGGATATGATCCTTAACTCCTTGACAAAGTCCTTTGATCCTTTTGTCATGAATTATAACATGAATGGTTTAAACAAGACTATCCCGGAATTACATGGGATGCTAATTACCGCGGAAAAGAATCTGCCTAAGAAAACCACTCAAGTTCTCATGATCAAGGAAGGTGGCACAAAGAGAACTAGACCCGAACACCCCACCAACTCCAAGGGCAAAGGGAAAGCAAAAGCTTTCAAAGGTAAGGGCAAGAAAGTTGTCCAACCATCCCATCCGCCTAAGAAGAAGGCAAAGGTTGTCAAAGAAGATACATGCTTTGAATGTGGCAAAGCTGGGCATTGGAAGAGAAATTGCCCTACCTATCTTGCGGAGTTGAAGAAGAAGAAGGCCGGTGAAGGCACTTCAGGTATCTATGTGATAGACCTAGAACTTTATAATTTATCTCCTAACACATGGGTATTTGATACTGGTTGTGGAACTCACATATGTAATATGTTGCAGGGGTTCAAAAGGAGTAGGCGACTGAAGGCAAATGAGGTAGTACTTCGGGTTGGAAACAATGCAAGGGTTGCGGTGGATTCAATTGGAAGTTTTGATTTATTACTACCTCATGGCTTGTGTATGACATTGTTGAATGTTTACTATGTTCCTAGCTTGACTAGGAATATTATTTCGGTTGCTAAATTAAGACAATGTGGATTTGATCTTTCCTTTAATAATGATGATATTTGCGTTTACAAAAATAATGTATTCTATTTTGAGGCCAGGCCTTTAAATGGAATTTATGAAGTAAACCTTGATGAAAAGACTAACTATGGCTCTTTATACCACACTTTCACCAAGAGACCCAAATGTGATTTGAGTCAAACCTATCTATGGCATTGTCGCCTTGGGCATATAAACAAGAATCGCATATCCTAACTTCAAAAGAGTGGACTTTTGAAGGCAAATGAGAATGACTCATTTGATATATGTGAATCTTGTTTACATGGCAAGATGACTAAAGCTCCTTTCTCCGGAACCAATGAGAGAGCAAAGGACTTGTTAGGAATCATACATACGGATGTATGTGGTCCTTTCAAGCCAATGACTAGATATGGTGAAAGATATTTCATCACCTTCACTGACGACTTTAGTCGTTTTGGATATGTTTATTTGATTAAACATAAACATGAGGCGTTTGAAATGTTCAAAATGTTTCAAAGTGAAGTGGAAAATCAACTCAACAAAACAATTAAAGCTCTTCGTTCTGATAGTGGAGGTGAGTACTTAAGTACAAATTTTATGGATCATCTTAAGACTTGTGGAATTGTTTCACAACTTACTCCACCTGGAACACAACAACATAATGGTGTGTCTGAGAGGCGGAACCGAACACTATTGGATATGGTTCGATCCATGATGAGTAGAAGTACTCTACCTTTATCATTTTGGGGTTATGCTTTACAAACAGCTGCTCGTCTCCTAAATATGGCACCTACTAAAAAGGTAGATAAAACGCCTTATGAGATATGGCATGGAAGGGTTCCATCTTTATCCTATCTCAAGGTATGGGGTTGTGAAGCTTATGTTAGACAAGAAGCTTCAAACAAATTAGAACCCCGTTCAACTAAATGTATCTTTGTAGGGTATCCGAAAGATTGTCTTGGATACTATTTCTACAATCCCATCGAGAATAAGATATTTATTTCTAGAAAAGCTGAATTCCTAGAAAACAAGTTTCTGACGGAAGAGGCTAGTGGGAAGTTTGTGGAACTTGAGGAACTTCAGGAACCACAACCTGATACACAAGAAGTTGAATCTAGCATTCAACAAGAAATTGTTGAACCTGAACAAACGGTTGATCAGGAACAAATTGTAACACAAGGTGTTCGCAAATCTGGTAGGGTTCGATTTGAACCAGAAAGGTATGGTTACCTTATGATGGAAGAGGAATGTTATACGATAGATTCTGATGAACCCGTCAACTATCAGAGTGCAATATCAGATCCTGAATCTGATAAATGGCTTGATGCCATGAACACTGAGATGCAATCCATGCACGATAATCAAGTTTGGAACTTGGTTAATCTTCCTACCAATTGTAAGACTGTTGGGAGCAAATGGATTTTCAAGAAGAAAATCGACGTGGATGGAAAGGTTCACACTTTTAAGGCTAGACTTGTCGCTAAAGGATACTCACAAACTCATGGTATTGACTATGATGAGACCTTTTCACCAGTGGCAATGATCAAGTCAATAAGGATACTTTTTGCCATAGCCGCGTACTATGATTATGAGATATGGCAAATGGATGTCAAGACCGCTTTCCTTAATGGACACTTATTGGAAGATGTCTATATGGATCAACCTGAAGGTTTTGTCGATCCCAAGCATCCAAACAAAGTGTGCAAGGCTTAAAAGATCTATCTATGGATTAAAGCAAGCGTCTCGAACATGGAACATCCGTTTTGATGAAAAGATTACGAGTTTTGGATTCATCAAAAATGAGGATGACTCCTGTGTTTACAAGAAAGCTAGTGGGAGTATTGTCATAATCCTAGTATTGTATGTAGATGACATACTTTTATTTGGAAATGACATCCCAACCTTAAAAGGTGTCAAAGCGTTCCTTGAGAATTGTTTCTCAATGAAGGATCTAGGGGAAGCTGCTTATGTATTAGGCATAAAGATCTATAGAGATAGATCTAAGAGACTTATTGGTCTTAGCCAAAGTGTATATATTGATAAAATCTTGAAAAGGTTCAAGATGCAAGACTCCAAAAGAGGATTCTTGCCAATACCACACGGCACCATCCTAAGTAAGTCTCAGTGTCCAACCACTAAGACTGAACTTGAAAGGATGAAACATGTCCCATATGCTTCGGCAATTGGGTCTATCATGTATGCCATGTTATGCACTAGACCCGACGTCTCATGTGCCTTGAGTATGACTAGTAGGTATCAACAGAACCCAGGTGAAGCCCACTGGACTGCTGTAAAGAACATTCTTAAGTACTTGAGAAGAACTAAAGATATGTTCTTAGTTTACGGCGGTTTGGAAGAAAGCTTAAAGGTAAAGGGTTACACTGACGCAAGCTTCCAAACAGATAGGGACGATTCAAAATCTCAATCTGGGTATGTCTTTATTTTAAATGGAGGAGCCGTGTCTTGGAAGAGTTCCAAACAAGAAGTGATTGCACAATCCACTACAGAATCAGAATATGTTGCTGCTTCGGAAGCTGCTCAAGAAGCTGTCTGGATGAGAAAGTTCATAGAAGATCTAGGGGTTGTTCCTTCCATTCGGGACCCTATAGAAATCTTCTGTGACAATCTAGGTGCTATAGCTCAAGCAAAGGAACCTAGATTGCATCAAAAGACCAAACACATTCACCGAAGGTATAACTACATTAGACATGAAGTTAAGAATGGTGAAATAAGTATTTACAAGGTTCATACAGATCAGAATTTGGCAGATCCATTCACGAAGCCTTTACCCCAAACTAAGCATGAAAGTCATGCTAAGGGTATAGGACTCCGTTTTCTAATGAATGGACTTGATTTGTGTTTAGTGTTTTATAAATATGAACTTATGTAAACGACAAGAATTATGTAATATATGTGACATGATGTTTCTTTCATAATTTTGTGTTTTATTAGCATGTTTAATCCTTGAATAATTTACTTATTCTAAACGTCCATAGTCGATCATAGTTGTGGGAGCAATTATGAAGTAAGACTAATATGAATTGGATTGGTTGACTTTTATGGGTAAAAGTAGCAAAAGGTTGCAACCAAATTCATAGGTACTTATCAGTGAACAAGTATTGGACTTGACCCGTTTCAAGATCACTCCATGGATCATCATCATAAGTGATTCTTGAATAAAGGTATTATCATTGTATCCTTTGACCTGAGATATATATTTGGGACTCAAGTGTAGAGTGTACTATGCTTTGATATGGTTCACTGTGGTTCTTGAAATATAGAAAAACATAAAGGCCATACTCATGCATAGTACTAACTATATGAGGGGCGTATGTAGTCAAGATGGGATTTGTTCCTCTTATGTGTTGAGAGTTAGACATCAAAGGCGCCTGATTGAAAGTTGAACATAAAATGAGAATGATTAAGATCCATGTCTCATGTTCAACATGATGTCTGTGACAAAGGGATAATTGATAGATAACCTTATACATCAATTAGAGCCTCGTGTTTTCTGAAGAATTGAATGTTGTTGAATGGCACAATGTCATGTGTTATTGGGGGCAGTGAAATGTTGCTAGACGTTTACCACTGTCGATATCATTCTATGATGCAACCTTGTGCAAGTGGGAGATTGTTAGTTCTATATGCCCAAGGATGATCATAAAATGATATTACTAATAATACATGATCCTATAGGGTCACACCAACAACAAGTTTGACACAAATTGATCATTTAGAATGTTAAATTTGATTTAACATCAAATGATACTAAACTTGCAATTTAATCTTGTAGGTTATTATTATTTGAGGTAAATAATAATAACTACAAAATTAAAGGTTGATTAGTAATTCATATGTGATGAATTAATTAAGTGTAACAATTAAATTGTTTAAATTGTTAAACGATTTAATTGATTTATAATTAAGCCTTTTATTTAATTTAATTGGTAAATTAAATAAAATATATATATTGTTATATATATATATATATATATATATATATATATATATATATATATATATATATATATATATATATATATATATATATATATATGTGTGTGTATATATATAATTATACAATTAAGATTGTATATTTAGATGGTTTATTTATATATATAATTATGGGTTAAATGTTATCCCATTAAAGAAATAAGAAGATGTATTATTTATAAGCTTATAATTATCTAAGTTTTATAAATAATAACAACCCACTAGCACTTCATTAGTCATCATAAAATCAGCCATATTGGAAGGAAAAGAATGCATTAAGAACTTAAAAGAGGTGGAAGATGCTTTGTGTCTTCTAGCTTTTGATTATAGAAATCAAATGGAACTTTCTTTTAAGCTAGTTGCATGTGCTTTTCTTTTCTTTTGGGTGATATATGTTGGCCGAGATTTGGAGGTGTGAGTGTGATTATTCTTGCTTCAAAAATCAGCCAAAGAAACTCTCTAAAAGCTCTCTTGATAGTTAGCAAAAATTAGATTTTTGTTTCACAAGAAAAGGAGTTCTATCTTGCAAGTTGTGGAACTAGCATTCAAGGGTGTTCAAGCTTGTGGTGGATCAACTATAGAGGGATTCTAACTTGATTCCTAGCTATCAAAATCATCCAAACCAAACCCAAGAACAAAGGTTATGATCTTGAACTTAATCTATGTTTGTTCTATCATCTTATCTCTACATGCATGTAGCATGATCCTCTTGAAAATGGAATTTGTGTTCATGATTTTATGCTTCCGTTGCAAACTCTTGTTTTTGAAACTAATTACATGAACCATGATTTCCAACAAATAGTGCACCTCAAAACATGTATAAATAGGCCATTAGTTGAAGAACAACATGCACCACAACACATAATACATGCAAAGATTAAGTGTGTATCTCTTGTACTCTCCTCATTTAAATAAAATCTAGTTGTGCCCGTGGATGTAGGATTGACACCGAATCCGAACCACGTAAAATCCTTGTGTTCTTAATTTGTGAGCTGAGTGTGTGAGTTTCGTGTTCGTATGCTAAGTGTCTCGATCCTAACAACTCGTATCAGAGCTTCGAGTTTTGGAGGAGGTCTCGGTTTTCGAAATTAGAGTATGCTCTGTGGTTGCAGTTTTGTCTGATCTTCCACATCAGAAACTAATTTCTATTAATCGTATTAAAGGTGTCTTGGTACTTTGAATGGTACTGTCTGTCACATACGAGTACACTGAACGAACCGGTCAGGTCCGTGCCATTGTTGTGTCTGTTTCGTTGTCTCAATTTGTTTCTTGTTTGTCGTAATGGCTGAAGACAAGGTTGTAATTGAGAAGTTCAACGGTTCTGACTTTAGCTGGTTGAAAATGCAATTAGAAGCATTGCTATGTCAGAAAGATTTGGAGATGGTACTTGGAGACAAACCAGAGAAAATGGAAAAAGCTGTCGAAGATGCGTGGAACTCAAAAGACAAGAAAGCTAAGGCGGTTATTACGTTGTCGTTGGAAAGGAGCGTTGCTTTCAACATCATGAAGGAAACCACGACACGTGGTATGATGGATGCTCTGACGAACATGTATGAGAAACCGTCGGCGGCTAACAAGGTGTTCTTGATGAGGGAATTGTTCACGACAAGGATGAATGAAGACAGCTCAATTACGGTTCACATTAACAATCTAAATTCAATTCTGTCCAGATTATCATCTGTGGGAATTAAATTTGATAATGAGACTCAAGCTTCACTACTACTAGCTTCACTACCTGATAGCTGGTCAGGAACAGTTACTACTGTTACGAGTTCCGTGGGGACCAGTTGTATGACGTTTGAAGGGGTTTGAGATTTGGTTCTAGGCGAGGATACCAGACGTAAGAATCAAGGTGGCTCGTCTTCTTCTGAGTTATTAAATATCGGAAGAGGTAGAGGGAATAGCAGAAACGATGGGAGTAGTGGGAGTCGGGGAAGAAGTTCCTCTAGAACTTGGAAGAATGTGAAGTGCTGGAACTGCCAAGAGGTGGGACATGTTAAGAGTCAATGTCCAAAGAAAGAATTAAACAGTGTTGGTGCTGAGAATGTTTATCAGGAAGATGCATTGATACTCAGTATGGAAAACTGTGTAGACTCTTGGGTCATGGATTCAGGGCTTCGTTTCACGCCATGGAAAACGGAGAAACGATGGTGAATCTAAAAGAAGGAGATTTTGGGAAGGTACGGTTAGCAAATGACGAGATGCTTCAAGTAACGGGCATAGGAGATATTGATCTGGTTACTTCATTGGGAACTACATGGAACCTGAAGAATGTCAGGGTGATTCCAGAGCTGAAGAAGAAATTGATTTCTGTTGGTCAGCTGGATAAACAAGGACTGGAAGTAAGGTTTGGTGGTGGTAAATGAAGGGTGGTCAATGGTAATTCGGTGATTGCTCAAGGTATGAAGCGTGGGTCATTGTATATGGTTGAGGTACCTGCTGAGGGAAGTATGACCGTCCCCGTTAAGCATGACAAAATCTGGTTCGCTAAATCTAGTGCTAAGAGAGTTCATTTTGCAAACATGAATTCTGGAGCCAAGGGGATGTTAGTTGAACGAGTCGGAAAGTCTAAACCATTCAGGGGATTTTGTGACAGTGGGAGCACGGGGTGTGTTCCTAGTACAGTTACAAAGAGCCGTTGGGTTTTGAAGACTAAGACTGAAAAATTCTCTCCTGTTGGAAGTTTGCAAAGTTTGGAGAGTGTTAGTGGTCCTTGGTGTATCTCTGGAGCTGGTGGAGTGTCCAAACCGGTTGAGACAGAGGATGAGTCGGTGGTGGGATTAGCCACGGCTAAGTTGGAGCTAGTGGGAGTTTCAACTGGCCCTTCTAGTAATTGATATGAGGGGGCGGCTGCAACTAGGAAAATTTGACTAAGTTTTAGCTTGTTCTTAGGAACTGGAAGCTTGGAAGACTTGTCATGTTTGGAGATTAATGAATGATGTTCAAAATCTTCAAGTGGGAGATTGTTAGGAATGGTTGGTGAAGATTTTTTCAATGGTTGGTGAGTAGGGATGCAAACGGGGGCGGATATTGGCGGGGACTGCAATCCCCGTACCCGTCCCTGACCTCCGAACTCCACACCCGTCCCCGTCCCCACCCCGCCAAATCCCCATCGGGTTCGGGTGAAAAAATCCCCGTCGGGTTCGGGGAACCCGATGGATACCCATTTAGTAAATAAAATCCAAAATTTTATAAATCTAAAAATATAAATAATCACAGATTCACAATAATTAAAAAGTTTGAATGTTCATACACTAATACTTCATTCTCAACCATGACAAATAAAAAAATTGATTACAACATAGTGTTTTAGAACTATCGATCACAGTTTTTTAAAACTACATTTTATTGTAAATCATGATTGTATTGATCACTAACATACAAGGAAGCCATGTGTTCTATTGTAAATCATCATGTTATGAATTCTGGAAATGAAAGTGAAATATTTTAAATATCGACTCATTGAAAATTTCAAAGTGTTCATCTTTATTATAGATGAGATGATATTCAATTGAAGAGAGACACACACAGGGTTCAATATTCCATGCCACCGGCCAATTATTCCTTGTAAATCGGAAATTTCATTAATTATCATTCCATAAAAATTTATATATATATATATATATATATATATATATATATATATATATATATATATATATATATATATATATATATATATATATATATATATATATATATATATATCGAGTATTAAACGGGGCGGATAGTACTATACCCGTCCCCGCCCCATCCCCGCTTCGGGTGAAAAATCTAATCCCCATCCCCGACCCGTTACCCGTTAAGGTGGGGAATCCCCGATCCATTCAGGTCGGATACCCGCGGGTAGCGGGGAATCCCCAACCCGTTTGCATCCCTATTGGTGAGGTTGGTGAATGTTAAAGAAGTTTGGGGAAGAAGTTGGTGCAACCCCTATTATTGAAGGAAAATTTCTTATGTTTCCATTGTTAATAGTGCACCTCAAAACATGTATAAATAGGCCATTAGTTGAAGAACAACATGCACCACAACACACAATACATGCAAAGATTGAGTGTGTATCTCTTGTAATCTCCTCATTCAAATAAAATATAGTTGTGCCCGTGGATGTAGGATTGACACCGAATCCGAACCACGTAAAATCCTTGTGTTCTTAATTTGTGAGCTGAGTGTGTGAGTTTCGTGTTCGTATGCTAAGTGTCTCGATCCTAACATTCTTCAAGAACGTGCCACACCTCAATAGTTTTAGGGATGTCGTGTGGCCTGATCACTTCACGTAAAATTATTAAAGCTAAAGAATGTGCCATGTATGGGTGTTTGAGTAGGTAAAATGACCGAATCTAGACAAACGATCAACAATGATGACAATGACTTCATATCCTTTAGGTTTGGGGAGTCCAGTGATAAAATCGATCTAGACGTCCTCGCATATGGCTGATGGAATGGGGAGAGGTAGAAGGAGGCCTGTAAGGGCTGTGGTCCCTGACTTATATCTCTGGCATATGTAGCAAGGTCACACAAAGAGCTTTACCATTCTTGTTATTCCGATCAAGTACACATGCACAACGATGGAAAGCTCTAGTGTTCCGTACTTGGACTATTATGGATCTCTGCTAGGAGCTTAGGGATCCAAGGGGAAGAAGCCAGATAGGACCGATTTATTTTTGTAGAAAAGACGGCCATCGACACATCTTGTATTATTTTATGAAACTGTGAGTTAGAATTTATTCCTGTCAGGACTCACCATCTAGCAATTGTGGAAAAGATACCATTGTTGTTAATTCAGCTCCTTCATAGATTGTGGAAGTGCATCATCAGCTCAATTGTCTTTGCTTAGCTTATAAAGCAATATAAGTTGGAAGCCTATTAATTTAGCTAACTAGTTTTGCTGATACATGGTAGTTATCCATTGCTCAAGGAGGTGTCTCAAACCTTTTTTGTTAACTGTACACTACAAACTATCGACCTAAAAGACAGCCCCCTGTTGGAGAAAAAACATTGAGACCGATAGGAGGAGAGATTCTTTGTGCAGGAAACAAAAAATCTACTTTTATTAATCACAAACACGACAACATTACGTACATAAGATATATATACAAGTTTACACAACCTGTGCAACTAATCGTTGCAACCCTTAATAACTGCATTAACTACAGTATTAGCCGCCTAAATAGTAACTGCCACTCTAACCACCAATCAAGAATTACTAAATTACCCTTATAATTCCTAAGTCTAGCTTAACTTTCAACACCCCCGATGTTACATAGCCACAACCAAAGCCATAATCTTCTTTTCATAGGTGGATTTGTTGAGGGTCTTCTCCGAAAGGGCCTTACTAAAATAAGAATTGGGTCGTCGGCTTTGCATTAGGACAACCCAAATGCCAGATGTCAACGTGTCACACTCAAAGGGATTAGATAAATCTGGAAGTGTTAGGACAAGAGAAATGATCATCTTTTGCTTCTACTCATTGAAAGCAGACTATTAAGAAGTTGTCCTATTTAGTTTACTCAGTGAGAGGAGTGAGAGGCTATGCAATTTTTTTCATGTGCCTTGATAAATTTGCAATAGTAACCGGTTCTCCCTTCGAGAACCCGACTCCCTTCATGTTGGGTGGTTTTGACGGACGGATCTTATTCAGATCCATAGATAGTCGATTGCAATCAATGGCATGCCAGGGCTACTCGATGATATGAATTCCAAAAAAGAAACTCTTTTTTTATCGATGATTGGTTCGTGGTGCTGTAACAATAAAACGGCAGAGTGTAGGAGTTCTGTGTGATGTTCGTAAGTTTGGCTGTAAATTAATGTCATCAAAAAAACAAGGAGACATTTTTTAAGCAGTCAAAAAAATCTCATACATGACTGCTTGGAAGGTAGCTTGGGGTGCTTGTCAAGCGGAAGAGGATAACAAGGAATTCATAATGACGATCATGCGTCCATAAAATGGTCTTTTCTACATATATTTCGTGGTGTCGAACTTGATAAAACCCCAATTCCATGTCTACTTTTCTACATAGATTTCGCCACTTTGGACGTATCTGATAGAGGGGTAGGTTCATTTCGGTATGTCCCATTACGGTGTACCCATGTTCAAAACATAATTTCAGCATTAAGCAAGCTTAAAAACACAAATAAAGATTACAAAATTTAGAAACAGTTTTCCAGATTCCAACACTAAAAAAACAGTTTTCCAGATTTCAACTAATGCTTCAAACAGAATTCCGGCAACTAATAGACTTGCCAAATACCAGTTTTGAAGGTTACAAGGAATACAAAATGACAGAGTTACTGAACAAGAGAAGTAGAAGTGTAGAAGAAACGTGGTGATGTGGGATAACTGGCATGCGTATCATGTAACAAATAAAAGTCATTAGAAGAATTAGATGATGAAGACGAAGCATCAGAACAAGAATCAATGTCATGTAATCATGTGTCGTCGATTTTTTCTGGACAAAATCACTTTCCTGCCAAACCAAAATCGGCATTTGGAATGCAAAATTTGCGACCTTAGATCGCGTTTCCCTTGCAGTTAAATTTGCTAAAATCACGTTTTAGGAAGCGTATCGGAGTCTAGACGGGATCACAAGGAAGACGTACCAATTAGCGATTGGTACGCAAAACGTAACGCAACTGGGAATGGGTCGTTTGGAACGTGGATCGTGGGTGGTATTAGGTGATCCCTGTGACTATGGGTAGAACTACCTGATCTTGAAAGTGTTTTACCCTGATAACCCAATTCTTCACCAATTAATTCTTCACCCCAGAGAGAACCCATACCATACTAGGCTCGTATCAAGCATCAAGCCCAAGTGTAGAACTCACTGCCAAAAGCTAGCTTGAAGGAGGAGGGGACACTTAGACTTATAAGCCACTAATTGAATTTGTTTTCTACCAATGTGGGATCGTAACAATAAATTGATACGAACCCATCCCATACTAGGCCCGTATCAAGCCTCAAGCCCAAGTGTAGAACTCACACCCAGAAGCTAGCTTGAAGGAGGAAGGGACACTTAGACTTATAAGCCACTAATTGAATTTGTTTTCTACCAATGTGGGATCATAACAATACCCCACGCTTTTAAGGCTCGTACCCGATTGCTGACTGCGAACCCCGTAAAAACATGTCAATAGCTTGTTCAACGGATTGATGGGGGGATTAGCAAGATAAAGCTTCAAACTCTTTAATATCCCCTTTGTGGAACAAGCCGCATGAGCATTGTACAATTTGGTACCCGTGTCATTAATTTAGTGCGGATAATTTAGGGTCGCTCCATTCATATACATTTGTGCGAGGTGGAGTTTTTAGGTAGTAGGTGCTTAATGTACCTGGAAATAGCGTTCTTCCTTGGTTAGCCAACCACAAGGATCCGTTCCATCGAACACGGGGAGTTTCACTTTAAGCATGGAGAACACGGCATCACAAAAGAGGTTAGGTCGAAGGATGTGACAGAGGCTATCAAGTTTTTTTTTTAACAACAAGCTTTTATCAACTAGCGAGGAGCTAGAAAAGAGATACAACAATATATTACAAGAGGTTAGAGACCCAAGTATCCCACACCAAATCCCCAAACCTTTAACCCTACATTTTAACCAAGAGAATACAAGTAGTTTAATTTCTAATAGCAGCTTATAAGGTTTCTTAATGGTGCACCTAAAACGAGCTCATTCCTACAGATGACCCATAAGTATGCCCTGATCACAACATCACGTTCGACTCCAGCCTTGTACTCTCTTCTAAAACTGGACCTGCCTCAAATAAGTCTTCAGTGGATTGAGCTGATAAAGGGAAGGAACTCCACCACAACACGAGATTCGCCATAACCTCTTTGCTAGTCGAACATTCCACGAACAATAATTTTCGGTCTCTTCCAAAATATTACACATTGGGCATTGGGTTGACCGATTGCCTGTTCCCCTTAGAAACAGGTTTACTTTGGTCTGAATTCTTCCCAATCTCAATCTCCATATGAAGATATTGATCTTCCCGGGAACCTCCTTGCCCCATAACGTCTCCATGTCACTGCTTTACAAGTACACCGAATCAATAGTGTTTCTAAAGGATGCAACAGTAAATCTAAATCTGCCATCAAACTCAAGATCCCAGTGCCAATGTGCAAAGTTTTGGTTGTATTTAGTTACAGAAAACTGTTTTCCCTTTTCCATTTTTCATTTTCAAAAAAATGAAATGAGTTTTCATTTTCATATATATATATATATATATATATATATATATATATATATATATATATATATATATATATATATATATATATATATATATATATATATATATATATATATATATATATATATATATATATATATATATATATTCTATCAATTTTCATTTTCCAATTTTTGTTATTTCAAATAACACACATACATCCCATTAACCCACCCCATCCCACCTCACCCTTACCCCACCCTACCTGGTGGGTGGGTGGGGATGGCATGGGTAGGTGGGCGAGGTAGGGGCAGGATATGTGGTGTGGTGTGGTGGGTAGGGTAGGGTGGGGTATGTGGTGTGGTGGGGTATGTGGTCGGGTGGTGTTGTGGGTTTGGTGGGTGTGGGTGATGGATGGGTGGTACATGGAGTAGGGTGGGGTGGGGTGGGGTGGGTGTAGTGGGATGGGTGGTGGATGGGAGTGGTTGAGTGGGGATGAGGTGCCTGGGGTAGGGTAGGGTAGGGTGAGTGATGGTGTGGGGATGAGGTGGGTGTAGGTGGTGGGTGGTGGTGGGGTGGGTGTGGATGAGGTGGGTGGTGGGTGGGTGTTGTGGGATGGGTGGGTGAGATGGGTTAAGGGTGGGGTTGGTGGGTGAGATAGGGTGGGGTGGGTGTAGGTGGTGGGTGGGGCGAGGTGGGTGGGGTAGGTGAGTGTAGTTGTAATTGTGGGGTGTATGTGAGAATAATTGTGTGTGTGTTTGTTTTTTTATATTTTAGAAAAATTTTGGAAATAGAAAAATTCAGAAAACAATAATTTTGGGTTTTTCAAAATTTTCCAAATTCTTTGTATTTTGGAAAAATGAAAAATTTTCATTTTCTTGGAAAACTTTAGAAAAATTGCTGAACTAAACGCGTTTTCAGAATTCTCATTTTTCTTGGAAAAATTTTCCGGAAAACGGAGCAGTTTTCCGCAACTAAACGCACCCTTTGGTTTTCAGGATTCGTGTTTCTCTGAAATAAGCCATTGAAGTCTATATCGCGACGAGCAAGACCGGGAGACATGCCTTATCCTACATTCCTACCCCAAACAGTCTACATATACCGAGTTGGCCTAGTGACCCCAGACCACTATTGACCTAACCCTGTACAGGCCTAACCATATCTTCCCGAATGCCGTCTAGACCTTCTCTAAAACGCCACCACAATTTCACAAGGAATGCAAGATAAAAGGCTCGAAGACTTCCTATTCCTATTCCTCCTTTTTCTTTATCAAGTCTCACTGCCTAAACCAAAAGCCGTTACAAGTGGGATTCTTTCGGAAAAGAGAAATCATATCTTACACCATCCACTCCCTACTACTAAATAAGATTTTCTCCCAACAACATAACTAATTATTCTTATCATTCTTTTTAATAGACTTTTCAAATGTCGGACCTATTTGGGCTGTTCGTTTATAGGGTTGGGTTCCGGATCTTTATCAACTCACCTTACGAGTCCAAACCCAGACCAAACTCCACTTAAGGCGTACTCACAAGTCTGTAGGCTTTGCCCATTTGATGATCATATATTGGCGCATATGATTAAAAGGAGGATTTCCACTTGCGAGAAAGCATTTGAAAGGAGTTCATTCTCATATAGCAAGAAAGGGTTAGACTGACTTAGCAACCAACAAGGGGTGTTGAAGCGCTAAGTGCCGCACGGTTGGCTTAGAATTGTCTAAGGCCATATAAACACCTATATCATTGATTTAGACTAAATGCTAGTAATAATGACTAACTGAGTCTTTCTTTCAAAATTACAACTTATCTTTAAAGAACAATATTAACAACTTTATTAAAGTTCAAAGAGAAATCTCCAATAAAGTCTCATTATTTTGAGTCAATTTATAAAAAGTCTCAGGATTAATTTTATTTATAGAAAAAGACAACATACCGGCTAACGTATTCAGTTTAGCCATTTCTTTCAGTTTACTAGGTTTCTTAGATTGGAAATTTTCAGTAAAATCCCACTATTTTTTGTCAGTTTATGAAAAAGTGTCAATGTTTAATTTTTTTTTTACACAAAATAATAGAACTTTTTTCATAAACACAACCAAAATAGTTGGACTTTATTGAAAATTTCCAATTTAGTAAACCTGGCAAACCAAAAAAAGAGTTAAAATGAATACGTTAACCGGTATGTTGTCCTTTTATGTAAATAAAATTAATTTTAGGATTTTTTCATAAATTGACTCAAAATAATGAGACTTTATTGGATATTTTCCAATTTCAAAAACGCTATTTCCTGAAATATACCAAAACCAACAACATACTTGGTCAAATTTCATTTTACTCTCCCAAAACCTCTTCATTTTACCCCTGGTTATTAAAATTTTTTAAATTCTTTGATTAAACATTATAAACGGAAAAGGAACTAGCGTACGGACTAATTATTTGAATGTCAACTGTTGGTTGTTGAAGTTAACGGAACGGGTGTATGTTTCATGACGGTGTTGTTTAAACGGGTGTGTATGTCCTTAATTGGTCACTTATGTATTCCATCTTCCTATATGTGAATTTATCTTCTTGTTGCTATATTAATATAAATGCCCTCGCTAGGTTTTCAAGCTTACTTTACATGCATGTGTGATGTACATCTCAGGTAGACCTAATTAATAAAGACAAGGACGAGGTGTAGCGCTAATACGAATACTTGAGAGGAAGAACTTTTGAATACCAACATGTAGATATCATTTTAGGATTTTGGTATATATAATGAATCTATGGTTAATAACACTCGATGTTATGTCTAGATTTGGTGCTTAACTTCATTGCCTTTGGGTTGTAAGTGCTGTTTTTTGTGGATGATATATGAATGTATTTCCCAAAGTATACTTTTGCTAAAATGATTCGACCTCTCTTGTATGTAGTATGCACAAGTATTTATAGTAGTGGAAAATAAAGAGAGGGGTCAATAAAATAATGAACTAATAAAGTATCATTAGGACGCCATCATGTACCTGTTTGATTATCATAGGTTTACACCACTAAAAACTAATAAATTGTGTGCTACGTGAGAGATTGTTATTTCTGTTAAATTAAATGTGGAGTTGAGGGCAAGTTAACTTAAGGTGGTGCATTTATTCCAAAATTTTGAAGTGGTGATTATTGATGGTGTAATATATATGCAATTTGATGATCGACCAAACTAGTAGAGTCATTGCATAGTTGGTCTAGCAATATATATTTAGTCACTGACTTTTTTTTGGGTGTTCTAAGGTCCTTTAACTTATCTAGCATGTGTACATTACATCCTCATAATATCAAGTTTTTTAGAATATCCGACTCTTTTAGGTTGTAACTTTTTGAAGTTTTCTAAGACTACTCTCATTCACAAACTTGACCAACCAACCTAATAATATTACTAAAACATTAACTAAAAAATTTCAAAAAAGATAAATAATTTCACAACCAGTGTGCAATTTATTTATATTTTGTAATGGTATGCAAAAACAAATGACATGAAAATGCATTTTTCTCTACAAAATACAAATATTATAGGGAAAATGAATATATAGCCCCATAACGTTCCCATGTATGGTTTAAATGGTCTCTTGGAATTTCTTTTAGGGTGCGTTTGGATTGTCGGATTGTTTTCATCGGATTTTGAATGTGTAAAGGGATATGGATTTTGGTGGATTTGGATTTGTAAGGATTCAAAATCTATTGTTCGTTTGGTTGAATATAATTTGAACGGAATTGGATTTTTTCTTTTTACAATCTTGTATTAAATGACATAAATACCCTCTTTTAATTTTTTTAAAAGTATAAATATGTTTGCTAAAAGGCAAAGTTACTTTTGTTATTTTTTTTTATAAAACTAGACCTGCCGCAAAGGTTTACTGATATGAGAATTTGAAAAGTTTGTCTTCTCCGACGAGAGTATGGGTCACCGGAGTTGGTTGGAGTTGGTTTTGCGTTGGATTATTCTCTGGCGAGATCACTATCAAGCGTAGTCAAGAGAGTATAGAGCATCGAGTGATGAGAGACGAACTATACCAGGGATTGTATGACCCATTTGGGTCACCGACTATATATACAGAGAAAGGTTTAGTTTAGAACACCGCATTAGAGACCATTTAAGGTCACTGTAGCTAGCTTCTCAGACCAGAAGAGAGGGTAGACTTATGTCCATTTTTGTTCCGCCAATGAATGAACTACAAACCCAGCTCCGAGTTTGATTGTGTCCTCCGGCGAACATGCCTTCCTGCAAAAAACTGTCGACGGCAGCATAAGAAAATTGATGCATCGGTGCATACGTGTGTGTGTGTGTGTGAAAAATCCGATGATACATATCCTTTCAATTGACTGGCGATACATGAACTACGTGGACGGTACGTTTCTCCGGCGAGTTATTATCTTAAGCAGACTATCGAGAGAACAAGGAATGACCATGGTTTTTATCTCCGGCGAGTTGTTCTTCTACCTTTGTCAGAGATGCTATTACCGTGAGAAAGAAGAAGACAAAAAAAAACAGGGGTCCATAAGTGTGACAATTTGCGATGGACGGTTAAAAGGGAGAGATGGTGGTTTTTGCATTTACAGGGAGAGGATGATAGGAGGGGAGGGGCAATTATGGTAATATATAACAACCTACAATCTCAGTAAAAGGGAATGTTAAAACCTTGGGTCATAGGAGGTTTTTAAAATGATACAAATAAAGTTTTTTTAATAACACGAGATTTTAGAAATCCTTTTTCTTTTTTAACCAAACACTCGTTTGCAAGGAATCCTAATTCCAAATCCTCTTAAATCCTTTAAAATTCTTAAAACCAAACAGACCCTTATATTATAAGGGAATCCATTCGATTTTTTAGGGGGCGTTTGGATGTGCTTATAAAATCAGTTTATTAGCTTATTGACTTTTTGGAAAAGTCATAAGCTATAAGTAAAGGTAAATAAGCAGTTTTTAATAAGTAAGGAGGTCCTTACTTATAGCTTATGACTTTTGTAAAAAGTCAATAAGCCAATAAGCTTATTTTATAAGCACATCCAAACACCCCTTTAATGTTAAATAGACCATTTGACTCAAAATGAAGCACTCAACCAGTGAACCCCTTATTCGTTTCCAAATCATCATCATTAATCCAGCATGGTTTGCCATATCATCGATTTTAATCCATCGTGTCCCTTCCTTTCAGTAAACGACAAACGATTTTAAAGTATGTTGATTCTAGTTAGTTCAAAAACCCTTCTTCCTTCTGCCCTCATTCGGATCGTGGTGTGTTGACGATGGCATCAGACATCAACATCGATGTTCACTTCCAATGAATGTTTATCAGGAATTCACTTTGATGTTCACTTCCAATGAAAGACTTATTATCTTTGCTATGCCAATTTTTATTAAACATTATTTTGCAAAAAAACTATTATCACCAAATTTATGCAACAAATAAATTTTTTAAAAACTTTTGTAAGAAAATAACCACTAGTCTAATATGTTAGTTTTATGCACACATATGTAGCTATGGAAGTAAAATATAAAAAATGATAATATTATTATAATCGTAATGTTTTTTAGTATTTGATATTGATGTTATTTTGATTTAACATGTCGTTGAGAGATTGAAGTTATGCAGACTTCTACCTACTGCACTGTTATTGTACTTCGATTTTTTTTTTAATTTTCTTAAATATTTTTTCAATATAAGTCAATGTTGCAAAAGTCGCTAGGCGTTACTAGGTCGGTCGACTAGCAGGTAGCGAGTACAATCTAGGCGGAGAGTACTCGAATTAAGTAAATTATAAAAAGAATTGGAAAATTATATATATATATATATATATATATATATATATATATATATATATATATATATATATATATATATATATATATATATATATATATATATATATATATATATATATAACAAATATTATAAATTCATTAAAAATTATAACAAAATAGATTAATATTATTAATAATGATACATGCTCAAATGTTAAAGTGTTAAACTATTTTAAAAATTGATATTAATTCTTTATTATTAAAGTAGTCATTTAATTATTAGCCTACTGTTTTGTTCTTTTTCATCAAATTTGCATTAAATTGAACAAAATTAAAATTAGACAACAAAGGTTTAATAAGTAGCTGAATATATGATATATGTTAAACTAAATACTTAATATGTGTATCTATTTATTTAATAAAAGAGTCAAAATTTTCGAGTTTCACCGATTTTAACCAAGTTTGACCGGGTTGACCGAGTTGGAACGATTTTGATCGACTTTGACCAATTTTGAGTTTTTTTGGCCGATTCTGAAAAACTTACCCGGGCTTATGGCCGATTCCGATTACTTGATCGAGGAGGCCGAGTTTTACAACACTGATATAAGTTTTATTTAGTTTTAAATTCCGAGTTTTACAACACTGATATAAGCTTTATTTAGTTTTAAAAAAAATTAGTTTGATATACTTATAATTACTTTATTTAAAATGGGTTAGGGATTAGAGGGATGCAAAAGATGACCATTACAAGCTTATATATTTTTTAATATAAGCTTTAAATATGAAAAAAGAGAGAGAGAGAGAGAGAGAGAGAGAGAGAGAGAGAGAGAGAGAGAGAGAGAGAGAGAGAGAGAGAGAATGTTGATGTTGTGATAATGTTGATGTTGTGATAATGTGTCAAAGAGAGGGTGATAGGGATTTGTGGGATAGGGTACGATACCAAGCACCCTAAATGGTTGAAGTAGCATGAGAAATTCATCTTCCATTGGTAAAACGTTTTTCAATGATTTCGAAAAATCATAAAAGTTTTGAAACAAGTCTTTGCGGGAGATGATGCGATGGTCTCACTAAGGCTAAGGGGTCCACCTCAACACCTTATCATTTCCGTACCTTTAGATAATTGTTTTACCACTCATCCTCACTCATTAAATATTCTTAAGGTACTTACTTATACAATACAAATGGAAGAAGCAAAGAGAGAGAAAATAGGGAGGAGTCAGTTTTCTACGACGGGGGAACAAAAAGTATAGGGAAAAAAGAGTTGGGGTGATGTTCCCGCACTTCATCACATTCCAAGTCACCTCCTTATGCTCTTTTACCACACCATACCCTTTAGTCTAATGGGCTTACATCTCGATCATGACTCAATGCCCATTTTATGATATGTCTCTCAATAATTATTTACTTATTTTTACAATTTAAGATAATAAGTTGCCTAATCAAGTTTTTTTTTTTTAAATTATATACATCTAATCACATGACCAATAAATTTATATAACATTCTAATTTTCAACTATAGCATCGAACTTTCATATTAAGGGCAAATTTCAAAAAAGACACTAACTTTTCAAAAAAATTCGATTTTAACACTATGTTATTTTTTTTTCAATTAAGTCACTAAGTTTTCAATTAAGTCATTATGTTTTCAATTTTGTCCATTTGACCGGTCAACCTGGTAGCCAGCTGACGTGGCATGATTACGTGTCAGTCATTGATGATGCGACGTTGACGTGGCATGTTAACGTGGCACACGAGTGTCAAAATTGAAACAAAATTGAAAACATAGTGACTTAATTGGAAAAAATTGAAAAGTTAGTGTTTTAACTGAAAAAAATAACACAGTGTCAAAATCAATTTTTTTTTGAAAAGTTAGTGTCGTTTCTTGAAATTTTCCTACATTTTTTAAAATGATAAATTCATTTTTTTACGTTTCTAGAACGTATAAATATATTTTTTACAAGTATAAAGACGTATTTTTATACTTTTAGAAGCATAGATACATTTTCATAAGTATATATATGTATTTATACTTCTAAATACGTAAAAAAAACGTATTCATACTTCTAAATACGTAAAATACGTATTTATACTTCTAAAAATATAAAAATATGTATTTATACTTCTAAAGACGTAAAAAACATATTTATACTTCTAAAAATATATTATACTTCTAAAGACATAAAAAACGTATTTATAGTGGAAAAATAGTGAAAACAAACTTAAACCAACACAAACGAACAAACATAAACAAACAAACATAAATTAACGAACAAATACTTATTTTTATGTCTTTAGAAATATAAAATACATTTATTTTGCATATAATCACATATCGTATCAATCAAAAGCATAGTTATAACGGAAAAATATCGAGAAAGAGTTTTAAACTCGTTTTATAATATGTATCTTATTTATATATACATTTTATATACAGAAAAACGTATTTACATTTTTAAAAGCATAAAAATACATTTATATATACTTATGACAATGTATCAATGTTTCTAAAAATATAAAAATACGTATTTATAATTGTAAAAAGTATATTTATACTTCTAAAAACGTAAAAATACGAATTTATATTTTTAAAAAATGTAGAAAAAGTTCCAAAAAAGACACCAACTTTTCCAAAAAAATTCGATTTTGACACTGTGTTATTTTTTTTCAATTAAGACACTAAGTTTTCAAGTTTTTCCAATTAAATCACTATGTTTTCAAATTTGTTTCAATTTTGACAATTGGATGTCACGTCAGCGTCACATAATCAAAGATTGACACGTCATCATGCTACGTCAGCTGGCTACCGGGTTGACCGACAAATGATCAAAATTGAAAACATAGTGACTTAATTGAAAAAAATTTAAAACATAGTGACTTAATTGAAAAAAAATAATACAGTGTCAAAATCAAATTTTTTTGAAAAATTATTGTCTTTTTTGAAATTTACTTTTCTGAAATTTACGCTTAATATAGACCCCAGAATCAAAATTAAGAGGTAAAAAACTCCATTTAAAATTTCTGGCACCGCGCCTCCAATAAAACTGTCGTCATTCGTCGATAAAGAGTCTCAAACGGCGGGTCTAAGGTGCTGTTTGTTTTTTAAGAGGTAAAAGGTCTGCAGTCTGCGGACCACATCTGCAGAGCATCTACAGAGAAGAGGTGGACTAAATGTCTGCAGGCTGCAAAAAGAAGACTGTTTGTTTTTTAAAGTCTGCAGGTTGTGAAAATAAACTGAAATTTAAATAAATTTTTTTTAAGTAAAACACATGAGTACGTTCAATTTATGATATTAACGAATTTAAGGATCAAAACAAACATTTATTTTTTTTAAATAATAAAGAATAAAAATTACGTAACCAAAGTTGGATTTACAAATAGTTTGTAAAGCTAAAAATTTACGTAAGATTGTGAACCAAAGTTCTAATATTAAAATATATTTATAGGTTTCAAATAGTTTATAATTATGATTTACAATAAAAAAAGCGTCTATTATATGATATTAACGAATTTAAATATCAAAGCAAACATGTCCTTTTTTAAGTTTGTGACATTTTTTTTAAAAGTTTTACAAATTTATCTTTATTTTGTTTAAAAACTTAGAAAAATAAATATTATTTACTTCGAAAAGTAATGTTGAAAAAAAATCGTAACTATTAGTAAAAAAAATCAAAGTGTTTTTAAAAACATATATGCGTATTTCTTTTTTTTTTTAAATCGAAGGTGGTCGGCGGCAGCGGTTTGGTCGACGACGCAAGGAAGAGAAAACGCGAGACCGGTTGGAGGAGAAAACGATATGTGTATTTTTTTGGTTAAAATTGTATTAATTTATTACTAGAAGACCTCTGCAGACCCTTGAAGACATTGGTACATGTCTGCCCCAAAAAGAGGACGCGCAGACCTTTTTAGGTCTGCAGTCTTCGAAAAAACAAACACTCTGCGAAGGTCCATGTCTGCGCGACGTCTGCGTGGCGCAGACAAAAGTGGTCAGGAAAATCTGCAAAGAAAAAACAAACAGCCCCTAAGTTTCGTTAATGCACAACACATAAACTAATCTCGAATCTCCGCTCAAAAGTCAGGTATCTTTCTATTTCCCTCCGTATATGTTTACGTGCAAGTTTCTACGAAAGAATTTTGTTTATCATACTTCTGATGAATCGACCGAGTTCGTAGCGTCTTTTTAGTGTTCTGTTATTCGATCTAATCTTGCTATTAGCATTCGGTGAAGTGAATCAAAGAAGTACCAAGCTGTTTAGCATATCAATGAGCTTTACCCGGACAATAATTCTAGGGTTTATACCTATATTATAACAAAGATGTCAATTTTGGTTAATATATGGTATGATATGCACCTTCTGTTGTACCTATAAATTATAAACTCCATCCATGAACTGAAGTTTATCATTAAGGAATAACTCGGATTCCTCTTCATAATTCCATTTGCAGTAAATTATAGGTAATTTGTATCTGTTTTGGGACCCAAAAAATCCTGATTCGACCCTTTAAGTTATGAAATCTTCCACATCTAAGGTTATGGATACGGCTTAAATTGTTTTTCATGAATGTTTTCAGTTTACTTGATTTTGAAGAAGCTGAAACTTGACATTTTGCATGTAGCCTGCGATAGGAAATCAAAGAGGCTAACCATGAGTGAAAAGAGAGGCCAAAAGCAACACAAGATTGAAGACATAGATGATGTGAGTGTAAACACAAACTTGGTCTCACCAACCATTGCAGCCACCAACCCACTTACCCACCATTGTTGAAGAACCAACCCACCATTGTTGAAGAAGGTGGCAAACTTTGTTTTCTCTTGTTTAAATTCATTGAACGTAGTTGTTGTTTTTAGTATTTGCTTGGCTATAAATAGAGGTTATAGCTTCATTTGTTAAGCACCACAAAAAACATAGAAGAGAGTGTTTAGATAGTTAGCGAGAGTTGTTCTTTTCTTGTATTTCAGTTTGAGTATTGAATAAAAGAACATTTGAGTTCCAACAAGTGGTATCAGAGCTTGGTTAAGCTCCCGGGGCAACTTTCTAAACACCCTCGGTTTTTTTGGTCAAAATTTTTCTGTCTCAAAATCGTTTTTCGAGAGCACCATTGGAAAGTTCTCGTTCTCAGGATTCCGAATATATATTTTTCGGAATTTTTCGACACCCGGATCATCCTCAAACGGCCGGTCAAAGTTCGCCGGAATCTCGCCGGAAAAACCAGTTCGCCGGAGATCTCGTCGGAGAAGATGACCGGAGAAGACGACACTGTAGCAGTTCACTGTAGCGCCACTGTAGCAGGTTTCAGAAAACTGCAATTAGGTCCCTGAAGTTTCGAAAAGTTACCTTTTGGTCCCTTTATTTCTGAAAAATTTCAGGTTGGTCCCTATTTTTCAGAAAAACTTCAGAATAGCCCCTATACTTCAAAAAGTTTCAAACAAGCCCCTGAACTTCTGAAAATTACATTTTAATCCTTGTAATTTTCATAAATTACACGTAATTTTCGTACACGCCAAGAATGTCCACACCAAGCTCGTCGTTTTCTCAACCCGAAATTGAAAGTGTTCAAAGGACCGGGAGGGATAGTAGTGTTACGTTACACTATCCGTTGCTTACAAAAACAAACTACGCGGTGTGGGCTATAAAAATGCGAGTGAATTTGCAAGCACAAGGAGTGTTGGATGCAATTCAAAATGCAAGAGTAGATGAACGAACAGATAGGATGGCGCTTGCGGCCATTTACCAAGCGATTCCAAAGGACGTACTTCTTATGTTGGCCGAGAAGGACACGGCTAAAGAAGCATGGGAAACGCTTAAGATGATGCATATGGGAGCTGATCGGTTAAAGGAGGCTAAAGTACAAACGTTGAGAAGTGAATTCGAGGTGATCCGAATGAACAATGGTGACTCGATAGATGATTTCGCCATGAGATTGAACACTATTGTGACCGGTATTCGATCTCTCGGTGAAAAGATCGAGGAGAATACGGTGGTGAAGAAGTTTCTTCGAGCCGTCCCAATGCGATTTATACAAATCGTAACATCTATCGAGCAATTTGGAGACATGAAAAACATGACGGTTGAAGAAGTTGTAGGCCGTCTCAAGACCCACGAAGAGCGACTTCGAGGGTATGAAGAACGGGAAGAAGGACCTTCTCTATTGCTTACACATGCCAAGTGGGCATCTCAATCTAAGCAAACCGACGAGGGAGACTCGTCAAACACTTCAAGGGAAAGTGGAAACCAAGGCCAAGGATGCGGTCGAGGTCGTGGGCATGGCCGAGGAGATGGTCATGAGTATGATGCAAACCGGAATGACTACAATCGTCCTCGAAAGAAAAAAAGTAAAATAAAATGTTTTACTTGCGAGGAATATGGTCATTATGCATCAGAGTGTCCAAACAAGAAACGAGGTGAGGAGGTGAACCTCACCCAAACCAATGAAGATGAACAGCCCATTTTAATGATGGCGATCTCGCAAGAAGATACACCAGGTATGGTGCCGCTAAAAGAGAAGAATGGCGTTGATATCCCTGCATCTGAAGAAAGTCAAGTTGATTCCGAGGAATGGTACCTTGACAACGGTGCTAGCAATCATATAACCGGAGATCGTTCAAAGTTTCATGAGTTAGACGAGAACGCGACGGCTTATACACGGTTCGGAGACGGTTCAAAGATCGACATCAAAGGAAAAGGTACGATCTTGTTTGATTACGGAAACGGAGATCAAAGACTACTTAACGAGGTATATTACATTCCTAGACTTAAAAAGAATATTATAAGTCTTGGACAACTAACCGAAGACGGGAATCGAGTCGACATGGATGGTGATATTTTACGGGTATTTGACAATAGTAATACTTTACTTTTTAAAGTAAAAAGAACCCGTAACCGACTCTATAAGACACTTTTAAAGACGAGACGAAAAATGTGTCTTTTATCATCCCAAGATGATCCAGGTTGGTTGTGGCATCAACGACGTCCATATGCCAATTTTTATACCATGAAAATTAATGGTTGTTTGAAGCATAATAAAATTCTAGGTTCACATCTAAAGAAATTAGATGATCCGAGTGAGGAAAAATTTTATGCTGAAGTTGAAAAAGGTGAAAAAGGACACCAGTTTTTCGACGCATGGAAAAGGAAGCCACAGATAAGACGAGAAGGGTTCTTTGGTAAACGGAAAAAATGGTCTTGGACCGAAAAAGCAGCTGCCAGTTTTCTCCGACGTAGTCCCAAAAATCGAGGTATCGATTTTCGTAAGGTGATGCAGAAGATAGAAGACGTGTCTCTAAAGAAAACGGCCTATGCTAAAAGGATTTCGGGGGAGTTCAGTGTGAGAGATTGCATTCCAACAACTTGTTCCAAGGATGCAAAATTAAAACTCGAGAAAGATAAAGACAAAGCACTTGTCGATTATTCTGTAGCCGGGGATGGCATGAAATGTGCAACATGATCGGCGTAACGAATCTCAAGCCAAGTTTGGTTTAAGGGGGAGAATGTGAGTGTAAACACAAACTTGGTCTCACCAACCATTGCAGCCACCAACCCACTTACCCACCATTGTTGAAGAACCAACCCACCATTGTTGAAGAAGGTGGCAAACTTTGTTTTCTCTTGTTTAAATTCATTGAACGTAGTTGTTGTTTTTAGTCTTTGCTTGGCTATAAATAGAGGTTATAGCTTCATTTGTTAAGCACCATAAAAAACATAGAAGAGAGTGTTTAGATAGTTAGCGAGAGTTGTTCTTTTCTTGTATTTCAGTTTGAGTATTGAATAAAAGAACATTTGAGTTCCAACAGATGATATGCTCGATCATATCAGCAATCTATCAGATTGTATTCTTCATCACATTCTGTCGTTTATGCCCACAAAAGAAGCTGTAAAGACGTCCATATTATCTACAAGATGGAAGAACATCTGGGCTTCCATCCCCACCATTGACTTTGATGATGACTTGTTGGATGCTATGAAGGTTGATGATGATAGCCATTGTCCTGATGTCACTTCCTTCATGAACTTTGTAGAAAGAGTCCTAAGATTACGGGATGCATCGAATATGAAGAAGTTTTGTCTATCATGTTATGTTTTCCGTGATATATCTCGTATACATTCATGGATTTCTTATGCAATCACGCACAATGTTCAGGAGCTTGATCTCTGTCTATTGGAAGTAGATCCATCTGTGATTCCTTCGTGTGTGTGTTTAATAGCAGTTCATTGGCTACCCTGAAACTAGAGATGCATTGGTTTGATATCCCATCTGATCATGTTTCTTTTCCATGCCTGAAAACCTTGCACCTATCATTTCTTGGTTTCCCAGATGAAGATTACGCAGAAAAGCTTTTCTCGGGTTGTTCAGTCCTAGAAAATTTGGTTTTATCAGATTGCATGTGGATGCATGTGGAGGACATTGTGATTTCCATTTCCACCTTAAAAAGCTTGACCATAGATGATCAGTCATTCTTGGATCCTTTTGATGATTTTAATGGCTGTAAGATCAGGATTGATGCACCAAATCTTACATATTTTGAATATATCGGATTTCTATCAAACGAGATTCTCTTGAGTAATGTACCATCCCTGGTCAAAGCATGCATTCACATTTCTCTTCCTTGCGAGAGGCAAAAAATAGTCGCATGTCGAGCTATTGATCTACTGAAACCGCTACAATATGTCATGTCTTTGAGGTTATCTAATTGCACTATTGAGGTAATTTGACTATCTATTTTTTGGGCGTGTTTGTCAAAACTCAAAACTAGCTGGCAGCTGGTGGCTTGAAGCTTTAAGCTTGTACTCCCAAAACGAATCTTTTTCTTTAATTCGAACTTTTTGTTAAAAGCTAAAAGTTCTCAAAAGTTTCAAAAGCTCGCTGTCAAACACGCCCTTTACTTATTAAATTGAATATATATATATATATATATATATATATATATATATATATATATATATATATATATATATATATATATATATATATATATATATATATATATATATATATATATATATATATATATATATATATATATATATATATATATATATATATATATATATATATATATATATATCATAACTCACCTCTTTGTACAATCCTGCCATACTGACTACTTTTATGTTAGTGTTTTTCCTTTTCCATGCAAAGTCTCTTATATGTACATACAACGTGCCGCTCCATTTTCCCCTTTTCTCAAATTTAATTCATTTAGTGTTGACTAAGGAAATCAAGAACTATACTTTTGGAGCACTGATGGATATGCTTCACTTTTGTCCAATTCTACAATCTATTTGTCTTTCTAAGGTGGATTAGATTACTTTCTACTCAAAACTGAAACATCTGCCAATGATCATGATATTAACGTAACGTTTTTTAAATGATAAAACTGCAAATTTGGTCCTTGCGGTTTGTTGTTATCTTTGGATTTAGTCCAAAAAGTTTCCAACTTGCACCACTAGTCCAAAATGAGATTTTTTTTGTGGATTTGGTCCTTGCCATACTCGAAAAGATTATCATACCATTTTAATTTCTATTTTACATGTTTTAATATTTATTTCAATATTTTTATTATTAAAAATTGAAAAATCTCACCCCATCCCCAAGAGAGATAGAAAATAAAAATAAGGTTATGATAGTGGGTTCAAGTTTGGTATGTACCAAATCCACAAAAAATCAAATTTGACAGGAACCAAATTCACAAAAAGGTATCCTGTTTTCGACAGATGGTGCAAATTGGAAACTTGGACCGAATCCAAAGAAAATAGCATACCTTGGGGACCAAATTTGCAATTTTGTCTTTTTTAAATTGTTGTACAGGGATTCGAGCACTCCGTGAACCTTGGTGAGAACGACAGAGTCTGGTTATTAATACCTATATGCGTGTCAAATTGCCTCAAGACAGTGACTTTCAAGAACTTTCATGCTAATGATTCGGAATTATGTTTCCTCAAACATGTTTTAAAGTATGCACGTGTTTTGGAGAGGATGAATATATGTTGGTCGAAGACTCCGCTACGAGGCCAAAAGAAGCAAACAAAGGTCATGAAGGAATTAGAAACGATCGAAAGGAGCTCTATAGCTTGTGTTGTCAAATTCTCATGAGATATCAAATGATACAAATAACTGAAAATTCATAGATATCATGAACCAAAACATAAGTTGATGATCATAAGAGCAAATCATCATCAACTTAAGATACGATAACACTCAAGAAACCTTATATATATTTTTGTCAAATCGCATAGAGGTTTAGTATGGAATTAGTTGATTTACTATTAGCGTAAGTAAATCCTTTGTAAGGTTGTACTCTAAAATTACTAAAAATCTCAAATCCTTTGTTTAATTTGCATGGCTTTACATATCCTCTTGTAGAGTTGTACATTCGGAGCTCAAATTCTCCATCTCATTCTCCATTGGGTCACACACCCACAAGTAACCCTACTCCTCGTTACTCTAGAAAATACGTGGTCAACATTGTAAGAAATAACATAATGATAAACATCGTGTTGATTGCAATACACAATGTGTACTCGAACCTTAACCCATCTCAATTCCACTTTAACCTTTTACTTTATAAGAGAAGTACGGCTTTGGAGAGACATCCAACCATTCAAGTCATAGTATGGGAGGAGAAAGTCCATCGAAAGTGACATGTACAACTATGGGAACCACTTACTATCCACCCATAACATGCAACCTTGCCTCTATAAAACTAGATAGTATTGAACGTATTTATTTCATTTACATATGTAAGGTTTATATAGACTAAATGCTAACAACTCTAAGCACTAATCTAGGCAAGAATACAGGAGATCTACAGCTCTAAGTTTGACTAAGTAAGCACTAATCTAGGCAAGAATATAGGAGATCTATAGCTGTAAGTTTGACTAAGTATTTACATTGGAATAATCTAAATTATATACATATTTAGATTATTAATATATTATTCCTTAATACGCCCCCGCAAGATGGAGGATCCGTCAGATACGCCAATCTTGGAACGAAGTCTTTGGAAAGGAGAACGTGTGAGAGGTTTGGTGAGGGCATCTGCAAGCTGATCAAAAGAGTTGACATGTCGGACTTGCAAGGAACCGTCAGTGACTTGTTCTCGAACAAAGTGGTAATCGAGGGCAACATGTTTCATGCGGGAGTGATAGACAGGATTAGCACATGAGTAGGTGGCTCCAGTATTATCACAATAAAGTGTTGGCTGCACCTTGGATTGAATCCCAAGATCAAATAGGAGATTTTTGACCCATGCTATTTCAGAAGCAGCATTTGCCAGTGCTTTGTAATCAGCCTCTGTGGATGATCTAGACACGGATTTCTGGCGAGCTGACCGCCATGAGATTATGTTAGAGCCAAGATAGACGAGGTAGGCAGTGGTTGATCGACCACCGCAAGTGATGTTGCCCAGTCCGAATCGGAAAAGGCAGTGATGTTCATGGATGACCTGCGACTAAGAAAAAGTCCATGATGAATAGTACCTTTCAAGTATCGGAGAACTCTCTTTAAGGACTGCCAATGTGTATCAGAGGGTGCGTGCATGAACTGAGATAGCTTGTTGACAGCAAAGGAGATATCTGGTCGTGTAAACGCCAAGTATTGCAGAGAGCCCACTAGCTTCCGATATGGTGTTGGATCAACGCGTGCGGACTCGTCTTGCAAGGAAAGAGTGATTGAAGGATTTAATGGGGTGGCTACCTCCTTTGCTCCATCCATACGAATTTGAGTTAAGAGATCTTGGATGTGACGGTGTTGAGAGAGGAATAAACCGGTTGAGGTGGGTATAACCTCAACGCCAAGAAAATGATGGAGTTGACCTAGATCTTTGATGGAAAAGCGTTTCGCCATAGTGGACACAAATTGATTAAGAAAGGAGGGGTTGTTTCCAGTGAGGACAAAGTCATCGACATAGACAATAAGATAAGCAAGAATGTTGTGATGGTTGTAGATGAATAACGAGGGATCAGCTCTGGATTTACGGAACCCAACAGAGACAAGGAAGGTGGTAAGTTCAATGTACCATTCCCGTGGGGCTTGTTTGAGGCCGTACAAGGATTTTTTAAGTTTGCAGACATGAGTGGGAAACTGTGGATGAGTGAAACCGGGTGGTTGGATCATAAAAACTTCTTCATGTAGAGTACCATGCAGGAAGGCATTATTGACATCGAGTTGTCGTAGAGGCCAGTTCTGAGAGAGTGCTATGGAAAGAATGGTACGGATAGTGACTGGTTTGGTTACTGGGCTGAATGTATCGAAGTAATCTTTCACATACTGTTGAAGGAAACCTGCTTTGTATTTGTCAATAGTTCCATCTGGTTTGCGTTTGATACGAAAAATCCATTTACATCCAATCGGTGTGTGAGATGATTTGGGAACAAGTTCCCATGTGCCATTTGTGAGAAGGGCATTGAACTCAGCATCCATGGCTTGTCGCCAATGAGGGTGTTTGAGGGCTTGGGTGTGAGTTTGTGGTTCAAGGCTAGGAGGTATTGGGTGTAGGGTGGTGGTGTTGATGAAGGAGGAATTTAAGTATTTGGTGTTTGGTTTTCGAACTCGGCCAGTAGCAGGTGGTGGTAGAGGTGGAGACGGGTTGATAGTAGGTGGGTTTGAAGGGTTAATGGGAGAAGGTGTGTTAGTAGCACGTGGTGTCGATAGGGATGCTGGTGATGGTGGGTTTTGTGGGTCTTCAGGTTGAATGGGATCATCATTGATCTGTGGTTGAGGTGGTGGAGTGAGCAGTGAAATAGGAGCGTCAGTATGGGAGGTTTTATGAGTAGGAATGATGGTGAGGAAGGCGTCTGGTGTAGGTAGTAATGGATCGTGTTGTAGTTTGGTATATGGGAACTGATCTGGTATAAATTCGACATGGCGGGAATGGTATAGTTTTTGTGTTTCAGGATCATAGCACTTGTAAGCTTATTTTGATGAAGAGTAGCCAAGAAATAGGCACGGTGTGGATCTCGGTTGAAGTTTTGAGGTGGTATAGGGTCGAAGCGACGGATAGCATAAGCAGCCAAATGGTTTGAGTTTAGCATAATTTGGTGGTTGATTGAACAGGCATTCATGAGGAGATTTGTTGTTGAGGATGGGAGTAGGAAGGCAATTGATGAGGTATACCGCTGTTTGAAAGGCATGCGACCAAAAAGTGAGAGGCAGTTTGGCAAAGTGAAGTAAAGCCAGACCTGTCTCGACAATGTGTCGGTGTCGGCGCTCTGCGATACCATTTTGTTCAGGTGTGTGTGGAGGAGTAGTATAGTGGGAGATACCCTGTGATTGAAGAAACGGTAATAGGCCTTGATACTCACCACCATTATCGCTGAAGATAGACACGATGGATTGTTGAAAGTATTTCTCGACTAGTGATTTGAAAATAGGAAAAATTATAGCAACATCACTTTTGCGTTTCATGGGATATAGCCAGACATATTTGGTGAAGTAATCGACAAAGATAACATAGTAGTTAAAGTTATCGATCGAGGTTTGAACCGGACCCCATACATCAGAGTAAAGGAGTTGAAGAGGACGATTAGTAATAAACGAATTGGGACCAAATGGCATTTTATGGCTTTTATTGATAGAACATGAAGAACAGTGCACATTAGAAGCAAATTTGGAATTTAAACCTAATCGAAAGACAATAGTTTTAAAAACATTGAAAGATGGGTGGCCTAGTTTATGATGGAGACTAAGAGGAGAGTGCTTGAAGGTTGCATGGATATGGAGTCTTGGAGATAGCCGAGAGTGGTAGACTCCTTCAGTTCTCTCTCCTCGCATTAGACGCGCCCCCGTGCGTAGATCCTTCACAAGAAAATAAGATGGAAAGAATTCCACCGAAACACGATTAGTATCACATAGTTGACCAACAGATACAAGATTGCGCTATAAACGAGGAACGTGTAAAACTTTTGAAAGTAACAGTGTTTTGTGGGGTGTGTTGATGTATGTGTTACCAACATGAGAGATAGATAAACCTGTTCCATCGCCAAGAATTATTTCATCTGGTCCGCCATATTTGGAGACATTGTGAAGTGTCTGTTTATCCGATGTGACATGATTGGAGGCAGCCGTATCAAACAGCCAAGAAGGTGAAGTAGGAGTGGAAACGGTGACATTGGCTACCGGGTTTGCTGACTTGTCGATGTATACATTGTTTTCCCGAAGAAAACGATCCAATTTGCGACAATCATATGTGAGATGTCCAGGGATATTGCAATATTGACAGAATTCATTGCTCCTGTTGGAGCGGTTTCCCTGAGAATTGGAGCCAGACCAGTTTGAGTGAGGTTGGTGGCCCCTCGTTGTGAATTGTTTTGATATGACCGATTGTTCCTGTTGTAGGAGTTGGAGGTGCGTTGGTAAGATCCTGGTTGCCGATGAGTATAGTTGCCGATGAGTATAGTTGACTGTGGTGGGAATTGATTCATTGGTGGGGTTTGAGTCTTTTAGAGCTCGTTCATAATCAGTGAGCTTGTCAAACAATTCAGAGTAGGAAAGAGGGGTATCTCGCACCTTGATGGCTGCTGTAATGGTGCTATAGTCATCCCCAAGTTGTGACAGGATGTAGACCATGAGGTCTTCTTCCGATACCGGGCTCTGGGCTAGCGCTAGGTCGTCAGCAAGTGCTCGCATCTCCTGTAAGAATTCTGTGATTGGGCGATTTCCTTTAGGGTTTTTCGCTAGTTTAGATTTTAGCGATATAATACGAGATCTAGATGAAGAGGCAAAGCTGGAATGTAGTCTCTCCCATGCTTCACGTGCTGTGGCGGCAGAGGAGATGAGTGGCTGGATCGAGTCGGAGCAACTTCCAAGGATTGCGCTGAGGAGCATTTGATCTTTCCGATACCAATTGATGTACGCCGGATTGGGGACTGGCTTGCCGTCTTTGTCAGGGACTTCTCTTGGGGGTTTATTGGAGTTACCAAAAATAAATTCTTCATATTCGAGGCTGATGAGTGTCGACTCAACCTGTTTTCGCCATACTGGATAGTTGTGGGATGTGAGTTTTGTGGTGAGGTGAGTGGTTGCGGTGATTTGGGTGAATTTAGTGGCCATTGATGAACCTTAATTGAGGCGAAATGTGGCAGCAAGAATGATGAGGATTGAGGTGCTCTGATACCATATAAAACTAGATAGTATTGAACGTATTTATTTCATTTACATATGTAAGGTTTATATAGACTAAATGCTAACAACTCTAAGCACTAATCTAGGCAAGAATACAGGAGATCTACAGCTCTAAGTTTGACTAAGTAAGCACTAATCTAGGCAAGAATATAGGAGATCTATAGCTGTAAGTTTGACTAAGTATTTACATTGGAATAATCTAAATTATATACATATTTAGATTATTAATATATTATTCCTTAATAGCCTCACCATTATAAGGACACATATATCCAAGGGCGGAACACAATGATCAAAACTGGGGGGGGGGGGGGGGGAAACAAAACTTTCAAAATAAACCCATATAACCAAATTTAATTTAATTCAAAATTTAAAAACTTAAACAAGAAAATTAATAAGAACTATTCGAATATTGCCCATTTAAATTGCTCACCGTATAACCAAATTTAACAATTATGGATTTGTTATCCTATTTTGTATTTAAATTTCATGTTTGGTTGATGTATTACGAGTTATATATGAATAATTGTTAGTGTATTAATAAAAATGACAATCAAGAAATAATAGTTAAAATAGAGTTGCAGGCTTTTAAGTTTTTAACATTACTCAGAGAGAGTACTTTGGTCAAGACACTATTGCCCCTACCCTATATCTTTTCATTATGTCCTCAGTTTTTCTGAGTTTCGATTTCCAATACCCCATAAACTTTTGAGAGAAAATGAAAAAAAAATAGAGAGAGAATGAAAAAGATCTTACAAGTAGAGGATGAAGATATGGGTAAGAAAAGACAAATCGCACACAAAGAGCAAACATTTTAAGCATAGCTCCGACGTAGTCGCAAGCACCTGTCGCCGGAAAACTCAAGTCGAAGTAGCAAATGAGTAGACGAAGCACCGGAAAACGTCGAATGGTAGCGAGAGTAGCAGACGGCAAATGGTAGAGAGGATGTCGGAGAGACAGAGACAACCATATTTTATAGTTTCTTGTGACCATTCTTTTCCGGTGAGCAATTATTTTTCGGCAACGATCATCGTTCTTAGTTTAGGGTTTTTTTCTCAAGATAGAGTGCTTACTTAGAATAGTTTTTTGGGTTTTTATAGAGTTTTAGTTTTCAAATCAATTGGTATCCTAAGTTTGTTAGGATCGATTTTGATTTTTTCAACAATATTTTGGTTTTTATTGAGAATTTATTTAGTTTCCTAATTTATTAGTTACCTAATCTTGTTTTGTTTAGAAATTAAGTATACAGTAAAATAGGTTTTTTTGAAATACATGTGTGTATAATGAACCGAGGGGGCCAAATACTGAAAAATTGAAAATATAAAATCATTCATATATATGTATATATATTCCAGGTATTATAACTTAAAAAATCAGGGGGGCCACCCCCCCTGTAAATATATGTGGAGCCCAATAGTGTCTCTCCAAAAGAGCCCTTGTGGAGAGAGGGGAGACTCCAACATATATACAAACTTTTAGGACCGTGTCGCACCAATTTGGGATACACTAACACTCCCCCTCAGAGACGTAGTCTCGATGAGGTTACAGGGGTGCGGGACACCGGCTCTGATACCATGTAAATATATGTGGAGCCCAAGAGTGTCTCTCTAAAAGAGCCCTCGTGGAGAGAGGGAGACTCCAACATATATACAAACTTATAGGATCGTGTCGCACCAATGTGAGATATATTAACACACACATCATCCAAACACTCACTCTTCATCCACCTAAACGCCACATCATTGTTCTTTCTCTTTCTGTGCCCCTATTTCACAAAACATTTTATTATGGTTTACATGAATTAGGGGTTACAACTTATATCAACATCAACCGAAGCAAATATACATTACAAAAGCTAAATCCAAAATAGATTATCTTTACAAGCTTCACTCCTGCTAGGTAACAAAAGTCCACTTTTCTAGTGCATCAACAAAATATCATTCTATAGGAAACACGCCTTCGAGATATTAGAACCTAAGCTTTGAATACATGGCATTTACAAATACAAATATGTAAGAGAAAAATGTCACATGAAATGCATGGGTTAGACATATATAACTTTATAAAACATTTATCAAAATATTTTATTCTAACAAATTTCATGTTGGATGTTATATATGTAATGCATGATCACATTCCAATACTAAAAGCTTATGAGCCATCTTGCACCATAGGACCATGTAAATTATTGTGTCACATTGCATGACTTTAAACTAACAACTATGTACCATTCCATTGGTCCATATATAAATGACCATGTCACCTTACATGGCATGTCACCTAGTGTGACGTTACAAAACTAGACTTAAATAGGAAGAATAAATCAACTTATAATGGCTATCATATTTGTAGACATCTACTTAGAACTGGGAGGTGCCATCCTAGTAAAGACTTGATATTATCTTTATGTTTAGGACACCTCTTTGCTACTATGTAATCACACTTAATTTATGCATAATAACCATTTTACTTTTAAACAATTATATCATACATAATATGTCATGATATGTTATGCTTACACAATAACTGTTTTTTTATTAGATAATACATCCATAAGCTATAAGATTTATCAATAACTATGTTCAACATAAAAGACACTTAAAAGCTACAAACTTTATCATGGCAAAACAACTTGGACTCACAAAATTCTAACTCAAATAGCATGATACATCATTGATAATAACTTGTAAATAAATCACTTTACTCTAAGACATTTATAACTAAACACCTAGCTATTTTGAGGATATTTAATAAAAGCTTTATGAAAAATCATTCAAGAACATAACTATAAATCATGTCATGTATCCCATTATGGGTAAAGTCTACATATACTCACCTTAATAGTTAGGCCAATTAACTATTGTTAATCCGCTTGTTCTTGTTCCTGCCATTCTTCTTCCTTTCTTCAATCCTTATATATGGTTATCTCATTAAAGCATTCAAATAATAACAAGGTCTCAACAATGAATAATACTCTTTTAAGACCAATTTGTTCATTTGATTATTTTTAACCAAATATTAAATCCTTAGATAACATAGTAGCCCATAGTTTTAACCAAATTCAATTATTCACAAGTCAAATAAGCAATTTGTACCAATATTTGTTCTAATAACTAATAAGAATCCCATATGCTATCTATCTTTAACCCTTTATATTTTTAATCCAATTCATGAGCATATAAACATAGGACTTCATTTAATACATGTTACTTATAGTAAATAACATGTTCTATTCCCATTGTATAATAATTATCCAACATCATTTTTAATTATATTTATCACTTCGTTAAAACTAGGGTTATGAATACCTTTAAGAAACAAAAGTTTAATCTATTCAAAAGAAAGGAAATAAATTATTACCTTTAATTATTCTTTTGGATGTGAAAAACTCTCTTATTTGCCTTTGATTAACTATTAAGATGTGATTACACACACCAAAGACACCATGAACACACACATGTTTCTCCAAGGTTCTAGGCTGAATAATATGATGAAAATGGCATGTTTTTAGGAGTAAGTGAGGTAAAAAGTTTTAAACCATGCTTTTATCTGTAGTTTGTTCCATACCCGACCTGTACGTGAATGATCTGACTTATACGGGTCCATACGCGCCCTTACACACAAGTTAAAATCATGAGCATGGGCCTCCCAAACATGGTCCACTAGACATTACTAGGGCGAGTAGGTTACTAACTAACCTGCGTTTCATATACTTCATTAACTTTGAGCGATCATAACTATCCAGACAACTCTGATTTACCTGATTCTTTTGCTCATTGTGTTATATGTAACAAGAGCTATCCATTGATATATTATAATCAATACTTGGATATCAGGACGACTTTTGTAGCTCCAAAGTAGCCTACTAGCATGTTGTGAACATTTCTAAAAATCATCATTTTTCACATGGGCTTCAGGGAAACATTTCCATTCATTATAAACCATCAATTTATTATTCAGAACTAATTATGTAACTTAATCCTTTCATTTCTTTTACAACTTAGACCTCAAAACTCAATTTTTCCTTTTTGAGATTTACATGTCGAAAGGGTGCATTGCCAATTTTACATGTTTATATCTAGTGTATATAAGCTCCAATGTGCTGATTTTTTATATTTATTTTTCTTAACGTGAATATAATTTAGAATCAAGAATCAACTGAGTGGTGAGGCATAGATTGATTTACATAACCTCAAACATAGATACTTGATCATAACATTTATATAACATTTTTCCTCGACTTCAAGCACTCATAAATTATAACATCCTTGTTTTGGGCTTAAATCGATCAAATAAAGTTTACTTTGGATAAATATTAAACAAAGATAGATTAACGACAATATTTTTTTTTTGTTTATTATTGCTATAATTATAATTCAATGAGGCAAAATAAAGTTTTAATCAGTATTTGAAAGATTGAAAATCAAAATTTGATCCTAAAAATAAGAGACTAACACATAGTGAAGGGTTAAAATGGATACTTGGACTATGCTAGACATTTCTTTTAAACAATAAAATGACCTAGTTTTAGAAAATTTAGTGACAATGATTATGTTTGCCAAATGACTAAACTACTGGTTAAGGTTGACCTAGTCAGTGGCTAAAATGAAGATGAGTTGTATTCTTTGGGGCAAAAGTCTAAAGATGAAAACATTTTCTTAAAATATAGGTGAAATGGTGTCATTAAAAGGAAGACATGAACTTAAGGGGGCTATTTTTCAATTTTTAGATATGTGTGAGGTGTAAAAGCTTGGAACTTTCCCCATTTATGAATGGAAAGGGGAGGGTTTCCTTTGTGGCGATTATCAGTGTTTTGAGGAGAATCCATGCTAGAGTTTGAAGATTGATCAAGTTCTTGAGGTTTGCTAGCAAATTAAGGTACAATCTCCTCTTTTCTAGGTTGGAAACCCATTATAGGGTTTGGGATTTTACTCTAATCTGAAGATCTGATTTGGAGGAGGATTTTCCTATGATTCCAATCGATCAGTTGATTTTCTAGACCATATTCTGATCATTATCCAACCAATAGATTACTTAATAACATATGTAATGAAGAAACGGGTGTTGTGAAGCCTAGAACTTGGTTTTTGATGATATTTTTGTTCATGATGGTGTTCGATGGATCTGTTGATGTGTTGTGGATGAAAGAGATCATTTCTAAATGGTTTCCTTATTATTCCAATCATTTAGTATTGAGAAAATAACTCTAGGATTACTAGAACTATGATGGAATTGGGTGTTTGGAATCATATACCTATGAATGTGTTGTACCTTGACATTGGTCGAACTTGATGGTTTCCTAACTAGCAAACAATATGAAAGTCACTGCCAAATAGTAACACACTACAACTAAGATGAAGAACGTAGACGTTACCTACAATTAATTTAATGACGTTCCTTTACTGCTTATCTGAAACAGCAGGCATCACCTCTCTCACCCTTCTCAACTTTTTTTGCATAGCTCCAAGAGCGAATGAGAGACATCCTCCATTTATACAGAAATGAGACCGATTATGAAGGGGGTGGGGGTTACAGGATCAACTTCCCCCATGTCCTAACACCAAATAACTGAACCCACATCTTCAAGACTCAAATATTGAATTTTTTGACTAGGTGTTCACATTAGGGCATGCTAAGAGCCCATGTTGCTGCCTCAAGCTTAAAAAGGGTGTTTGGGATTGTGGTAACATATAACTTATTATCTAATTGACTATTTAAAAAGTCAATAAATTAAAAATAATGTTTGGATAACAAATAAGTCATTTAAAAGCTACTTCTTGAACCCGTGGACAAGTCATTTTGGAAAAGTCACCACATCCTAACTTACTGGCTTATAAACTCATGTTTTCACGCTTGTCGCATTCTGAAATCTCTGATCGAAAAATCGAATTCTCCCCGTCGATTGAATAAATCTGCTCTGATCGAAGAAATCATGCTCTGATCGAATTCTCCCCATCGATCGAAGAAATCTTCCGATAAACTTTTTCTAATATATTCCATTACCGAAAAAACAAAGAGCGAAATCAAACATCTGTCACTGAATCCTGACCGGTGACTGACTCTGTCAACGTCTTCATCGACTAAGAATCCTTAAAAAGCAATTGAAAGCAAAATCGAAGATTTATCGGATACTGTAGATTGTATTATCGAACCATGAGACGGAGACCAGGAATTGGTGGTTTACAGACTGCCGCCGCTGCTAGGGTTCGTCTGAATTTACCTTATTTCCTACTTGTATACAAATTCGAATTGATTTAAATTTGATGATACTTTATTCCTTAAATGATGTATCAGGATCAATATCGATTACTGGGAGAAAATGTAGCGAAGTTAAGAACCGATCTTATGAAAGAGCAGCTTTCCACGTTTCGTTCTCAATTAGAAGACTTTGCTCGCAAACACAAGGTGCTCAATTCATCATCCTTTTCCCCTACATTAGATTAAAAAATTTTGTTGCATCGCTCGATTTTGGTGAATCATGTTTTTGGTCAGATTGCATTTTCCATTTAATTCTAATTCTGAGGCCATTCAACCAAAAGCATTGATCTTTATGGATTTTTTACTTCATACTCTCTTATGCTAAGTGCAGAATGACATTCGCAAGAACCCTGTATTCAGATCACAGTTCCATGAGATGTGTGCAAAAGTAGGAGTAGATCCTTTAGCTTCCAATAAAGGTTTCTGGGCTGAGCTTTTAGGAATTGGTGATTTCTATTATGAACTTGGTATGTTTTTAGTTCTAATGCTTATGTCTTCTTCTATTAAGTTGTTCTTTGTGCATTAAGTCAAAAAGAAACACTCATATATATAGCTTACCGGATTAAGTAAAGAAGAAATAACATGTTATATGTTCATCAGGTGTGCAAATTGTTGATATATGCTTGGCTACTAGACCCCACAATGGAGGTTTAATCAACTTGGAGGAACTTTGCAAGATTTTAAGTCAGAGACGAAAAGGTGCTCGAGAGGCGGTGTCTGAAGATGATTGTTTGCGTGCAATTAGTAAACTTAAGGTAACTGTGTGAATCTGAGTAAATGACCAATTTACCCTTGTATTTAGAAACGACATAAACATAAGCAAGATTACAAATGTTGCTGTTATCTTAATTGGATGTTTTCAAATGGTGTACTAACATTAGCAGGGTTATTTCAGGTATTAGGGAGTGGTTTTGAAGTGATTACTGTTGGAAAAAGAAAGCTTGTCCGCTCTGTCCCAACTGAATTAAAGAAAGACCACAATGAAATTCTAGAGTTGTCCCAGGTTCGCTTTTAAATGACTATTTTACCCTTCAGAAATGACATAAACATAACAACAAGACTAGATTTTGGGAAATAGAAGGAAAAAGTTAATAGCAAATTTTAAAAAGTTGGGACTTAATTTTTCTGACTTTCTGTATTAAGACAAATATATGATTTGATGGTTTTTTAGGCTCAAGGTTTTGTGACGGTTGAAGAAGTAGAGAGACGTTTATCATGGTCCACGGGCCGTGCCACTGATGCCCTTGAAACTTTATTGGATGTGAGTGCTTAATTTCATTTTGATTATTAATTTATTATTATTATTATTATTTCATATGGATTTGAGGTTTTACCAAATGTGTATGTAGGAGGGGCTTGCGATGATTGATGATGGTCATAGAGATGGCAAAAGGCGATATTGGTTCCCGTGTGTCTCTTCTATCTCTTCCTTTGTGGCATCTGAGACGCTTTGATTTTGTACTATTCAAATGTCAACGAAAAGAAAAGGGCATTTGTGTAATTTCATGTGTGCTTTATGCTTTGAGAATAGCATACAATAAACAAATTAATGTAACAACTCTTCATACGTGGATAGTGGGGAAGACGATTTTAACAATGTGTCTCACATGTATAAAGAATGACAAGTTTGAATACCTTATACTTTATAACCTTTAAATTGCGAGCTACTAATGACTTCCTCTATGATTTTAATCTATTATTGGGCTAGTCTGTAACTTTGTAACTTTGGGCTTCGTGTTACAATTAGGGATGATATTGGTTGACTTGTACGTTAGGGGTTGTTTGATACTTGTTGATTGAGTAAATGTTGCACCAACCAGTTTGACTTATCTTGAAGCTGACCGAGTAAGAGGTAAATTTTAGGGTTTAGGACCGAGTAAGAGGTTAATTTTAGGGTTTAGGACCGAGTCGAAGGTGAATTTTAGGGTTATTAAACGGTCTGATTCAGACCAAGTCTGACATACCAGTAGAGACAAATCAAACAGCCTCTAAGTCTTTGTTTATTTTGAAAATAACTCGATATAATATGGTTCTTAGGATTGCGTCCTCTTTAATCATATTGATTATGACTTCTTTGTCCAATATTAATAACTAATATAAATCATTGATGTTGTTCACACGTTGAAGTGTTCAAGTCTTTTGAGTCCATTGAGTGCAAGTTGCAGTGATAACTAGCCTCTTCCTTTTGATGCAAACTTCCAATGATTTGATTTTGGGATTTTCTTCTTTTAATATTTTTCAGATAAAATCAGTGGCTAAGTAGATTATTATACATGATCATGGTAAATATGAATGGATCAGTATATACAATAGATCAACGTGATGTGTGTACAAAATAAAGAAAATCAGAAAAATAAAGAACTAGACAAAGCTATATGCCTATATAAACATATATTGCTTATACTTTTTTATGTGTAACAGATCGAGCAACTAGCTGATATCATGGATCATCATAAGCATAAAAGATTGGGCCAAAACACCCACGTTTAAGCTCAATTTCCGTTATTTAGATTTACTGATTCAGAGCTTCATTTTCATAATCATTTTTGTCATGATGAAGATACTTCGACATTGCTTAATAAAAAATAATTTGGTAAAACACTTTTTGTAGAAGACTAAGAAGGGTGCAACTGGATCGATGTCACCCAATAAACCAAATACTAGTCTTAGGGGTTGTTTAGTTGGTGGATTTCGACAAACTCTGATTAAAATAGATTATAGATTAGATTCCATGATATGTATAATTGTTAAATGCGTGGGTCAATTCTTCCGAATCTTACAGATCCCATCTTTCATGGAATTCATCGTTACTTCCAAGTTTGGAAGGATTTCAGTTTTATTCATTCCTCTTATTTGTTAGAAAGCCAAAATACTCTTTTAAATAAAGAATGAATCCTATATATTTATTATAAATAAAAAAAATATCTAGTTATAGATATAATATAGAAATTATTTCATAAAGATGAAATTTATTTAATTTCTTATGACATATTAAAATTTCGTAGATTTTATTTAATCTTTTTGATATGTTTCGTTCCTTCCCCACCTTTTAGTTTACAACAAGGTAGGATATATTTGATGCTTGAGAACGACGTATTTGATGCTTCCGTGCACTCTGCGATTACCAAGTAATGGAATCTTTTTCTGATTTTGTTTACAAGTTCAGGAAATGGTCCCCAAACTTATCTATGATTTTCACTTAGCGCCTCCAAATATAAACTTTGTTAATTTAGTAGTCCTAAACTTTTACGAGCATGCATACTAGATCAACGAAAAGTAGTGTGTTTTCTACACTTTCTATCTCAAACTAAATAAAAAGATTAACTGCAAAAATAACAGTTAATTTCGTTTTAGCTTTTTATCTATCTTTATTCTAGAAAAGTACCACATTATAAGCTCTAAGTGGGTTTTGATAAGATACACCATTTTTTTAACTAAGTAATTTAAAGTAAAAGGTGCTTAAATGATAAATATGTGTTTTGTATGCTAGAGGTGTATGGTTCAATCTTTTGCACCACTTCATTGCTTTTCTCACCGGAATTGCTTATTATTTATAATAAACTAGTTGCAGCTTCGTGCTACGCACGTGCGGCTTGGGACCTCCAAAAAGTAATTTTTTATTTTACGTACAAGGGTTTAGGGTTTAGGGTTTCCACATTAATACATTGGAAAAATTACCTAGATACAGAATTATACTTTCAACTTTTTTGTATAATCTTTTATATTTTTTGAAAGTACAATGCTGAAATAAGAACAAAATGGATGCTATGAGAATTATTAAACGGATCCATGAGTATATTGCTATTTCTTGCATTTGAGTCTTAACAAATTAAAGAATGTTATTTTTTTGGATAGTAAGAATACAAACTTTAATATTGGATAATAATCAATCCCAGGGTCTTTGTTGTTGTTTCAGAATCAGTGGTTTCGTGAAATGCTATGGATTCGAGCTCCATTTCCCTCTCGGTACTTAAATCTTCCTCTAAAACGTCTCCAATTCCTCTTTCCTTTGTTCCGCCGACTGACTTTGAAGTTTGACCTTGATGGTGTCAAAAGGGTGCCCGACTATCAGCTGTGTTGTCCCTCCTATGTTTCATGCGGGTAAATCCTTTGGTACCTACCAATATCAATGATGTACTTTACCAATAAAAGCAATGTACTTTATTATTAATCTAAAATAAAAGCAATGTATTTTATTATTAATCTATAATAGCAACATAAATATTCTATTTTACCATAATAGCAAAAAACTCTTATTTCCCTGGTACTTCATTTGTTACATATTCCTATTACCAGTAAATAAATTTAAGTATGTTAGCAATTAGGGATAATGATTTGTAAATAGCTATACATTGCTATTTTCGGTTAAAAATTGCAACTTGATTTTACAGGTAAATAAATGTAAGTACATTGTTATTATTAGGTAAAAAGAAGATAAATTATATTTCCGTGTTTGTAAATAAGGAAATTCAACCACCATTTTCTGCATTTTACCCTTTTGTTTTAGAGCATTTTTACTTTGAAAATCTTGTAACTAATGTTTTGTATTTTGATGAAATTGGTATAACTGAATAATTATTTCAAAGTACAATGTTGTAATAGGAAGAAATGAAAGTAGGATGCCATAAAATATCAAACTTTTAATGTATAACTATAACATAAGCATCATCTAGCTATATACATCCAATATGAATATATGATTATCATTTTTCAAACAAAAAAGAGTGCTTTAACAACTTTCCAAAAAATTCCTAAAATGCCCTTGAAGGGCAAAAGGGTATCTCACTTTGTGAGTTCATCACCTTACACAACTGGCACTGGAGCGTTTTTTGACAAAAGCAAACTGTGGATACTAATTCCAGCAATTTTAAGAGACTCCAAAATCTTTGTGTGGTCAAATCAATCTTAATTTTAAAAAAGCATAATGCTCTGTATACGATTGTAGGATAACTGGTAATGCGGTATGCACTAAATTATTCATCAAGAAAATTGAAATATGAGACACGAAAACCAAAAGGAAAGAAAACCAAATTATGAGACATGAAAAACCAAAAGGAAGCTGGTATTCATATGCTATATTATGCCCAGAAAAACCCAATCGACAGAAAAGATTCTACCTGTAAAAGCCTTCCCACCAATGAAGTCAGCAAACTACACACATATAAACTGAAGGGTAAAAAAGGGTATAAAAAGACGATCAATTTTCCTTTAATACAAATACGGTTACTCCTCAAGAAAACATGCATGTCAAATCTTAAAAATACTCCATAATACTAATACTGAATGCATTTAAAGTCTCACGAAAACAGAAAAATTAATAAAGAAATATAGAGATACCTTAACCAAGAGAAATTTAAGGAAATTGGGTCTAGATAACTAGTTATTTCTTGTTGGAAGTCGGATATGGTACTCACAATATGCTTGGCTGCTGGTTTAATTGTAACCGCTGAAATTGGATCATGAATTGAGAATTCCAAGTTGCAATCATTTTCGTTGGGTGGTCCGGCCTTTTGAGTGGGTCTGGGTGAGTCAAGGGGTTTTCTTTTCGCGGGTTCGGGTACTTCGTAGTTTTAATTGGAAGTGTGTTGTTTTCTTTCGCCGTTCCTTGAAGCATGTTTCATATAATCTGGAATAATGAATTCAGGAAACTTGAATGGCCTACATTAACCTCTGTTGTCAGATGTCTTAAAAACTAAACACAAACAGTTAGCGACAACCTGCAAAAAAGTTGCATAAACAAAAATTACAAAAAAAAAACACTATAAATTCATATAAAAATTTATAGTGTCGCTTATTACCTGTTGAAGCGGTTTGATTAGAGCCTTGTTCTTCTAATTGACATGGAATTTGACCTTAGCCAACAAACCCTGCACCACGTAAGTTGGTTTGGTTCGGTTTCATGATAATACCAAATTACTTTACTCTCGCTACGAATATAGACAACGTACTTTATATTTTACCTATAATAGCAACGTACTTACATTTTTTCCGATAATAATGTATTTACATTCTGTATATCAATATGGTAATGTACTTTATTTGTCAAAAATCGCTATTATCAGTAAAGAAATGTAAGTACTTTGCTGTTATGGGTAAAAAATAGTAAAATATGTTGTTATTATGGGTAAAAATAGAAATTATAAGTTGGTTGCTATTATGGGTAAAAATAGTAAAATATGTTGTTACCTCAGTGTCGAATTCTCCCGATTCTACTGCAACATCAATATCAGTGATAATCTTTACAAGGTCTACAAGTAAGCCGGGTCAATCTGCTGTCTTCACAGATAGCAAACTGCATATGTTACACCGAAAATAATGTAAATGATAAATCAATTGTCAAAGTAAAACGGTTATTTGACTTTTAGGTGTCAAATTCAAACCTTCGATGATGCGAGTTGCAATGTCAACATCAGATATACGGATGCAGCGGGAACCTTGAAAATGCTTAAATGCATAAGAAACACAGCATAAGTAGTTTTACAAAATCTTCGTACATTTAGGTATACATAAATTCCTAACGAAAATGAATTCAATCTTGTAATTGAAAGGTTTTCTGCAACTATGAACTAAAATTCCTAAGTTCACATGCAACCTATATAGATCTAAGTTTTTCTTCTAATTAAACATATAACAATTCCTAGTAGGCCAGAAATAATAAACTAAAAAGAAAGATCAAGAAAAACTAACCTTTAGTGAATCTTGGAAGCAAAGCAACAGAGATCTCTTGCCTCAAATACAGTCACACCCAGTAGGAGGTATCTTGGCCGAAATTCTAGAGAGAAAGAGGGTACAAATCGTGGCTTTAGGGTTAGGGTGAGCCTCCCTATTTATAGCCTCCATGTGGTGATCAGATAATCGTTACAGATAAGCCTTTTTGAATTCGAATTAAGATAAACTATTATTTTAATCATTCAAACACCATTTATCTATAATATATATATATATATATTTCGAAAATATACATATCTATATATATATATTTTCGACCACCACATGGTCACTAACACTGCCACTTACTCAACTATCGAATAATTACAGTTTTAGTCCCTGCACCTTTAATTAATCAATTTAACTGCCAAATTAATTCCAGAAAAATTTCTAATTAATTATTATAGTTTCTAATTAATATATTAACACTTAAATATATTAATAAACTATTTATTTAATTTCTATTGATTTATTAATCACATAATAAATCAACCTTTCTCTCTACCGGACTTTCTGCCAATCCTCCAACTATGAGGGCAACCCAAATGGACTTTGCTTCTATTAATTGGATAAATACTAATTATTAGTCATGGCTTAGACACCTAATCCAACAGTCTCCCACTTGGATAAGTCTATGACTAAAATTACCAATTTACCCTCTAATTAATTAGCAACTGTAGCTTCCTAGAAACTGATGTCGAACTCTGACCTAGTCAGTTCTGTCCAATGATAAGTGATCAGATGATCCTCCGTCCAACAAGATATTTTTCAGACTCAGGACATGGATTAAGATCAATCCTTGTCTGATTCTCTGTTTCCCGATTTCTGATTTGCATATGACTTTAAGACTACCAATTGACCATGTCAATTTAGTCCTGGTTGGCCAACCCTTCAGTCAACTTCAAAATCATCGAGAGGCCTACAGATATCTGTTTTCCCGACAGGGTCAAGGGACGAATAAGTTTTGACTCATATACTTATGTCTTTTACTAGTCAAATCATTCACAACAACACGTTTTATAACACCGTGTTACCGATGCGTTTTCGCATTGTCAATGAACAACCGCTTGGTAAAACATAACTTATATGTCTCTACTTAAAGATCAAAAGATGTTATCGTCTCAACATTGCTTATGATGAAATCCATGAAGCAATCAGTTGAGCGTGGGTTTATCCAATACTCAAATCCCTATTTTCTAAGTACTCATGAATATTGTAGCAATCTTATTGCTATGTCTAACTCATTAGACAATCTACAAAACAATTCATGACAGTCTTCATTCATACTTACTCCCTAAGAAGCATGAGCGACTGTGGATATTTAAATAATACAATATTATTTAGGAAGTAAACATGCAAAATGAAACACAATAATAAACAATCGACAAAAGGCAGTATCAAATACTCATCAACAAAACTATATTATTAATTCACCAAAGTCAATTACATTTATATTGTAATAAGTTTCAAAATCCTATCTAATTACAAAAAACTAATATCATCTGTTAATCCTATGCGTCGTGCATGCTGATAGTGCTTAATCCTACTCAGAGCCTTTGTCAATGGATCTGCAGGATTATCTTCTGATGATACCCTCTTCACTACGAGGTGACCTTCTTCTACCTTATGTCTTATGTAGTGGTACTTTCTGTCGATGTGTCTGGACTTTCCATGATCTCTCGGTTCCTTTGTCAAAGCAACCGCTCCTTCATTATCGCAGAAAAGTTCCACAGGCTCCTGAATACTCGGGACTACTCCAAGGTCACCGATGAAGTTCTTCAGCCAAGCCGCTTCTTTTGCCGCTTCACTCGCTGCGATGTACTCTGATTCGCACGTTGAATCAGCCACCGTCTCTTGCTTGGAACTTTTCCAAGTCACTGCTCCCCCGTTCAACAGGAATACCCAGCCTGACTGAGACCGACCATTGTCTCTATCTGTCTGAAAGCTGGCATCAGTATACCCGTCAACTCTCAAGGTATCACTGCCACCAAGGACTAAGACAAAGTTCTTCGTCTTGCGCAGATACTTGAGTATGTTTTTGACCGCTGTCCAATGTGCCCTACCAGGGTTCCCCTGGTATCGACTGACCATGCTCAAGGCAAAGGCCACGTCGGGACGAGTACACGTCATGGCATACATGATCGACCCCACAGCCGAAGCATAAGGTACCCGACTCATGTCCGCAATTTCGTCGTCTGTACTTGGACTCTGAGTCTTACTCAGCTTAGCATTACTTTGCATTGGTAGCTCTCCCTTCTTGGAATTTTCCATACTAAATCTTTTCAGTACCTTGTCCAAGTATGTACTCTGACTAAGTCCAATTAGTCTTTTCTTCCTATCTCTTAATATTCTTATCCCGAGAATATAGGCTGCCTCTCCTAGGTCTTTCATGGCAAAACACTTCCCGAGCCAAGACTTGACATCTTGCAAAGTCGAGACGTCGTTTCCCATGAGCAGTATGTCATCTACATACAGCACCAGGAAGGTGACTATACTCCCACTAGCTTTGACATATACGCAAGACTCATCCTCGCTCCTAGAGAAACCAAATTCTTTGACTTTCTCGTGGAAACAAAGATTCCAGCTGCGAGAAGCTTGTTTTAATCCATAGATGGATTTCTCAAGCTTACACACTTTGTCAGGATACTTTGCATCAACAAAACCCTCTGGCTGATTCATGTAAACATCCTCAGTCAACTTTCCATTAAGGAAAGCGGTTTTGACGTCCATCTGCCAAATTTCATAATCATGAAATGCAGCTATGGCCAGCATAATCCTAATTGACTTTATCTTAGCCACTGGTGAGAAGGTCTCATCATAGTCAATCCCTGGGGTTTGAGTAAAGCCCTTCGCAACCAGTCTTGCTTTGAAAGTGTGTACCTTTCCGTCCATGTCGGTCTTCTTCTTGAAGATCCATTTGCACCCGACTGTCTTTCGACCCGGTACATTGTCAACCAAGTTCCAAACTTGATTGTCATACATGGACTTGATCTCGCTGTCCATTGCCTCTTTCCACTTGGCAGACTCAGGGCCCGCCACCGCTTCCTGGTAGTTAGCAGGTTCATCCAAATTTATCAGTGTCCTATCACTGACAAACGTATCTCCATCCGTAGTTATATGGAATCCATAAAACTCGGGTGGTATGCTAACTCTACTGGAACGCCTAAGAGGTAAGGATATATCAGTCGGACCAACAGGAACTTCTTCCTCTTGTTGGTTGCTAGTTTCTCCTAAGGTTGCATTGTCGGGTAACTCTTGAATTTCTTCAAGGTCAATGGTACTCCCACTGTCCTCTTTGAATATGAGTTCTCTCTCTCGAAAGAATCCCCGTCTCGCTACAAAGACCACGTCCTCGCTTGGTCTGTAGAACAGGTATCCAAATGACTGTTTGGGATATCCAATGAAAAAACATTTCTCGCTTCTCTCTGCGAGTTTATCGTGAGTCTCTCGTCTAACGAAAGCCTCACAACCCCAGACTTTGATATGTGCTAATGAGGGAACTTTCCCCGTCCACATCTCATGAGGTGTCTTAGCAACCTTCTTAGTAGGGACAAGATTAAGGATGTGGGCGGCAGTCTCTAAGGCATACCCCCAGAAGTGAATGGAAAGTGAAGCTCGACTCATCATGGAACGAACCATGTCTAACAAGGTTCGGTTACGTCTCTCGGCAACACCGTTCAACTGTGGTGTTTGAGGAGGCGATAACTGTGAAACTATTCCACATTCCTTTAGATAGTCTAGGAACTCGATACTAAGATACTCTCCGCCTCTGTCGGACCTGAGCATCTTTATCTTCCTGCCCAATTGATTCTCAACTTCATTTTTGAACTCTTTGAACTTTTCAAAGGTGTCTGACTTGTGTTTGATTAAGTAGATATACCCGTATCTACTAAAATCGTCAGTGAAGGTCACGTAGAACCGCGTACCGTCTTTTGTGGTAGATCTAAAGGGACCACACACATCTGTGTGTATGATGTCCAAAAGACCTTCACCTCTTTCAAAGGACCCTTTGAATGGTGATTTAGTCATCTTGCCCAAAATACAAGACTCGCATACATCATCCGATTTGAGGTCAAATGATTCCAACACTCCATCCTTTTGGAGTTGGGCGATGCGTTTCTTGTTAATGTGCCCAAGACGACAGTGCCACAAGCACGCCTTTTCTACACCACTAGAAGAATCAATAAAGTTTACACTATGACCTAAATTGTCTACACATTGCACAGTTTCATACACACCATCACAAGGTAAAGCAGTAAATACAAAAATACCATTTTGAAAAACAGAAATGGAACCATTACTATTATCAAACGAGAACTGTAATCCTTGTCTAAACAATGCATGAAATGAAATAATATTCCTTGCCATTTCTGGCGAATAGCAACAATTAATAAGTTCTAAACAAACACCACTACTGAGCACTAAACTATAAGTCCCGATCTTGGTCACAGGCGACGATCTCCTATTCCCCATGATCAGGTTGAGTCTACCGTGCTCCACCTCCCTGCTTTCCCTTAGGCCCTGCAAATCAGAACAAATGTGAAAACCACATCCTGTATCAAGGACCCAAGAACTGGAAGATGGTGAGTTTTTAAAGATAGTGTAAATACCTGCTGAAGTTGGCTTGACTTTGCCATCCTTCAAGTCTTGCAGGTATGTAGGGCAGCTTCTCTTCCAATGGCCCCGTTCCTTGCAATAGAAGCACTCTGCCTCCTTGGGATTGGCATTATGAGGAATGCCAGAAGTCTTGGGTTTGGAGCCGCTGCTGGACGATCCAACATGCACCTTTTCCCTCCAATTCTGTTTAGGAGGGCCCTTTCTCTTCTTCCCTTTTCCACCAGCAATTGCCAGGACGGCTTGATTAGCAGCGGGTATACTCTTACCCTTCATTCCGTCCTCGGCGGTGCGGAGCATGCGATGCAGTTCGGCCAGAGTGGCCTGGGAGTTGTTTAGATGATACGCCAGTGTGAACTGGTCATATGAACTAGGCAGAGAATTCAGCACTATGTCTACAGCCAAATCCTCGTGAACCGGCATCTCAAGCTTCCGAAGCCTTTCCACGTACCCTTGCATTCTCTGCACGTGGTTGCAAATGGACTCTCCATCTCTAGGCTTTGCATTAGTGAAAGCTTTGACTACCTCGCGCCTCTCAATGCGCTCCTGCTTGCGGAACTTTTCCGCCAGCTCTTTGTGCATTTCATAGGGCCAGTAGTCTTCATATATTCTTTGCAACTCTGGGTTCATTGTAGCTATCATGATGCAAGCCACTTTGGTTGCATCATCAGTATGTTTTGCGTATTGAGTGATTTCTTCGGGAGTAGCATTATCATGGTCAATTTCAACCAGCTCGGTTTCTAGAACATACTCTTTATGTTCAAACCTCAGAGCCATCTTGATGTTACGGATCCAGTCATTATAGTTGGTACCGTCCAACGTGACTTTGGAGCATAATGACAAGATTGAGGTAACATTTGAGTTAGAGTGGGGAGCGGATTGTTCGGCAGAAGACATCTATAAAAGAAGATAGTTTTAATTAGACGTATATAATAATCCTTATAATGACCCAATAACAATTATAAGGCTAGGATCCTACAATAACAATTTACAATCTCGAAGAGGGATGCCGTAATCAATATTGTAAATTTTATAAGGTAGGCGAATGACGATTCAGCCAATTCCACCGCGGAAAGATAATCTTATTAAAGTGGAATTCCTAGATTCATTGAGATTTATTGAACTGTTCAATAGCATGTTTTAATCTCGGATGTGCCCCACTGTTTGTGACTGGGATACCGAGGATCACAAACCGGGAGTGAATAACCATGCAAATAAGCTTGGTACTCTCGGGGTCAGTTGCCATCTCAAATTGACGTGCCGGTAAACCACACACGCTCCATCAATAATGACAACACCCGAGAAACCCATTGCAACTCTTTATGAACCCCAATTGGCGTGCCGGTAAACCACACACGCTCCACCAATGTTTCATAAAGTGCAATGTGCAATTTCATGGGTTAGCACCAATTCACATTTTTCCTAAAGTAGCTAGATTTGGGTTTTATATAAAAGGTTCTAGTACTTTGAATAATAACATTATACTTTTAATGAGATTAGGCGGTCCTATCAAACCCGTTCGGCTAACGACCCTCCACTGATCAGGCGAGCGGTGGGTGAGAGTGTTCACCCATTAGACCGCCATTTTATAGGCAGTCTCCTTATACCCACTTTATAGACCAGCTTCGTGAATGAGGCCTACTAATGATTTGACTAACCATTTTAATCTTATACATATAATAATAACTCCCTAATTATAATATATATAAGATGTAATTTTTAAACCTTTTAAAAATATGTTTCTGGTTTATCTTTTAATTTATTGTCTATTTAAACTATAAAATTTCAAATTAAATTAAACCATAAAATCGATTTTAATTATCTTTTAATTAACCAATTAATTAAATTAATTAAATTTGATATTTTAAACCTCTTAAAATATTTTTAGGATTTTATCCATTTAATTTCGCCAATTTAAAACAATTAAATTCTAAATTAAATTAAATCCTTGAATTATCTTTTAATTACCAATTAATTAAATTAATTCAAATGTAGATAGATTTTATCAAATTAATCAAATTAATTAAAACCTATCTTAATCCCTTAAATTTCGATTTTTAGGATTAAAGGTTTTAAGGTTTATCTTTTAAACAATTTAAAGTTACCAAAAATAGAATACCTTCTAACCCTAATTCACAAAATCGCCAAAATCAAAAGGGAGGGGCTAGGGTTTTCAAAACCCTAACCCTAGATGTCGATTTGCACTAATTAGGGTTTAGGAACAATAAACCCTAATTACTAGGAACACAGTTATAACAATTTAACAAGAAAAACAACCAAAATGCTCTGATACCACTGAAAGGTTTTCTGCAACTATGAACTAAAATTCCTAAGTTCACATGCAACCTATATAGATCTAAGTTTTTCTTCTAATTAAACATATAACAATTCCTAGTAGGCCAGAAATAATAAACTAAAAAGAAAGATCAAGAAAAACTAACCTTTAGTGAATCTTGGAAGCAAAGCAACAGAGATCTCTTGCCTCAAATACAGTCACACCCAGTAGGAGGTATCTTGGCCGAAATTCTAGAGAGAAAGAGGGTACAAATCGTGGCTTTAGGGTTAGGGTGAGCCTCCCTATTTATAGCCTCCATGTGGTGATCAGATAATCGTTACAGATAAGCCTTTTTGAATTCGAATTAAGATAAACTATTATTTTAATCATTCAAACACCATTTATCTATAATATATATATATATATTTCGAAAATATACATATCTATATATATATATTTTCGACCACCACATGGTCACTAACACTGCCACTTACTCAACTATCGAATAATTACAGTTTTAGTCCCTGCACCTTTAATTAATCAATTTAACTGCCAAATTAATTCCAGAAAAATTTCTAATTAATTATTATAGTTTCTAATTAATATATTAACACTTAAATATATTAATAAACTATTTATTTAATTTCTATTGATTTATTAATCACATAATAAATCAACCTTTCTCTCTACCGGACTTTCTGCCAATCCTCCAACTATGAGGGCAACCCAAATGGACTTTGCTTCTATTAATTGGATAAATACTAATTATTAGTCATGGCTTAGACACCTAATCCAACAGTAATATCTTTAGTGTTTGCAACTATAACATTTTGACAAACATTGTGATAATGAGCTAAATTTCTTGCGCAAATCTTCAAATGCAAGAAACAGTAATCATCAAATTTTGGAGGTACGGATAACCTTTGATATCCCTTGGACCTTCCCTTTATTGCGGAGAAAGTCGGTCGTAAGAAGCAAGTCACAAATGCAAGCCGTAGGCATTTCATCAAACGACTGATTATGTTGTATCTGCAAAAAAGATAAAACAATTCAGCACCAAAAACTATCTATTTTATTTTTGAATAAAAACAATACAAACAAAATCTAGAAACTGCAATAACATAAGATTTATCCAAGACCAAGTAAGTAATTTAATTATTTAAATGAACACGCCCTCTAATTACTTAAAATATACATGGAGAACTTTTTGAAAAAAATAATAATTATAAATCCAAAATAATAAATACGAAATTTGATAAATTTGATTTATTTTCAGTTTCATAGTTGACATTTGTAAGATAAATGAATCCAATCAAACAAATACATTCTTTTTGTATTAAACCCATCACTTAAGAGGTCTTTAGGAAATCAAATTTGAAAGCCAAAATATATATGCACCACTTAAATACTCTCTAATGGAAACAGAGATGATTATATGGAAGAAATGCATTATTTAAGCCAAACCATTTGAATAGCTGGTTAGGTATTTCAATGAAAAGAAGTGATTACAGATTACCTCATGCGGTGTAATATAGAGCATATAAAATCGATGACAACTTTTTAAAGGACAGAGCATTGTCAAACACGTAGTTATTACAACAAATAAGTTCTTATAACATCTATAGAGAAATTCAACCTCACCGCTCTATTAACGTGGATGGCAACAACAAAATAACGGCAATAATATAAAATTCCAGTTAATTAATCATAAAATCTAGTGGATATTTTCAGTTTTATCCAACTTGAGTGAAATGTTCTCCTTATAAAGCCTTCGTGAACCTTAAATTGTTGTTCCTAACAGACTTTAGGTTAGTAAAAGCGTTCACAACTGGATTAACTGCCAAAAGAAGGACATTGAATAAAAAGGTTTACTATTACTATGGAAAAATAATAAATTAAAAAAGGGTAATTCTACTTTCTGTGTTTACCATATTTAGTCTAAAATTGAGATAGTTTTGTATTATGGTTATTAATTCGAGATTTCAAAGTATGTTGGTACAATTTTGGATACACATATCATATTTGTAACAACATATAGGATACAAATGTATTAGAAACAGGTTTTAAAGTACGTTGGTACAATTTTGTAATTTAAACAATCTTTAGTAATCCAATGTTGTTCAACTTACTTGCCAATTTAAGTTCAACATCATAGTCATGAAAAAGCCTCGAAGTAATTTGATCCCAGCATCGATCAATAAACTAAAACCATGATAGGAGTAAATTAAAAACCTACCAACATGTACTTTCAGTTGAACAACAGCAATCTTAAACAAATCATTTAATTCCTTTTCTCTAGCGTTCTCTTCCTCTTTCTTTTTTTGTGAAATTGAAAAGTTAAGAATTAATCACCACTCAACCGAAATCAGCTAACCCCTCAATATCCACTAAAAACCGAAACAACCGATCAAAAGTGATACTTAGAAAACCTTACCACACAGAGCTCGTGTGCTGTTTTGGTAGAACCATACAAGTTTGGCTAATACATCCTGTATAGAACAAAAAAAAAAGAATATGTAAAGAGTTTTTATGAATTACAATGGAGAAATGAAAAAGGATAGCAGATGTAACTCTCCAGGTTTCACATTGACAATATGTGGCATGAATCCTGCTCCTGGTAAACCTGAAATTATGATTTGAATCTTGTTGAATAATCGTATATATGGATATTAGAAAATCAAGAGATTTCAATAGTGTCGTATACAGGTGTTTGTATCTTGAATTAAGAAGGTACTAAAGGCTCACATCCCTCCAAAATTTTGCACAGAGGAAAATGATTTAGGGAATTGAAACGAAGGAGGTGGTTAATTGGGAAGATAGTGCATAAAAACACTTTTCCCCCATTGTAGAATTGATAAACGTGGAAACTGATAAAGGAAAAAAGAAAGCAAACGTGTAATATAACATACGTATGACCTAAACCGGCGTAAATATAACAGTGTACCTGAAGCCTCCGGTCTACCCCTTGGCCTCTTCACGGATCGCAGAGAAGAAAAGTCAACGGATTGCACTGCCGCTGGACTATGCAGGGCCGTGGAGGTCATCGTCGTCGCCGGAGACGTTGAGCCTGTCGGCGGGATCTTCACTTGATGTGGAGGCAGTTAATAATGCGATAGTACCAATGATTAATCTTCCTGCTACTGGTTTTGCCTGTTAAGTGATTAATTAAGAACTTGATATCTTCACAAAGAAAACATAATTCGATATATGAAAGTGAGAAAAATAATGGAAATAGCATCGACTTACCAGAGAGACGACTCTCATATAACTCACATTTGCAGCCTGTTGAGTTTTCATGAATGAAGTTAGAGAAATGTGAAGATGAATTTCATTTGGGCATTTTATCGAACAGTTGGGGTGTGTAAACTGGAAGTTGAAAGAAATACTAAATTACCAGCACCACGTCTCCAAGCTCAAAATCATTCGGCTCTCCATTTGCCAATGGATCGTTTCTCCTCAAACCCTGTAAATAATCCACCAAAACAAAGGATATAAATGATAAACCCAGATGAGTCGTTGAATTCCAGTTCAAAAGGGTATGGAAATCAAAGTGGGACGTTCTAATTCAGAGCTCACGGAAACTTACCTTTCTATTAAGCAGCGGAGTTCGCTGACCTCTGTGACCATGCATACTTCCACCTTACTACTTGTTTTCTAATAGGAACTCACAAGTGGTGTGCAATCGTTTCCTTTATCTCTTGAATCAAGATGAATTACCGACTTTATCCACCAATATATCTTCTTCGTCAATTGAATACATCAAAAGCAGTTACCGTTTCATCCTCTCCACCGGTGATATCAGCAAATCACTCGAAGGCCAACTTTGTTCGCCACTTGGACTTCTCCATCGTCTCAATTTAATCACGAGTATCAAAGAATTCTGCAGACTAAGCCTTCATCTCCATTTTACTTCTATAATTTGACCACCGAATAACATAAATAGTCAACCCATTTAGCGAATATCAAGCATAATCCATCTAAACCTTCGCAATCATCCCGAAAAACCTTCGCTGATTAACGCTTCCGTACCCAAAATTCTAGATCGCCTCCATATTTAGGACATCTGTAAATACCCTTCATCACCAATCCATTTAATCACTTCGCCGATGATATCATTACATTCCCCCTTCGCCATCTGTAAATCGAAATCTGAAATCCCATCTCCACTTCGTGACTCACGATTACAGGTAATACCATAGTCGGCATCACAAACACAAATACACCGACCCATCGCTGCTTCCTTTTTTCTCGGTCCTGAATTTTCGTGTTCATCGGACCGCATCACAGCAGGATCGGTGTCTCTCTCTAGGTTCTCTCTCTCTCTCTCTAGCGTACTCTTCCATTCCCTCGGTTTGTATGGAAACGACACAAGGATGAAGAATGAAGAATTACACCTACTCTTCCATGGCTAATTAGGAAACTCGATGGTCCATCCTGGGATGGGAGAGTTGTATTGAGGGAAGGGAGGAAGCAAGAGGTGACAGCAGGAGGTGGTGGCTAGATAGGATAGCAGAAAAAGGTGTCGCAAGAAGGGGGTAGCGGAGGTGGCGGGAAGATGAAGCTCTTTGGGTAGAAGACCTGGTAGAGCATGATTGGTGAAAAAGAACCCACCCCCTTAAAATCGTGAAGACCCCCCACCCCCCATCAAGTCTTCTAGAAATCTGCTCACATTTAAACTATATAAGAATATTTGAGTAATAAGTATTAATTTATTAATTTCTGATCATTTATGTTAGAATAAATTATACTAATGGTCCCTGTGATATGGGGTAATTTGCACGTTTGATCCCTAATTATTTTTTTAATTCGGACGGTTTCTATCTTTTAGTTTTGTTGCATGCTTGGTCCCTCCCAGACATAAAAAGTCTATTTTGCAATTAACATTTTTTATTTTCCTTTATTTGTTTATTATTTTTCTATTTTAAAAGAAACCAATTACCCCCACCCCATTGCCATCATCATCGACTCTCCAACCATTGCCATCTTTCCTCTCGTTACCCTCTCTCTCCCCGGAAAACACACCAGAGGTTCATCGGCTCTACAAGCATCGATGGTCAAGGTTCAAAAAGAGGTTTATCACTAAAGGTTCTTAAAAATGAAAGAAAAGGAAAATCAGATTTCAGCATTGTTGCCCTCCCTTTTGTTGTCCTCTCTGTGGTGAGTCTTCCTAGAGCTTTTGGCAGGAACAAAGTGAAGTTCTGTGAGGCCGTCTGATTATCCACCCTTTCAACAAAAAGCCATTAATCTTTCCAGATGCATTACTGTGCAGATCGATGGTTGATGGTGTAGACGGAGCTTGATGGTGTTTCACACCGAAGACGGTCAATGGTGCAGATTTTTGGTTGATGGCGCAGATCGACGGTGCAAACAATTGATGATTCCACTATTCTAGAAAATCAATTTTCCCAACTGGGTGATTCAAAAATCGATTTCAACAACGAGTTCGTATCTTTCACTGATTCAACGTTTGGGGCCAGGAGCTGGGTTGTAGATCGAGCCACTAGACTTGAATCCTCCGACGACTTTGAGAAATCAAATCCTTCAATGACTTTTAGAAATCAGCCACATTGAGAAACCAATTGATAAAGAAGTGGGGTGTGGGGTGAACCATGAACATGCCCTTTGTGGAGTCTGTTTGCAAGTGGACCCTTTGTGGAGTCTGTTTGCAAGTAGACCCTGGTATTCGCATTAGGCATTTTCATTGCCTAACTTATTTTGACATATGCTCAGTTGACGAATAATGATGAATTGTATAAAGCTTGAGATTTTAGAAGACCACGAGTTCTTTAGAAGAGCACGGGTTTTGTTGTTTCATTTAAACAATGTAATCATATTTGGATTGTAACCACTTGTGGGTTTAAAAACGGTGTTGTTATAATTACTCTTAGCGAGGGGTGTTACACCCATAATGTTTCCATATAAAAACCTTAGTTTTTATAATTTAACTTCATTTCTAGAAAAAAGATTCAAACTTAAGATTATCTAGAATCATTCTCAAACACCAAGATAATAAGCTCAAAATACATTTTTGGGTTCAACGTTGATATTTGAAAGTATTGATTCCAAATCCATACATTGTGCTTAATGTCAAATATTATTGAGAAACTGAACACATGCAAAAATGTCATAGTTTACTAAGAAATTCTCATATTTTACTAAGAAATTACACTGTGCCAGGAACCTTGAGAAAATGTTAGGTTTTACTGAGAAATTATCCAACTCATAAGTTGGATAAACACCGGCTTTGTGACCCTCTACACGAAGCCCCTTTCTTACTCGAAGTTTTCGGATTCATTTCCCCTTTAATATTTGTTAATAGCTGTGACAAAATAAATAAAATTGAAAATGAAATAGGAAAAATCTCATAAAAATCAATCATATTTTCATTCAATTCTTAAAAAAACACTATGTTATTTTTAGTGCATTATAACCATTATATTTTCTAAAATGTCTAATATAATGTTTCAGATCAGTAATCCTAGACAACTACAAATGCTAGGTAACCGACTCTTAAGTGTTTGATGGTTACAATCTATTAGACTAGACAATTTCCGAAAATATATGAGTTTTAATGCACTAAAATTATAATATAGTGGTTTTCTAATGATTAGATGAAAATATGTTGGGTTTTTTTGAGATCAGAAAACTTAAATTAGACACTTCAAGAAATATAGGGGTTTTAATGTACTAAAAAAAATATAGTGGTTATTTTAAGAATTTTATGAAAATATGTTTGGTTTTCTGACATTTGTCCAATGAAATAAAACAAATAATCAAAAGAACACCTATGAAAACACTATTTTTTTGCTGCTGAAAGATGGTGTTTTTGCCAAAGGCCTTTATTTTCCTACTACTTTTTGTGTAGATGTTAGATTATATGAAAAAGTATCTTAGATTCACGACAAACACCGACAAAAATAATAAGGAAAAAGGTAAAAATACAAAAAAAAAAAAAAAACTAGCTCGGAAAATATGGCATTTTTGCAGAAAGGCCTGCGAAAGTACAAAAAAAAAATACCGTTTCCTTTTGTTTGTGGTGAAAATGTTAAATATATGTGAAAAATACAAGAATAAACCATAAAGAAACTTACTTCCTATGGTAGGTGGTCATTGTAGTCCTCTCCCTCCATTGTTTTCAAGGCATTTTGGTTTCACTACAAAATAGAAGATGAAAAACGAGGAGATTTTTCTTAGGGAATTTGAAAAGGTGGACTAATCCAGCCTATTTTTCAGCAATATGGACCATTTGGCAAAGACCTCTACAAAAATTATGGCTATTTGGGTCTTTTGCTTAATCTTTGCCTAAATCTTGGAATAAGCTTATAAAATCAAACTAAATTTGTCTTTATATCCTTATCAATTACTCTAATAAGTGTTGAGAACCTATTATGTGATGGTTTATATGGTTTATGAAAATTTGAATGCATACACATCTAAGTATACAATGGAAATGACAATTGCTAGAAGTTTGATGTTTTGTTGGAATATAAATTTTAGTGTGATATCCTTAAAAGGAAGGTGTTTATACCGTTTAACAATAATGTTTTAAAATTAAGACATTTATGAAAAAGCTTTTTGAGTTGAATATGGTCATATCTGAGAAGGATATGCATATAGAAGCGTTTTGGAAAGAAAACGACCAAGAACACAAGTATGTTGCCTCAATCGGTACGGATGGCGAAACAAATACATTTCAGCAATGTATGTGTCTTTAGGACATGTGGAACCTTATGAATGATTATAGAATGGTTTGGAAGAGTTCCACAAAAAGATCAATGCAACAACACACTTCTTAGTGTGGTCTTTGGTCTCGACAAATCTTTGGTTGATATCAAAATGTTTATCTTCATTTCCAAGTTTCAGATCACGTGTCTAACAAAATCCCAAAACAAGTGCATCCAAATGCAATATCTTATGTGGATATGAAGTGTTGATATCTTGATTCATCGATCATCATCATTTTTTATTATAATAAAAATCTCACATCAAGTAAAATGTTAGTAAAACATTAAGATAAGAGTTTCATGTTATCATCAAAACAAACGAGATTATCATGAAGCATTAATCACATGCACCATAATCAGTTCATGTTCAAAATAAACCACACAAAACTCATGATATGTCATCAAGAAAGGTTGATTTCAAAAAGATTATTTTCAAATGATTATGTTTGCCGGTAAACATTAGCACACAAAGTGTGAAGATGACCAAAAGAGCTTGATGATTTATTTATTCTTCTCGTAAATGAGCACTTGAATGTTAAATCGAATATAATTTAATATGAACATTTTGCTCTCATCAGATATTTTATATATTTGGTAAATAAAAGAACTTTCATGAAGCAAATCACAATACAAGGTTCTTTTGTGAATTAAGAAGTGTTTGGTTGTATGATCTCAAAGTGGGTTTTACAACTTCAGTAATAGAAAACAAACAGAATCAGAAACGAGAGATTCCAAGATAATTATTTCATCAGTTTTTCAAATCTAATTATTACACCACTAAAAAATCAAACCAGTATCAGTTTTATAACAAAAAAAGTAGCCTTCTTTTATAAAATGACAATAGATTCGAACCTAAGGGGGGTTCTAGTAATAAAAAGAAAAGTAAAGAACAAGAAACAAAGTCTGTTTGACAATTAAGATATAACCGAGGTTTACACTAAAGCCTCTCTCAACCGAAATTTGCATCTGCAATCCACCGGTAATGGCGCTCCCTTCTCCTTCATCCACGTTTACCTGCAAAAACCAGTTCGCGATAACCCTAATCTGCATCTTCATCGTTACTTGTACCCACAGTCCCCGAGTACAAGCCTTTAAAGCACCAATCAGACCACAAGACATACTCCCACTTTTGCCCCGCCAAGTTTCATGGCCTCTTCTCAACACTTTTCGAGGCGCCGCCGATCTTATGCCAAGCTTCGTCGGGGCAGCGCCTATTGCAAATAATTCGTTGTTGAATTGGAAAGGGTCTTGCTTTTATGAGAATACTGCGTGGTTAGAGCTTCATAACAAAAGTGGTAGTGAATTTGGTGGAGGCACTCTTCATATTAAGGTCTATAAATTTTCATCTATGATTTCTTGATTGCTTTTGATTTAGACGATTGACCGGTGGGTTATTGGTTTCTTAATCCTATAACAATCATACTTTCTGTAACTGCTCCTTGAATTTATAATATTTTAGGGAGTATATTCTAATTTGATTTTCGAGTTCAAACTAAGCTCTAGATAGAGTTTTATTTGAAGTTCTATGCAATTAGATTTTGGAATTCTATTGAGATTGTTGTTTGGTTCAAACATCCCCTTAAACGTGTTATTTAGAAATTTGAGAATTGATTATATCGATAAGCATGTGGGCCTCGATTTAGGAATTTGGATCAAGATTTTTGTTCAATTTTATGACATGTAAAACATCCACGATTGGAATTTAGTTGATTAGGAACGTGATTGAATGTGCTTTCTGGAAACTGTTACATTAATAATGACATTTGACACAATTACTTCTCATTATTTAGGATCATTTATCCAGACAACACTTTATGCAGACATTACTCTGCAAGTTTTTGTATGTTGGATATCTTTTTATATTGCAAATTATGTTTTTTCACATTTTTAAGATTGATGTTACTTTCTCCTTGTTGCAGGTAAGCAAGGCACACAGTTGGACATGTATGGATATTTACGTGTTTGCCACTCCATATCGTGTGACATGGGACTACTATTTCATATCTCGTGAGCATACACTCGAGTTCGATGAATGGAGTGGAAAAGCCGAGTATGAATATGTAAGTTAAAAGATTCACTTATTATTCATAATGGACAAAAGACAGAAAATCACTTGATAAAAAGTGAAAGTACGTTGTCCTATTTTGTATTTAATTTACGGTACACGAACTCATACCAACTACATCTCTTTATTCTGAAAAGGTAAAACGTAAAGGAATTGCAATTTTCCTGATGGAAGCCGGGATGATAGGAACCCTACAAGCCTTATGGGAAGTTTTCCCCCTTTTCACAAATACGGGTTGGGGTGAAAGTTCGAATCTTGCTTTTCTTAAAAAACATATGGGAGCTAAATTTGAAGAGCGACCCGGCCCATTTGTAACAAACATTACGGTTGATGATATTCACTCGGGTGACTTTCTTGCAATATCAAAGATCCGCGGGCGATGGGGCGGGTTTGAGACCCTTGAGAAATGGGTATCCGGGGCGTATGCGGGTCATTCTGCTGTTTGTTTGAGAGACCCGGAAGGGAATTTATGGGTTGGGGAATCCGGACATGAAGATGAAGAGGTAAAATGTAGCTTGATATTGTAGTTTATCACAAATGGCCCCCTTTTGAACAATTATCACTAATTATTTGTAATATAATTGTAGGGTCAAGATGTTATTGCTTTGTTGCCATGGGACGAGTGGTGGAATTTTGAGTTGACCGAAGATGATTCAAATCCGCATATTGCATTGCTTCCTTTGCATCCTGACCTTCGCGCTAAATTTAATGAGACTGCAGCATGGGAATACGCACAAAGCATGATAGGGTTGCCATATGGTTACCATAATTTGATTTTTAGCTGGATAGATACCATCAGCGATAATTATCCACCACCACTGGATGCTCATCTGGTACCAAACTGTTCTACATTTGGACTGAGACTGTTGTCAATAAGACAAAAACTGTACATTTTGTCCCATCAAAAAAAGACAAAAGTGGTACTTTATGTCAATAAGATGAAAATTGTACTTTTTGTGATGTGCAAAAAAGTAGAACAAGATGGGACAGGGACACAGTCTTGTCCCATCAATATCAATTCAATCCCAGTCCAATGTCAGTAAAACCTGTCATGTCATGTGGGGCCTAAATGTTGAACTTTTCTGCCCTAATTTTTAATTTTCCGTTCTTTTTAACTTTTTTTTTCTTTTTATCATGGACAGGTTGCTTCCGTTATGACAGTGTGGAATCAACTGCAGCCTGCATACGCGGCTAATATGTGGAATGAAGCCTTGAATAAGCGTCTTGGTACAGAGGTCCATGTCTCACCTTTTTGGGCTGGAAGAAAAATTACAACTTTTGTCCCATTAACATCAGTCATATATACCTCTTAGGTTTTTGATCTATCATTCCATTTTTGTGTATTTTGATGTTCGTTTGTCTTTTTTTTTTATTTGTTTGCAGGGGCTTGACCTTCCGGATATTTTAGTTGAAGTTGAAAGGCGTGGTTCATCTTTTGCTGAATTGCTAACCATTCCCGAACAAGATGACTGGGTATACGCGGATGGAAAGTCAACTTCTTGTGTGGCTTTTGTCCTTGAAATGTACAAAGAAGCGGGACTCTTTGGAGATCTTGCAAGTGAAATCCAAGTTACCGAGTTCACGGTGAGTCAAGCCTCCAGAAAGAAAAATCCACTATATGATAAATTTTTACGATGAATACACGAATCTCGCCAAAGCGAGATATGTGTGTAGCCATATAGGCATATCTTAACGTTTTTGGTTTATGCAGATAAAGGATGCTTACATGCTCAAATTTTTTGAAGACGATTCGAGTCGTTTGCCAAAGTGGTGTAATGAAGGGGACACAGTAGAGCTTCCATATTGTCAAATTAAAGGGAAGTATCGAATGGAACTACCGGGATACAATACTATGGATCCGTACGCTCATATGACCGAAACTTGCCCGTCACTACCCCCGGACTATTTAAGACCGGAATACTGCTAAAGCTACGGATTTGTTCTCCATGTGATGGTGTTGTCATATAGATGTTAGGTATAATTCTAGGGCCCTAATTCACTTATTCCTTTTAGGCTCTTGAAACATGAGTACAGTTGATAGAATTCATAACACAAAACACTTGTATATATTTGATTATGTCGACACGTTGGAGTGGTAGATGGTTTATTGTAAATTCTACTGCTTGAGAGACGGATATGCTTGTAATGAATTCCATGTATCAAGTTCGTCTTCTATACTTTTTAGATATGGAGGCGATATCTTTCTATGTTGTACTTTGGTTAAAATCCGTCGCCCGACTGTTGATGGTGCTTTTAGGTTGCGTTTGTTACACAGGACAGGGTAGCGCTACTTCCGACGATGAACATCTTTTACAAGTAAGATACGGGTCCCTAGGAGTTGGGGTCCACTCTTTCTGATTAGGAACAGTTCACATGTTTCTAATTGATGCATCATAGTAGATTTCTATGTGGTGTTGCATTTTAGAACCAAAAGATGAATATATGTCCATAACATGATTAACCAATTGAAATATGGTTGTATGATTCATGTCATTTGCATAAATTTGTCAAAAAGGTGAAACATTGTTGTATAAATCGGAAAAATTGTGAAATTTGTTGCATAAATTGGTAAAAATGTGAAACATTGTTGCATAAATTAGCAAAAAGGTAAGACATTGCTGCATAAATTGACAAAAATCTGAAGCATTGTCGCATAAATCGGTAAAAAGGTGAAACATTGTTGCATAAATTGTCAAAAGGGTACATTGGTAAACGTGTGAAACATTGTTGCATAAATCGGCAAAAAGGTAAAACATTGTTACATAAATTGTAAAAGAGTGAAACATAGACAAGCAAAAAAAAAAAATGAATCATTGCCTCATAAATTGGTCAAAATGTGATATTATTTGCATACATAAGGATTTACGGAATGAAGCGTGGTTGCATATGAAGATCCCGGTTGTTACAAATTTTTATCCCAGTTACAATGTTACCTATTTTGTCCTAAAATGAAGCATGGTTGCATATTTGGTCCTAAATTAAAACATAGTTGCATATTTCATCAAATAAACGACTTTGTTGCATATATGATATATTGAGAAAAAGGAAATGTAATTATCTAAACAAGAATCACTTGTGCGCTAGCAATAACAAATTTAACATAATTCTCTTTTCATGAAACATCATTACCATAACCGGTATACACAACAATCATTCAGAATACACACGCATTACAGATCAAGATTTAGAATCAAATTGTCATTCCGCCTTTGCTGAAATATGGTTACCTCCAGTGGCAATCTTGTACAGATAAAATGCTGTCATCACTCCACTGTAACAGAACCAAAACCAAAACATACAGCAACTTCATTACATACACACCAACAAAATCCACAAAATAATATATATACTGATTTCGTTTTATGATAGATGGTGATGTTTCAAGAAAATTACAGATGCTATTCAATATCATACATCATGACTTTTCAAGGCATCATTTAAACTTATTTGAAAGAGAAAATTTTCAGATTAAGTACCTGATACCAGCAACAACACCAGCAGGCATTATTTTAGCAGTTTCACTGTATCGTTGTCCCATGACCCATGTAAGTGCAGCAGCAATAACTGATATCAATTAATAAAACAGATAACAACAGACCATGTTAACCAGGTATCTATTACAAAATGAAATGGCAATGTTTCCATCTGTGAAGTGACGAAAATATGGAGAAATTTTAATTACAAAAGGCCAGGCAGAATTGAAATTTGTCCTTTGTGTTTTGAATGTTGTAGTTTTGGGGGTTTTAGGATGGTAGGCCAAATATATTCCATACTATGTCTTGGATCTACCAAAAATTGCCTGGAAACCATATTAGACATTTCATCGAACAGCTTCCATGCGCATATATATTAAGAACATGTACGTGTAATGAAGTACATACCAGTTTCAAGGATCAACCCAAACCATGAGTTCTTTCGCTTGTGGAATGCGTTGAGAGTGAGATAAGAAGCGAAAAAGAGCAATAGTCCAGTGCCCACACCACCAGCCAACGACGTCGTGCTCCCTTTTCTTGCATACCCAATAATTCCGCCACAGAACACTATCATCCCGTACGGGATTGTGAAGCAAAAATCATGCATTTTCGACTAATTTGGGATTTAGGCGATCTAGGAAGAATATTAGGGTTGTTAACGATCGCGATCGAAAATCTTTAAAGGGTCTGATCTGAATAGATGGTGTCGTATGTTTGAGAAAGTCTCACAAGAATCGGTCTCTAGAAGGTCAACGTTTCTGTTTTGCAGTAGTTGGCTTACCGCGGCAAGACTATTTGGTCGAAATTATCCTTTGCTTCCTCCCAATTCATCAAATACGCAGCAGTTTTTGGTCAAAATAATCCCAATGATTAAATGGCAAAATTTAACATTTCTTACAGATAATATGTCTATTAATAAGTATTATCTCCTACTACATATTTAATTAGACGTGACCTTTAATTTATCGTAATTTTGGATGGTGCGTGTGGACAACGAACGCACAGGAGGGAATTGGGATTGGTCCTCTCAATTCTCAAAGCAGGAACCTTCTTTATTAGGTGAAGTAGCCACGTAATAAAGGCCAACCGAAAGTTTCAATTTAAAGTGAATCACATAATTGGTCCCTTAACTATTTTCCGAATTCCAGTTTTGCACCAACGAAAACTTTGTCCATAGTCTATTGTAAACATAGATACATAGGTCTCGATTCAAACTTACGACATTTAACTTGCCCTTTTAACAGGTTTCACTTCCTAAAACAAACCTAACAACACATAACTACCATACATCTCAAAAACCTAGATCCGGTCAAGACGGTGGACGACACAGACGACCGCCCAGGGGCCAGGCCCGGCCCAATGGGTAGGGCGAGTTGGGCGATCGCCCTGGGCCTCGCGATGAATAGGGCCCCAAATTTATTTCTGCTGCGTATTATATATATACATATATTTTCAGAAATTTGTAATTCAGTCATTATTGATGAGTTGGTAGATATTCAGTTCCTTCAAAGAATCGATGCGCGTTCGATTCCCATTGTTTGCTACTTTTTTATTTTAAGGAAGATTTTGTTGAAAACCATTAACGTCACTTGTAGTTATTAGATGGTCAATTCTTTAAGGGCCCATATCTCTAACTTATTACATACTTTCTATTTCTATTTTTTATAATATTCAGTATAATATAAAAAGCTATTGTAAAACATATATTAAGTGTTTATTTATAGACGTGGCTTTAAAATTGTTTAAAAAATTTCTAAAAAATATAATATCAAAATAACGTGGTTTTAAACAGTTTAAAAAATTTCTAAAAAATATAATATCAAAATAACGTGGTTGAATTGGTGAAGCTCTTTTCCTTTCAAAAAGACTAAGTTCAAATAGCTAGTTGTGATTTTTTTAAATTCAACTTTCTAAAGTTCTTTTAAATATTTAACAAAGAAAAAGAAAGTTTTCATATATTAAACATCCAAATTTATTTTGACATGATGCATATAGTTGCTTAATACTCCCTAAACCCCAGTTTAAGTATGCTTCAATATATATAAACCGAATTGTACAATGTCATCAAAACCGAAGCAATTTTCATCGTAATAATTGACTAGGTTTTTTAAAACACATTCTCTCATGGCCATTTTTTTCCATAGGTGGGGAGTTCCCAGCCCGCTATTGTATTTATTTTCTAAATTAATAAAAAATTCCGGAGGTACCGCCCTCTTTTATTATAAAAAAAGTTTATCACTAGGGCCCCCATTTTATATTTCACCTCGGGCCCCAAATCGGCTTGAGACGGCCCTGCCAGGGCCATCGTCTTAGAGGACCCAAAATTTTATGTCTTATTTAATATATATGTATATATTTTGTCTTTTAACAAAACACAAGTTTTTGAGTATTTTCTATAATTTTTAAAAGCAAATGATACTATGGTTAAGATTTTTAATGAATTATTAAATGTACTGAAGTTGCTATATTTTAATATGAATGATATAATAGGTCGAAGTTATGATAACGGTTTCAAATATGGAAGGAAAACACCAAGGTATTAAAACGACTATTTGTATCTTTAAAACTTTTATTAATGAAAAACGCTAGGAAATAATTTTTTATAAACTTTTTATAAATGGTTTTCCTATCACCCTTGCCCCGAAAATGTTTGGACCGACCCTGAAGCCTCAACAGAGCTCGGGTTACAAATGTTTTTTTATGACATGTCCCGGTTAAAATCTTGTAATTAGGTGCAGATATTTTGGTTGAAAACAATAAGTAACCGCAATGCTTGTTTGTGTTAGTATTTTTTATCGATAGTGTCATCCAATCTCTTTGAGAGTCAAAACATGTTGGAACAATAGAATAGAAAGTATTGTCGTGATGATCAAAAACTAGGATTTGAAATGAACTGTGTGATTTTGAGAGTTAAGACATTTACCTTAAGCATTGTTTCGATCACGGAAGTCGTTCAAGGATATTCAATCAAAATGACAACTTCAAATTTAGACAAGAAACCGGAACTCATTGATCAGATTCATGTTAAGGTCTAGAGTCATGTTAAGATAAGTTCGATTATTAGAGTTCATAACAACATAATACTGATATTTCTGATCTTATAGCAATAGTCCTACCGCATACAAATAGCAATTATAGACGATTTTAAATAGTTTTGGACTAAGTTTTTTCATCTTTTTGGAACCCCGTGGATTTTATTAACTAGCAAAAAGCTAGACAAGTTTTGGACTAAAATGGGACCCCAATGAGTACTTGGACCCAACTTACACGTGTAAATTCCAACAATAAAAAATGTCTAATGATCACCAACAGACACATATATGAAATGGGAATACTACCATTTATAGTTTTACACCAACATTTGTTACACAATAACGTAATAGAACAGATTGCACTTACGATTAAAAGAAAATCATCGCAAAGGTAACATAGAAATCTATGAATTGCCTTAAAAACAGAAAAATGAGAAACATAAATTACTTAAAAAGTTATGAATTCATAAGGTCAAGTTGCCAACCAGGGTACAAAGCCATCAATAAAAATCTAAAAGAACACAAAAAAACAAAAACGAGTACAAAAAATCCAAAATTACAACAATACAAGGCCAAGTTCCGAGGATTTCAACATACTCTTAATCCTATAATTATACAAATAATAATGAAGCTTACCATCACCCGGCCCATATTTCAACTCCTTCAAAAACCCTTCATTATGCATCACATCCAACGCATTAAAAACATCAAAATCCATCTGTTTCGCCACAATCAAAGCATCATTCATCAATTGAACCAAAGGAGTCTTTGTTACCACATTATAATAAGAATAAGCCGCCTTCAAATTCGTATGATTCGGGTGCCCTAAAATCGAAGATGGCAAACTATAAAAACTACAAAAATCAGTCACTTCATGAGTTTCTTGACTTTCAACCACAAAACTATCCACAACACCCTCTTTTGGAACAATCCAATGTTCAACATCAATTTCATCAAAATCAGGCGCGACAATAAATTGTAACAAGTAAGCTTTTAAAAGTCTTGTGACACTAGGGACATCGCGAAGCTCCATTTTTCTAAATCCGGGTGTCAGGGGCGAATCGGGTAATTTATAAAGTTTCATTGTTCGACTCATGGTCATTCTAGGACCAAGTCTTGAGAACCCGACATCTATGAGTTTTTTAGGGTTTAAAGATCTGTGCCAATATTGACATGAAGTTATGGGGGTGGGAAGAACTACTCCAGCTGTGTAAGCAGCTTGCCAGATATTTTCCAAATGTACCCTTCGTGTGACCTCTTTGATCATAACAGGGGCTAATCTTTTTGACCTGAGTTTCTTATGAACACACAAGAAGTTGACTTCTGCCATTGTTACGATGTCTTTATTGACTCGGATTTTGGCGGGAATTCCGGTTATGAAAGCGACTAACTTTTTAGAAGTTTTGACACGGACGCCTATGTGCCAGGTTTTGAAGTAACCGGGAGGGTGTAGGGCCCACCTGAGAAACTCTTTGGAGTAATTGAATCTGAACATGTTTTCATCATCTTCTACGTAGTTGTTTGAGAGGAGGTTGTAGACTTCTAGACATGTTTCTTCAGAGTTTATGTCACAAGTGACCCATTCGTAGGGAGTTGGGAGATTGTAGGGTTCTTGTTTTACTTCTGATAGTGGTGTTGGGGGTTCGATTGGGCCTTCTGGTAAAGTGGAATCACGTAGATCTTTGAATTGTCCGACTGGTTGTGTTTCCCAGAATTTGTGTCTTTGTGAAACAGAGAGTGTTTCTTGGATCTCTCTTGATAATTCATCTATTGGTGCTTCGTTTTTGAGAAGATCTGAAGGGGAAGAATTTTGATTGGTGGTGTCATCGTTCGCTGAACCATTGTTTGCCATTGAGATTCTAATCCTACATTCAATTGCAAGATGACCATATCAAAACTTTAAACGAAATTGAACCAAAAGAAAAGGATCGGCAGTGATTTCAGAAGTCAAATCTAACGATTTTACATACTCGTAGCATTATAGAAGGTCGGTGCCAACATTTCTATTCGCTTTAATTGGTTTTCAGTTCGTTATAGTTATCAGATTTTCTCCAAATTTAACGAATCCGTTTCGTTTAAGAAGTTACTCACATGCTATCAAAATCAACTGCGTCTACCTTTCCACGAATAAGTTTTTTACCACGAAGAATTAAACGATACAGATTCTCATTAGTAGAAAAACGTCAAAAACTAAGCATATATGAACGATCTTCGGAACTTAGAACATGCAGCGCAATCGAGTCGAGAAAGAAGATAACATAGCATGAAATTCGGAATCATTTTCATCAACTGAAATTGCTTTTGTAACGAGATTGACAAGGAGATGAACTTACCGTTTGACTGGACAAGAACTTGCTCAAGCGATCGGAGATATCTAGACCTGTTATTGATTGCTTGCAACGAGAGGCTGAACTCAGACGACGGCAGGCAGCAGAATATAGCCCTAGCGGCAAATCTGAGAGAATATATCCACACTACTGCATAATACATCGAGGGTGGTTTCGTAAATTAACAATATTCGGCCGGTTCGCTACTTCTGTTATTCCCGGCCCACCCACTTTGGGCTTGTTTGTCAATATTTGTGTATTTACTATTTAGATTATTAAACATTGAAAACTTGGTGACCAAGTAACCATTTGATGATTTTTTTATTATGTGACCTCCAACCTATATTTGGTGACAATAAATGTACCGAATCAACATCCAAGCATAAAATAATATTTTGAAGAATAAAATTCAACGATGTCATCTTCTGCTAGCTTTGTTTATTTCATTTTATCAAGAACACATGGTTCCACGATTGATGTTATATTATAATTGATTATATACAACACATTGTGGAACATATTATTGGAGACCTAGTTGAAATATTCATGGATAAGTGAGACAAAAAAACGGAAAGAAACTCAACTTCAAACAGACATAACTTTTAAAGTCCATTTTATATGAATGAAAAATTCTCTTATGGGTCGGAGCTCCTTACAAACAGCCAAATACGGGTTACCGTTGCCCACTTGTTGTCCCAAATTTCACTGTTTAGGCATCATATTTTCACTTTACCACAATGTCTATCCATCTTCAATTTTTTAGTATTCGGTCTCAAAAGTAATATCACCTGATTTTCTTGATTTACCTCGATAATCACGTGGTTAGATAGCTATTTAATTTCAGTAAATTAGTCTCGATTTCAATTTTTCATAATTTGTCAAGACACTTCTGAATTGAATCAGACTACCCTTTTACGATTTCTTGAACATTTCATTGTTTACTTTTTGGTCCATGAGTTAAATACATAATAAAAATCGTTTATCAAAGGTTGTAAATGACGAATTTTTTTATAATTGATCAGATAAGCCGTCTCCTGGAACCAAAATTTTCATGCATGGACATGGCCGCCAACAAGAGAAAGCATCGTTCATCAAGGATCGCAAAAGGACAAAAAAAATCCCCATTTTCTTATCAGATACATCGTCATCTGAATCCTACATTAACTTTGTACGAACATGGTCGCTAACAAGAAAAGAACATTCTAAATTCTGTTATATGCATTCAAACTTATGATTTATCACATACCAAAAAGGATTTGAGTTTTTTCAAATAAGCAAGTCGATTCATTCATTGGTGATACCTTATAAAATTGCTTTCTTTAAATGTGCAAATTGATTACTTAGTACACGACAAAACAAGCTGTGTTACCTCATGCAACAAGGTTGTGTGCAAAAGACGAAAATACCCTCACCATCCTCATCAAAGATAACGCTAGAAAACTTGTTCGAGGCTAGTCCCGTACAACAAACATAGCTTCGTGCACAAGTACATTTTTTATCGAGTTTGGTTAGACTAATGTCAATGGGACAAAAACTACAATTTTTTGTCTCATCCAAAAAGGTGCGACAATCCGTTAATCTCTCTTGAGTGCAAAAGACGTGAATGCCCTCCTCATTCTCATCAAAGATAACCCTAAAAAAAGTTTGTCCAGTCCCCATACAACAAACATAGAGCCACAACAACAAGAAGAAGTAACACTTTTACACACAAGTTTTAATTACTAATATTAAATACATGATTAACAAGTGACACGTATACTACTATAGACGTTTACCTGTTCATTAAGGAGAATAAAGTATTTTTCTGGTTTCTTTAGTTTCCTGAACAGCACATCCTGAAGCCATCAAGGAGGTTATCCAGACCTCATCAGATTTCACAGGTTCATCATCATCGTTTCTGTGCCAACTCCAAAAGGCGTGAGTGGAGTTCACTATTTTGAGCTCACCATGACCAAAACTTGCTTCACGAAACACAGACCACTCTGGTGATGGGTCCTTGTACCTGTCAAGTGAAATTAAAAGGCCTCACGTGAATAGCAATGTACTTTATTTTCTTTACCTATAACAGCAACGTACTTATATTTTTTGTCGTAATAGCAACGGAACTACATTTTGCTACCAATGTTATCATAGGTAACAAAATATAAGTACGTATCTGTTGTGGGTAAGAATTTGTAAGTACATTGCTATTATGAGTAAAAAATAAATTACATTACAAGTTTTAGGTAAAGAAAATGTTTAAGTTCGTTGCTGTTATAGGTTAAGAAATATAGGAACACTGCTGTAATGGGTAAAAAATAAAGTACATGGCCTATATCGGCAAAAAGAGTAAAGTAGGTTGCTATTTCTTGCAAATTTCCCCTAGGACTTACTTGTGTGCTAGCCCTTCTTTGTTTCCTCCATCTCCAATTGTGACATGGACAGCACCACATGGGTGTGATTTCCCATTGTAAACGCGTTTCTGAATAACAATAACCGTATAGAAGTGAGGTTCAAATGCTATAGGAAAAGTATGAAAGTAGCAAAAAGGTTATATAGTAAGTACGGTGCGTTCATAAGCATGCACATGGCCAGCAAAGACAATATCAACACCAGCAGCATGAAGTAATGGCTCCATTGCTTCCATCATTTGGTCTCCTTCATGTTGATGGGCATTGTTACTGTTATACCATGGCACATGAAATAATGCAAGTAACCAAGGTGTCTTTTTCCGGTCTACTGTTGACAGATCTGTCTGTTTCCCAAGATTGAAGGAAATAACACAAGATTACAACATGAATGGTAACAAGATAATAACAACCTACTTGCACTTCACTAACAATACGGGTAATGTAAGTATGTTGCTGTTATGGGTAAACAAGAAACTATATTTTATAAATCCCATTTGGTCTAAAATAATAGAAATCACATTCCATTCAAAAAATCAAGAAAGAAAGCATACCTTCAACCAGTTGTATTGGTCAGAATTCTCATCATAATCCGTATACGAACCAAGCATAAGAACATGAACCCCTGCAACTTCAAACGAATAATAAAGATTTGACATTGATCCACTCTCTTCATAAGGCATCTTCCATCTCGCATTATACGATTCAAACCCATCTTTAAAAAACGGAATATTCTCCTTTTCATGATTCCCTTGTGTCACCATCCATGGCCTTGCACTTGCAAGTGGTTCCACAAGTTCCCCAAATGTGTCCCACCTGCTCTGTATATAATCAGCATAAGAAAGATCACCAGGTAGCAAGTGCAAATCATATTGACACAAATCAATATGGTCCAAGGTTGACTTTGTCCAGCCAGTTTGACCTAAATCACCAGCCACAGCTAATGTAATTGGGAACTCTGATGGTGGGGTTTTGAGACTGAATTCAGGTCCTTGTCCCCCACATCTGTAATAGTAAACAGTGTTGTGTTCAAGTGGACCAATGACAGTATGGTGGATTGTCCCTGAACTGTAAAATAAGTAGCTGTAAGAGGTGGTATCTCCATGACTTCTGAAGTTGTATTTTCCTGGTGATGTTCCATATTCAACAAGTGAAGAAGATGATTTGCTTGTAATCCATGTTACACGAATGTGTTTGTCACCTGCCAATGAGACATGCACCTGAAATGACTATATTTGTTAGCATAATACAGAAAGATTTGTGATACCATTTGAGTTTATTCGATTGTAAAAGGGAATATATTTGTCAATGTTTTCAATTTTTCATGCACATTTCTACCAAATCATAGTGTCCTTGATCACTTTAGTGTAACTCGTAGGCACTTTTTCTTCTGAAAAGATTCTGAAAAGCCCACCACGTGACCCTCATGATTGCCTTCTTGTATTTGTTATGCTTTTTTTTGGATCAATTAACAACTTAAGAAACTTTTTATGTCCTTTTTGTGTCCTCATGGTCAACCAACAAAGAGGATATTGTTGCTTGAATCAGACAAACACAGCATAATGCAAAATGCAGATTGTAAGCATCATAAGTGTAAGCTTTTTCAGATACACTACAAAACAATCTGGTGAAGAACAAGCATATCAAGCAGCTAGCAGAATTTAGTAAAGTTATTACTAACCAACAGTTACCAAATTTAAGCAATAGAAGTTTATATATGTGTTCCCTATGTATTAAAATCATACATCTATAAACAATTAGGAGCATAAAGATGTAAATTAGAATATGCCTAATTAAAAGCTAAAGGATGTCAAGTGTCACGCATGCTACCAGGACATCAAGAATAATTCACCACCGCTTTTCACTAATCAAAACAGAGTACCAACATTTGCAACTTGACACGGAATACCAGATTCGTCGATATATAATAAACTAATAAACAACAGAATTTTATGAAACGAAAAGGTAAAGTCGGTGCAACATAAAAAATACAGTATATGTACTCGGTATCTCCCGGACAGTCTGTTCAATCAACAGATGGATAGATATATGAAACATCTCGATCTAAAAGAAGCATAAGATGAGAGCATGATGTTAACAATACTAGAAAAAAGCAAATCAGACCTGTTGAGGTTGAGAGGAAGGCTTCGGATCCCAAGGAAACTGTAAGTTCTTTCGTGGCTGTGGCCGGACGTAATCAGCTGTTACGGCAACGGAGTTGACGACCATAACCACCGCCATTAACGGTAACAGTATTTTCAGCTTCTTTGGCACCATTTTCAGCTGCGCTTTTTCGGACAACATGAATTCAACAGGTATCATCTGGTCTGAATGAGACGGCATTTTCACTCCGAGTTTCATAGAAACTTACACAGACACCCCCTTATTGTTTGAAAGTTTCGAAATAAACCCTTTATTATGTATGGATTACAGTTTTTTTAAACCTCCATCAATTATTGTCCCAACAGACGGCCAAAATAGTCAATTTACTTTTGCTTTTTTCGCCCCCTTTATTATTAGTGTTTTCTCTTTTCCAAACTTGACTATCTAAATTACATTATGATTAGTATTATCGACATTTTATTATAGGGTCGTTTTATTTTTTTATTTAAAGCAAATTATATAAAGTTGTTGTAGTTAGTATTTTTTTTTTTCTTTGTAAGCTACTCCTGATTTTATTTTTTTAATAAAACCATCTTTAATTTTTATTGTTTACATTTTAACCCAAAATTTCAAACTAAATGTGAGATTAAAGCTTGAAGACTCGGTATTTTTTTTATTACATGGAATATTGTGAGTTTTTTTGGTGTATTGTAACTTACAAAAGAAAATGAGGAAACTTCAACAAATAACAAAAGCATATTACTGGAGACAAGCCTAGCATCTAGAATTAGTTTTTTTTTTTATTGGTTTGTTTTTACATGGTTAACGATAATACTATGGCATAATTGTTTAATTCTTCTCTTGATATTGAGTTGGTTGAGAGGAGATGGCCAATTGCAATAATAGGGTAGTGGATCTTGCATTGGTGATTACAACTCCATTGTTGCATTCATTAAAGTCAAAATTTTCTTAAAGAAGAAGATGCCTCTTTCAAATGTGAGGAAGTTTAGGAATGCGTTGTTAGACAAAATGGGATTTGTTAATTTTAGAATAATGGGGTTTACCCATTTTAAAATACAAAATTTAGTTCTTATTTGGAGTTCAAATAAAAAGCTGTTTGTATATTTGTATTTTCATTTGTAATACATATGGTTTGGTATATTAAACGTCTAAAATAAATCAAAGATAAATACAAAATTAATCATCAACGTATAATGGTTGAATTAGTGTTTAGGAGGTTGAATAGCAAGTTGAAAAATTATAAGGTTATCTAAAGAGATGTTAAATGACAACTATATTTCAAAATATATGTTTGTTTTATCCAAAACTGTTATCTAAATTCTCAATAATTCCACGAGATGTTATAACTAATTATAGCAGTTACGATGGTACATCAATTACTCAAACAACCACTACCTGACAACTATATGTTAAAACGTTTATTTTATTTCCCAATTTCATTACCTAAATTTCAGAATTTTATAATTTTTGTATTGTAAATAGTGAGATTTCCACTTCCATGGCCTATAGAAACTACCTTTAACATGTAACTATTGATAACAAATGATACACTTACACTCGTATCATAACATATCATTCTAGGTAACTTTCACATTTTAATACATTATAGTATACACTCAAATCGTATCCAAGCCCGCACATGAGGTGTGCAAGTACCAACAATGTCTAATTCTTCTTATACGCTCGGAGGTGTGTGAACATGTGACCAATTTTTAACAAGGATGCTTGTTATTGTTACCAAATATCAACTGTGCAAAATGATTAGCTGCCTCACTCAGTCGATTAACATTGTGTGAATTCAGTTCATCTAAGGTGGCCAATCAAAAACAAATCAAATTCTAGACTAAAATTGAAATGAGAAAATGATCACTAGAATTAATCAAAAACAAACATCAAACCGAATGTTTCAATCTATACGGCAAACATGTCCGAACCCAGAACTAGATCTAGGGTTCTAGTCAGACATGGCTAGGTTAGAACAAGAAATGTAGAATTGAAAATGTAAATAATGCTTACAACCAAATGTACATAAACCCGAATCTTGGAAGGCGTGATTCGGCCTAAACATTCAGAAAATAGCCTCAAAAGCTCTCTAGGTTGTGGGAAATGATGATGGTTTTTGAACACCATCTAGGCTGAAATGATTGGTTATTTATAGACTTCAGGAGCTTAGCGTCGCTATGAAGGTTAGCGTCGCTAATCTTGGTCTCCACGAAGACTCGGTCTGGTCAGCGATGCTATCCCAACAAATTGCCCGATTTTGCGTTATCAGCAGTTAGCGTCGCTATCTTTAGAGATAACGTCGCTAACTTAGATAAAGGCGTTATCTTCATTTTCCGGCATTTTCATTTTTTTGCCCATTTTCGCTTCAACTTCCGTCTTTTTCGCCCAAATATCCAAAAATTCTGTTCAAAGTCATTTTCCAAGTATAGTGAGTATTTTAAGCCCTTTTTACATTAATTTATTCTCAAAAACACTATGATATATGTAAGACTCATTTTCATTTTGAGATGATTATTAAGGTAAGTAGAGTTATTACCTTATAGTAGGTATGATTCTAGCTATGAGTTTGATTAGCGTAAAAGATGTGGTGATCCTTTTGATTGCCTTCGAGTTTTGAGTTGTTGATGAGTGAGAAGAGGTTGGAATCTTTCTTATGTACTAATCTTGGTATAATTAAGATTAGTTAAGTTGTTATATGTGTTAGTGTGGTTAGAGGACATTTTGGGAGAAGTTTGAGTTTGAAAAATGCCAAAAAGAGCCAACCCGGGTCGTGTTCTTTAACCCGAGTCATGTTGTACCTACTGAACGAATGAAAATAAAAGTCGTAAAAGGAACCCAGGTCGGGTTCTGTAACCTGGGTCGGGTTACGCCTGCATACCCATTTAAAAGTTCAGCAAACTTCATTTCGAAGAAAAATCGTTCTTTTTCGAAATTGAGAGCTCCAAATGGCAATTTTGAGTGAAATTAAGCATGGAGGTTCATGGGGAAACATATAGAAGCGTGGATCTAACCCTGTAAATGTGTTATTGCTTCCTAATTCGTCGAGGTGGGTGAGTTCTTCGTTTTTGGGGTTTTGAAACCCTAGCTTCAATTTTCGTGATTTAGCTATAATTTGTTAAATGTGTTGTTAGTAGATTGGTAGTGGATGTCTTTTGAGCTATTGGTGTGATTATTGTCGAGTTCCTACGGTTGAATGAGTAGAACCGCAAATTTGGGGGTTTCTGAAAATATAGAGTTGATATTTACCGTTTATACTCCTTTTTCCCCTTTTGATTTTTACATCTTTGATATTGATGTTATTGAGATGATTGTGGGTGTTGGAGAATTGATTTAGACTATGGTGATATAACCAAGTCTAGCGAACATGAGCTCGATACGCATAAATTAGAGGTTCCATATACTAAGCTGATAACAGGTGAGTACTTTTGAATATTTGAGTAAGAATTATACCTTGTTGTATATATATATATATATATATATATATATATATATATATATATATATATATATATATATATATATATATATATATATATATATATATATATATATATATATATATGTTAAACATATATGTGTGTTATGTTGATATTGTGGTAGCTTAGAGTTAGAGTGGTTCTGTTATCTGTGGATAACAAGAGACGAGTTACAGTCTATACTTGAGTATAAGAGTAGAGTATATGCTGGAGCGAGTGAGTTAAAGAGTCTTTGAGTTTGATTGCTACAACCATGATGGGTGTTATAATTGAGTATAATGAATTGTGAAATGAGTATATGCGAGTGGGTGTGTGAATGAGTTTATGAGTAGTATCAGTTGTGATACTTATTATTTATTTGATATTACTACTAATTAGCTGGTGTTTGTAAAGCTAATATGTTTGCAGATTTCAGAGTAAGAGAAAGTGAATAACTGCTAATGAGATTAGCAACGGAGAATGATGAGAGAGTTTATTGAGAGAGATTGTGGAATGTGATTGAGATTACTCACTAAGCTTTTAATAAGCTTACACTTGAGTTGTATGTTGTTTTGCAGGTATCTATAGCTTTGATAGGGGAAGGCATGTGATAAAGAAAGACGGACAAGTTTAGAGTATGTCCTTTAGTTGAATTATATTTATTTGTAATTCCTGGTTGAAATTTGTAAGGACCCTTTGTGTAAATATTCATGTTGATAACATCTTGATCCTTGGTTTGAGTACAAGTATACCCGTTTTGATGTATAATTATTGAAAAAATTTTGGTGTACTTCGTATGAGAAACCGGGTATTACAATATCGCCCGAAATATGTGCAATATTATTGTGATATCGGTTATGCTGGTAAAAAAATGTTTTTGGATTCGCCACTGGTCGTATCCACAAGGACTAGAGCTAAACAAAGTATAAGAAAACACTAAAAATATGATGGATTGAGAATAATACAGTAAAATACAAATAAAAGAAGGGATTATGTTAGTGTGATTGTGACCATTATCATAAAACAAAATTAATGAAAATTTGTAATTTAAAAGCATCCGAGCACTAGGTTTGTTCTTAGTAATCGCATAACTTATGATCTTTTATGAATATGTTGCAATAATTTCTTAAAGAATAAATTTAATGGCAAATTAAAAAAGTCGTATATTTTATCATTTTTCTAGTTTAACCATCAATTTTTCATTTGTTCTAATAAAAGCAGCCAATTTTTGACTTTTTTTTAACCCGACCATTATGACCTGAAGAAGTCGGTAAAAAGGTTTCGGTAGAGTTTTTTTACCAAAAAATTATGGTTATTTTAATCTAAAAAATTGGTGGTTAAACCGAATTTTTGGCAAAATATAGTGTTATTTTCGTAATTATCCTTAGAAAATATTTACACTTTAATTTATGTGATTGCGAAAAAACACTATATTTTGCCACTTTTTCTGGTTTAACCATCGAATTTTCATTTGTTATAATAAACCACCAATTTTTAGAAAAACATTTAACCTGACAATTATGACTAAAGAACAGATAACAATGGATTCGATGAAACTTTTTTTACCAGAAATTGATGGTTTTTCCGAATCTTTTAAAAATTGATGGTTAAACCGAGTTTTTGGCAACATATAATGTTTTTTCTTATAAGTAGCCGTATATTTTATAGAAACTACTTATCAAACTGATAATATAACTTTTTCATTCTTGTAATTTAACCAAATGTCATTCATTTATTAAACCTAATGTGATACTTTAAATTCTAGTCGTTTTGAGTTTAGCATGCGTATTGCATTGACTCGATAAAAATGGCAATTATACTCTAAATGTTGAAATCTTATTATATAAATCAGCAGTCATATTGAAATCATAGACAATATGAACGAGGGTTTGCGACCGCGCGTTGCGGCGGTAGTTCAAACAAAAAAGTGTGATATACGTTTTTTTGTTGGGATTCAAGTTCCATGTTTACAATTGTTTCTTATAATGAATTTTCAAAGTGTATAATTGTGCATTTGAGATAAAAGCATTATGTATGAAAGTAAATTGCTATAAATATTTTAATAACACACAATGAGTAAACTTTCAAATTGGATTCGATTTAAATATAGTGCTGAGTAAAGCATTTTTACCTCCTGTCTACGATTGGTTGTGGTGTGATTTTGTGACGGATAAATGACCTTAGATGATCAAGGTACCCCCACAATACCAATGTCACATGATGGTTTCACTTCTCGTAAAAGGGTATTTTAATTTTAGTCTATGTATATTTTTGAGTCTTGTAAAGGGAACTTTATTTTCTAGGATCTTTCGGATTTCAAGATTTTCTTGAAATCTTTAAGAATCTTGGAAAAAAGATTAGAATTTAGGTTATTAATGTGAATACCCATCACCTATAAGTTTGGGTAGGACCATAACCATTGATAACTTCGTATTCATTGAAATATTGAGGGTACATACATGCCCAGAAGATTGAAAACCCTAGTATGAACTCTGTTCTGAAGTTGTTAAGGTTGCAAAATTAAAGGAAACTCAAACCCGATGAACCCTACACAAACATGAAATGACATAATCACCCTTGAGTTTGAGTTCTAACAAATAAAAGGTTGGTGGATTGCATATTTACGAAAACTTACCCACATAAGCAAAGAAAAAATGGTAAAGAGCAGCAACAATCGGTGCTGGAATTGATGCGGACACCGCTAAATTTACCTAAAAACAGATAAAATCTTAAAACTATATAAAAGATTGATGATTTAGCTCTTGAGAAGGGTAAAAATGGATAAGAAAATACCAAGAACCGAAAAGAAAAGCATGAACCCTACTCAGATTTATACATTTCTTCAACTGCCTACACGGGTCACAGCCAATAGACCCACATTCTCACTTCAAGTAATAAATCGTAATCTTTTGTTTAAATTAATTAGTGATATACTTTCTTTGTCTTTCATCTCATCAGATGTAATCATAGCTCGGCTCAAAGCCGGAACGTCTGTTCTGATTGAAACCTTCTTCTCTTGATGAGTTACCAAAAAAGTAGATTTTCTGAACATGGAAATAAAAATGGATAAAAGTTGAAAAAGTTGAAGTTACCAAGATCGGATTATAACGGTCAGCCACTAAAACACTATCTGAGGTTTCCTTACTTTTTTTAGTAGATCACCACTAAAAACGCTAATATGTTTCTAAATATTTTTATCATCGGTCAATATCCCCACAACACTACTATAGCTTCATCACTTTAATTAATAAAACACTATTAAGCCAAAAGAAATGTGATAGTTTTCATCATAATTTTTCTATATGTCCGCACATTTGGTTTACTCATCGATACATTTGTTTAATCATTATATACTCTTACAAATAACAATGAATGCACCGTAGTTTTCTTGCTTTTTTAATAATAAATGATATCGATTTTGACTAATAGTATTAGAACAAAAATGGTCAAATAGTCAAACTAACCTCCGCAACAGCTACAAAAGCAGTCATCACCAAGGCAAAAGCTTCACCAACATCAAAAGAAGGTGTACCCTGTTGAAACGGATATGGAAGTATTGTCCTTAAATATATAAATAAAAACTTGTTACAAAATAATAATAACTAGTGTTTGGACTGTCCGCGCGATGCTGCGGAAGCCCGATATATAGAAAAATGTAGCTCGACAGAAAAACAAATTATGTAAGGACGAAAAATGTAATTTAAAAATATAATAAGGGACCGAATTGTAACTTACGAAATACCAATAATATAACTTTATAATAAACAGTGATGAAAACAATTAATTTGAAATTAGTTAAGGGGAAAAAACATAAATATAAAAGTTTGCTATTAGAATAATCAAATTTGCTATTTTCAAATAGAAACTTATTTGGATTTTGTAACAAATGTATTAACAATAATAATATGATCTGAATCTAGTATTTTTGAATCTGGAAAAAGAAAAACCAAATGAATAGTATAAAGTCCTCACATACGTTTTTTGCAAATTAATATAATAATAATAATAATAATAATAATAATAATAATTATAATTGAGAGCTAAATTAATAACATTAAATAACCAATCATGGTGCATCATTAGAACGGTGGTATGACAAATTGTTTGTGTTTTGGGGGTTGTATGATTGTAGTCCCCACAATCGAAAAATTTTCAAAGATCCTTTTTTCGGAATGTATCAAACTAAACATCATGAACCTGATCAGGTTCATGATGTTTTCCCGGCTAATTTTACTGTATTCGGTCCATACCCGCCACAATTTGCACCCGAATTTGAGGCTATTTTTGCATCCATCAGTTCTTGTAGAAGATCATAACTCATGTGTGCTGTCTTTCCAAATAACACAATCTTCCGTATTTTGTTTCTTGTTTCATTTCAATCCGAGGTTTGGTATCTTCGTTTCTGTTGTTGTTTTCTTTTGAATTTATTGGAAAATAACTTTTTGACTCGAAATCACAGAGCAATGAACGAAGTTTTGTGGGAATTATCGAAGTTATGCATAAATTACTCATAAATGTGAAAGCATTTTCTTTAAGGGAAAATGTCATAAAAGGGTAACTAATAACATGAAATTGGCTCTTTAGGTCATCAAAGTTTTAATTGGTCTTATTTGCCCATCAATCTTTTTCTTTTTGTTCAATTATACCAATTGATACCTTTTCTACCGGTTATCACAGGTTAGATGCCCCACGTGGATCATTTTCCTGGTGGCAAAGCTTCAATCATAGCTTTACACAGCTTTACACACACACACACACCCAGCAAGGAAGCATTCCCGTTCACGTAAAATCTCCCGACGTCGATCTTCTTCTCTCGTTCAATTTCACGGTCAATTCTTGAATAACCGTTACGTGCCAAAATGTCATTTGGATAATCTGGATCGTGAAGAGACTTTCCAAAAGCATAGGCCCTGCCAGGTGGCAGGCTGACTCCATAACCGGGGTTACCGGAAGAATGAGCATAGACGAGTTCTTGTCCACCATGGCGAACGGTTGCTGCTCTTGCTAGATAATCAGCTTGTTTGCTCTTGCTCGACATCACCATTACAGCTTTGCACTACCTGAGGATAAAAATGGTTCAGCGGTTCCAACAGTGAACACCAGCACCACCCCCGTCTCCTTCATTTTCCGGCAATTCTTCGGTTGCATCTTTCATTTCCTGAAGTGAAAACCGGTGACACCTACCGGACGGAAGATCAGAGTCTTGCGATTTTAGTTCGCCGGATGACTTTTCTTTGACCTGTGTTCGCCGGAATATCATAAAACCTAAAATAAAGAACACGAGTAACGCTCCAGCACCACCTCCGATGACAGCAGGATACAGCGGGGTTCTCTTTTTGCTATCTTCTCCGGGAGACGCCGGTGGAGGTGGTGGTGGTGCATGGCGGAGTTCCGGGTTAGGGCATGTCGTAGAGTTCTGTTACACATGTAATCGTACACAAGTATCATTTCGCCATCGTCATCACAGTACCCGACTAATGAAACTAATTGGACATGTAGTTTGGACAGAAAGCCGATTTCCGTTTGGCGCCTTCTCCCTTCCGGCGATGGAACATTGGCGCCTTCTCTCTTTCCTGTTGTCGACTTCCTGCAGATCTCTTTCCTGTTGTCTCCGATGCCTTCGATGCCTTCAAACTCTTGGTGTGATGGAAGCAACAAATAACCTGAAAACTTGAAGTGTGCGATCGAGCTAGGGTTGGGGGAATAAAAGGTGCGGGAACCTCCAAGCAACTAGAACCGGGAAGATGATCCACGTGGGCTTGTAACCGGTTATACCCGGTACAAAACGTATATAATGGTGTAATTGAACAAAAAGAAATTAATTGATGGGCAAATAAGACCGATTAAAAGTTTGGTGACCTAAAGAGCGAATTGCATGTTATTAGTTAGTTACCCTTTTATGACATTTTTCCTTTCTTTAACCGTGGTTTTCATAAAAAAAGGAAAAGCTTTCATTTTGGGTTCTCATTTTTATAGCCAACAAATCTATTTATTTATAAAACTATAGAAAAACATTATATATATATTAATTACCAAAATGAACATGTTTGAGCTTTTCACTGTTCATTTGGTACCTGCTATTTTCAGGACTATAATTACTAAATTCAGATAATAATATTAATGGTAAAATATAGGATACAAATTGTAAATAAGTTTTGATTTGGAAATAGCAATTTTGATTCTTCTTATAGCAAACTTTTATATTTACGTTTTTTTCCCTCAACTAATTTTGAATTAATTGTTTTCACCCTATTTATTATAAAGTTATATTATTGGTATTTCGTAAGTTACGATTCCAATCCCTTATTATATTTTAAAGTTACATTTTTCGTCCTTTACGTAAATTGTCTTTGTCGAGCTGCGTTTTTTCAATATACGGGGCTTCCACAGCATTGCGCGGACTGGCCGAATACTAGTTAAAAATGAATGTGAAAGAGTATTCTTCAGTTGTGTTTTTGACAGAAAAAAGAAAGCTTTCATTTCGGTTTCTCAGGTAATTCATTGCCCGCCATTGCCACCCCAAACCCTTCTACCACTGCATATCGTTTCGTAACAATCAAATCAAACAAATGGCGGCAAAAAGAAATACGCAATGCCTAAATCAAACAAAATCTTACCTATTTTTCTTCTTTTGTTGGAATAAAGAAATAAATTGGGTCAAGTTCGAGATGGCAAAGAGAGAAAGAGGGGAAAGAGACAGGGAAATAAACTTAGGTTTTTTTTGTAGATATAATGATTGGGCAGTAAGGTTCAAGCAGTGCTGATTTTTCGAAGCAGCGATGGTGTAGCAGCAACGGGGAGGTAGCTTCCGTATTCTTTGATCGAGCATTGCTGAAGAAAGAAAGAGAGGATAGTCATAACGTGTTGTTGAAAAGAGAAAGTGGGGAGACTCTCTCGAGTGTTTGAGAAAAATAGGGAATGCAGTTGGGATGACCAAGAAGCAAGAGGAGTGTCCTAAGCACAGTGAACGGCTGAACGCACAGTGAAAGAATAGCATTTATTTGATTAGACCTTAGGAACAGTTACATTACATTTGATAAATGTTATATAGTATAATACCATCATTGTCTCAATTACCAAGATTCAGAACTATATCAAGGAAACCCTAATGTTGGAATTAAATGATTCAGTCGCATTTGACAGACAAATCACCGTTGCAGTCAAGATTAAAACAATGAAAATGCAATAAAAATGACTTGTAATGATCAAAAGATGATGTTCTTAGTCTCCAAAAGCGTTCATTCTAAAGAAAACATGACTATATGGCTTGTAACAAGCAAATCTCGTCTATAGCATTCGAAAATAATGATTTAATTCTAAAAATTGTTGTTGAAAAACATATGTATGGCCATAAAGGCTATCTGAAACAAATTCATGGTTATGGAATGCATAGTATATTGTTATTTTGTGGTTTCGCATTACCACGTTGAACAACTTGCATAACCATACACGTTGAGTTTCTTATCCAAGTCCCATATTCCTCTTTAAAAGTTTTTCTTCTTACTTTCTTATTTGTTTAATCATACAAGCTTTTTATCCACTTCTCTTGTTAAGTGTCCTCAATTTGAAGCTTTTGATTTCAACTTCGTGCATCTCAAAATCCTACAAATCAAACCCTAAAACTTAAAGTAAATTGCACCACAAAGATATGAGTACAATCCTGCTATGTTGTGTAATGTATGATTATGTACATGAAACGATACTAAATAATAAACAAAATAGGGTAAAGATATGCATAAAATGCAACTAACAATATCATTTTACTAATCTAGTAGGCGAATGTCTGCATGTTGTGCAGAATATAATTATGTAGTTAAAATATTTATAAATAAATGTTATTAAAAAAATATTAAATAAGTTTATGAGCAATTTTATTCTCTAAGAGTTATGCAATGTAATATCAACAATATAACCAAAATCAATAATACAGATGGGCTACTTAAGAAATTTTTTATGGTTTGAATTTTCAAACTTATTCATAGATATAGCCTTTTTGGTATGTATAATTTATCAATCTTTAAATAATAAGTGAATGACGCAAGTTAATATACGTCCCTATAACTATATGACTCCCAACCATGGTTCAAGGCTTTGGTTTACTTATGTAATTTTTCGAGGAGGCCATATATGATTTTAGCAATTTCCCAAGTTCAAAGTTTTTCTAACAATAAAGTTCTTCAAGATTAAACATATTGTCAACAATGTCCGACTAAGGGTTTGCGGTCATCCCAATAATGTCATGACTAGGCTAAGAACTCTTAAAATTATATACTTGTAAGTTGTAATCCAATAATTGCTTTTATTACTTCATGCATGCAATGTTTATGTGTTTATTTGTTTGGAGTTTTTATTGTGATATATTTTAGAGTAAATTACAAATTTGGTCCTTGTGGTTGACATGAAATTACAGTTTTGGTCATCCTTTTGAAATCCCACAGTTTTGGTCCCTGTGGTGACCCAAAAGTTGCAGAGATGGTCCTTGGAGCCATTACCGTTAAATCTCATGGCGTTAAGTCAGTTGTGTGCCCCTCACATGGGGGCAAAATAGTCATTTTGCTTACTCTTCTTCCTCCTCCTCTCTCTCCTCCCTCTCCTCCCCCACATATCTTTCTCCGGCCACTGCACCACCGTGACCACCACCTCTTTTATATCCAACTTCGGTGGTCAAATTTATATCAAATTGATAAGCAGACTGGCGTTGACATAACCCGTCATATAAAGATAATGTTTTATTCAATTTTGTCCTAGTATTTTAGGTTGTTTAGATTTAAAGGAAGTGTTTAAACAGAGAAGGATTTGATATTGAAGAAACAATTAGTTGAAGAGGATCATCAAAGGTGTTCAAACAACAGATATATGGTGATCATGTAGTATATGATTAAAGGAATTTGAATAAATCCAAAATCCAAGCGGTGAGAAATTTGAGATAAAATCAAGAAAATTACATTAACAGACAACCTCTTTTTTGTTAGTGATCGATCGAGATGGTTAAACGTCCAAAATACGAGAATCAAATACAGATTTGCAGCAGCGATATATATTTCATTCAATCTCTGCTATTACATGCGTAATTGAATTGCTAAGAATCGGCATCTGATACGTACCGAAAACTGGAGATCTGAGTGTTGTATTTTAGATTGAAAATCTGTGAGAGATTTCAAGAACACGTTGATTGCTTCGTGAAATTGCCGAGTGGAGCGAGGAATGGCATGTGCGTCACAAGAGAGAGAGATTACCAGTTTCTAACGAAATACGAAGCCACTTCCTCCGACATAATCCACCAGCTTTGATTCGTCAACAATCACAATGAATTTCTTGCAACAACCTTCAATCGTTTTTTCACGAAGCAAGGATCCGCCATAGCCTTTGACGAAGTTCATATCTGGGTCAACCTCATCTGCTCCATCAATGGCCAAAACAAGAACTGGGTGGTTATAAAGATCCGACATCATGCCTAGAGACAAAGCCTGCTCGTGGGTTTTTGTGTCTCTCATGCTTAATTTTTGGCATCTTCTTCTTCATTCATGGTGATTCCGCCATTGTTGAACAGAACCCAAACAGATAAAGCTTGGTTTCCTTTAAGAAATCGATTCTCACAAAGAAATTCTTTGCAAATGGAACCCTAACACACCACATTGTCAATGAGAAGGGTCTTTCTATGGTGTTTCCGTTTCCATCAAGCGGAGAGAGAAAGAAATACGTGAAAGAGATTTGTGATCGGAAAGTTTCCGACTGTTTCTGGTATTTGAAAAATTACAAATTTGGTCCTTAAGGGTAAAATAGTCTTTTAACACCCCACTTAACAGAAAAAATTGACAGTAATAGCCCAAGGGACTAAAAGTGTAAAGATCTGCTCACTACAGGGACCAAGAGAGTGGGAATTGAAAAGGATGACTATAACTGAAATTTTGGGTCAACCACAGGGACCAAAATTGTAATTTACTCTATATTTTAAGATACAACATTCACGCAACACACCATGTCGAGCTCACCCTAGATTAGAAGTTAATATCGTTTATAACCAAATCATGAGTCATTTCTAAAGTTTGTCGATTTTATGTTCATTTATTGATAATATCCATGTGATAAGAATTTGAATAACTTTTTTTTCTCAAATGTTTGGTTGATATGTGGGTAGGGGTGATTACTTTTTCTCACTTAATTGACAAATTGATTGCAATTTACTTCTAGTTTTCATAAACTTGTATTTATGATTCCCACTTTTGTTTCTTTTAAAATTACAAGTAATGATCTATTAAAAGTAACTGAATTTATTTGTATCTTTCTCTTATTACTTATACATAACTTAACGACATATATAACCTTACTTACCTTAACTATGTAGTGATATTCTTGAGGTTTATTTTTTTATGAGTTAAGGACATGAATTAATCCATGTGTTCATTGCTACTATTTGATGCACAATATCATCTTTTTGTGTCATCCATATATCCCGTAACTCTCTCGATGCAATATTTCCTTACAAACCACATCAAAGTATCCAAATAAACACTGATTTCACTAAAATGTACATTCTTAGAATGCTATGAAATGCATGGTATAATTACATGAAATGCATGAAAATTAGGAATATTATATGCTAAAGAAGGCATTAAAAATGTGTATAACATTGAACGATGGGTAAAATAGTTATTGTTATATTTGTATGGATTTTAGAAAGGATAACTAACGAGGATTGACATTATCTTATTCGTTGAGGTTGGATATGAGTAAATGTTCAATTGAGATGCTCATCAATTGAGATTGATACACAATAGTTGGATGTTGGAAATCATGTGAATGCTAGAGCATAAAATGTAAATTACAATGAGTTTTTTAGCCAATTATTCATTTTAACTATTTGGGTCAAACTTATTAAGTTTTAGATATAAGTTAAACTAGTATTCGGAGTGTCCGTGTAATGCTGCGGAAGCTCGGTATATTGAAAAACGCAGCTTGACAAAGACAAATTACGTAATGGATGAAAAATGTAACTTTAAAATATAATAAGGGACTGGAATCATTACTTTCGAAATACCAATAATATAACTTTATAATAGATAGGGATGAAAAAAATTAATTCGAAATTAGTTGAGGGGAAAAAACATAAATATAAAGTTTTGCTATAAGAAGAATCAAATTTGCTATTTCAAATAAAAGCTTATTTGCAATTTATATCCTAGCTTTACCAATTATATTATGATCTAAATTTAGTAGTTATGGTTCTGGAAATAACAAAACCTAATGAATAATATTGTTGTCCTCATATACTCATTTTGCTAATATATATATATATATATATATATATATATATATATATATATATATATATATATATATATATATATATATATATATATATATATATATATATATATATATATATATATATATATATATATATATATATATGTTTTTATTCAACACTATAAAAATCCTTAACTTCCTTTTCCTTATTATTGTATAGTTAATTAGATCATTAGAAAAATACACCAATGTTTTAATCATCAAGTCAAATTTAAAGTTGCTATTAGTTTATCTGACTTTAAATATTCAAGAACATAAGGTGACTTATCATAAAATCCAAAAAGTTAAATTACTTTAAATCATGTTCTAATGAATAATTTGGGTGATACCTTGGTAAGGTTCATAAACTCCTTTTAGATGCAAAATAGCTTGTTATAATATTGCCTATAGAAAAATATATCCTAGAGTTACGACAATACATTGTACACAAAAGATTGTATAAATATTATATGATTCGATTAAGTTAATAATACATGTATGTAATATGTAACAACTTTGTGTAGGTGGATCTTAAAACTTAATGTATATCACATGAACATGCATTTTAGCCATGATTGTATACGAAATTAGTCATAAGTTCCATCCTTTTGGTTGCATGTTTGAAACAAATCTTAAACATCAGTTTTTGATCTTTTAATTGTCGAGATTTATAGGTAGAATAAAAAATACAATTATCATTTGTTATAATCATTTCAAAATTTTATCATGTCATTGTCATATCATTGCAAGTCATCGATCAAACATAAACAAGTTACAAATTACTGAATTTCATATAAATTAAATATAATTAAACATAAATATAAAATATTTTAAGGGTTTAAGCCCAAATAAAACAAATGTAAAACCTATACTACTTCACAACATTATACATAGAATCTTTTAAAGGTTTATGAAAATGGGTGAGTAAGATTTTCAGAAACCACGTGTTAAACCATTTTACTATCATTTTGCATCTGTTTTACTATACATCTTGTTATGAAAATTTCTGGCATCATTCATCCCATGCACTTTGCATTTATTTTATTTGTTTTTTACTTTGCATTTATTTTATTTGTTTTTCTATATTTTATCTAGTCTCCCATGATGTTTCCCCATTTTGTATCAGAGCATCATAGTACGTACTGATATTTTATGAATTATCATCGTCATAATTTTGTATTATCTTTTATTAGTCAGTATTGTAATCATTCCCCCAATTTGGTATCAGAGCGTCATAGTACGTACTGATATTTTATGAATTATCATCGTCATAATTTTGTATTATCTTTTATTAGTCAGTATTGTAATCATTCCCCCAATTTGGTATCAGAGCCAAGTAACGGTTTTAATATATTAGAGCTAAGTAACGATTTTAATATATCAGAGCTAAGTAACGATTTAATATGCTAAGTCACGAGCTAAGCAACGATTTTATTTATGATAAGTAACGAGCTAAATAACGATTTAATTAATAAAGCTAAACAACGATTTAAGTAATATGTCAAATAAATCTATAATTAGAAAGAAAAGTCATGATTGAAAGCTAAGTTATGATTTTAATGTATACTATAATTAGCAAAGATAGACAACGATCTAATCTACAACAAGTAATGATTTAAATAATAAGTACTAATTATATTAAAATTATATTTTATAATGTCTACATCTAACGAAATTAATCTAGTCTCCAGTCATGTTTCCCCATTTGGTATCAGAGCATACTATACACTTTGCATTTATTTTATTTGTTTTTATATATTTTATCTAGTCTCCCATGATGTTTTCCCATTTGGTATCAGAGCGTCATAGTACGTACTGATATTTTATGAATTATCATCGTCATAATTTTGTATTATCTTTTATTAGTCAGTATTGTAATCATGTTTTCCCATTTGGTATCAGAGCTAAGTAACGATTTAATATGCTAAGTCACGAGCTAAGCAACAATTTTATTTATGATAAGTAACGAGCTAAATAACGATTTAATTAATAAAGCTAAACAACGATTTAAGTAATATGTCAAATAAATCTATAATTAGAAAGAAAAGTCATGATTGAGAGCTAAGTTATGATTTTAATATATACTATAATCAGCAAAGATAAACAACGATCTAATCTACAACAAGTAATGATTTAAATAATAAATACTAATTATATTAAAATTATATTTTATAATGTCTACATCTAACGAAATTAATGAACCAATAATTATTAATAACGAAGAAAATGAATCAGGATATATATTTGATGCTCCAGTTAGTAAGAATAATATTAATAAAGATGCTATTATAAAATCAAATTTTACATTATCAGAAAAACATAATTTTAAGTATGATACACTTAAAAATCTATTTTCAAGAAAAAATATTATTTACTACGGTAAAATAGTAGGTGAAGAACCAATACCTATAGAGTCAACTCAAGGAAATATAATTATACCTATTATTAATAAACAACAGATCAAAAATAAAATACAACATATTAAAGAAATGGATCGATCAAAGATAGCATATATTCATATATCTACAATTCAAGTAATTTTGAAAAGTACTTTTAGTGATTTAGATACACCAATAGAATTAGAAATTAGAGATGATCGTATAATTAATAGTCAAGAAAGTATTATTGCCAAAGGAAAAGGAAATTTAATTGAAGGAAAAATAAAATTTAATATAAACATACAATTAGGACTTAGTTTAAAAGATAGAAATCTAAGTAATAGTATTACAGTAAGATATAAATTATTAAGACAAAATTTTATGTTAAAAGGAAATCATCCTTTCACTTTAACATATCAAATAAACTATGCATTAACAAATTCTCATCATAGTATTACATTTAAAACAGAAGATAGAATTCATATCGATAAATTATTTGAACCTTTATTATCACTCGAGTCACCAAAAAGAATAGATAATAAACCAGTTTATGAAACAGATTTTCGACAACAAATAATTACACCTTTAGTAAAAAGAGACCCAATTATAGAGCCTCCAATTTCAACAATTATAGGAAGATCCTCTATTTCAGAAATACAACCTTCAACATCTACAGAAAATAGAAAAGATGAAAATATTGAAGAAATAAAAGAAATGATTAGGTCATTAAGCTTGCGAATATAACAGAATCATTTAGTAGTAAACTATATGATATAGAATTACAAATGAAAGATGAAATGATAGTAAATGAAAAAATGCACATAATAAATAAAAAATTAAACAATCTCATAGAAATGAATAAACACTTATCGGTAAAACAACTACCAGAGATATTACAAAAAATTAATCCAACACAAAAATAAAATAAATGTAAAGTGCATGGGATGGTTTAACATGTGGTTTCTGAAATTCTTTCATTAAAGAGAATTGGATAAAATAGATAGATGCAAAATAATATCGGTTGTTTTGAATCTGGGTTTTCGAATCGGACATGGTGTATGAGGATGGGTAAGAGATGTACCTGACTGATGTGTCTGCGACGATGCGTTTCTTAGATACTTCGATAGGCTCTGCTATTTAGAAGCACGAGGCTTCAACAGAGGACTCTGCTATTCAGAAGCATAATACTTCAACAGAGGAATTTTGAGAGCACTCAAAACTTAACACAAATAAGCTCTGATTTATTACACTAGGCAAACGCCTTATTTATAGTACATGAGGGCTGCTACTGCATACGTGCTATTATTGACACTACATTATTGTGTCTAGCACTTACAAATAAAGACAAACTATAGGATGGTGACTAGCACCTAATTTATTTAATCATCGAAGACAACAGTTCTTGGAATACTCCCAAAAACAGATACACAACCAAAATCCTTAAACCAATTAAACCTATTACACGCAGCCAAAGCAGCCTTACAAGCCTTACCATTTACCAAAGAAAAAGAATTAATGAAAAAACCAACCACAGAAAAATTCGCAAAGTTATGGGCTAGTCTAGTTTCATACACAGAGGTCCATTCACTAATGGGCTTTTACCCAGTCATACGAAAACCAGGCCCAAAAGCAATTTTCTTAGCCAACCTTACCGATCCAATGACTCTTTGGGAATATTTCACCCATGGATTCATTGATACAATTTACCTAAATGGAAACAACCTACAGTGCATCAGTGAATTTCCAACTAATTTTCAATCAGTCATCCGTCATTACAAAACACGTTTTGCAAAGGAACGTGATTTATTCATTAAATTACATTCCAGTTATCCATTTTTCGATGAAGATTCTCAGCTACTAGTTCCAAGCATTACATTTCCACGTCACCAATGCAATTATTGTCAAGAAAACAAGGAAGAGACACCATTCATGGAGATAATGGAAGAATAGTACGCAACAGTGCACGGCACTCAACAAAAAGCATTCAATTATTATGCACGGCGATTTTTTCGCGGTGGTGAGGATTTGGAATTGACACAAAGAATATTTGTGGCCCCTCCCCCTCATCATATCTTGTAATAATGTAACTTTTAGTTTTTGTCGTTTGTTTTCAATTATGTAAATTAGGTGCTAGTCACCATCCTATAGTTTGTCTTTATTTGTAAGTGCTAGACACAATAATGTAGTGTCAATAATAGCACGTATGCAGTAGCAGCCCTCATGTACTATAAATAAGGCGTTTGCCTAGTGTAATAAATCAGAGCTTATTTGTGTTAAGTTTTGAGTGCTCTCAAAATTCCTCTGTTGAAGTTTTATGCTTCTGAATAGCAGAGTTCTCTGTTGAAGCCCCGCGCTTCTGAATAGCAGAGCCTATCGAAGCATCTAAGAAACGCATCGTCGTATACATCAGTCAGGTACATCTCTTACGCATCCTCATACACCATGTCCGATTCAAAAACACAGATTCAAAACAATCGATATTATTATGCATTAAAGATTCATAAACAAAGATTTAAAAATAGGATTGAACGTGATATCCATCTTCCTGTAACACAGTTAGAGGTCGATATCTACGACAATCAGCTAAAGTATCTACATGCAAGATTTTCAGAAACCACATGTTAAACCATTTTACTATCATTTTGCATCTGTTTTACTATACATCTTGTTATGAAAATTTCTGGCATCATTCCTCCAATTTGGTATCAGAGTGTCATAGTACGTACTGATATTTTATGAATTATCATCGTCATAATTTTGTATTATCTTTTATTAGTCAGTATTATAATCATTCTCCCCATTTGGTATCAGAGCATACTATACACTTTGCATTTATTTTATTTGTTTTTATATATTTTATCTAGTCTCCCATGATGTTTTCCCATTTTCGATATTATTATGCATTAAAGATTCATAAACAAAGATTTAAAAATAGGATTGAACGTGATATCCATCTTCCTGTAACACAGTTAGAGGTCGATATCTACGACAATCAGCTAAAGTATCTACATGCAAGATTTTCAGAAACCACATGTTAAACCTTTCCATGCACTTTGCATTTATTTTATTTGTTTTTATATATTTTATCTAGTTCCCATGCATGTTTCCCCATTTGGTATCAGAGCGTCATAGTACGTACTGATATTTTATGAATTATCATCGTCATAATTTTGTATTATCTTTTATTAGTCAGTATTGTAATCATTCCCCCAATTTGAGTAAATATTAGAAGTTAAAAATAATAAACAACCTCTTTCTATTAAACCACCCTTAACATGGTAATCAAAAATATTTTAGAAAAATTAAAAACATGGTTTAAAAAGAATAAAGGAAATAAAGAAAATATTAATAAAAGAAATAGTTATAAAAATAACATATTAACGAAAGAAGATTATATAAATAATGATATATTAGATCAATTATTTGAAAGTAATTGTTACGACTAAGAAATTAATTATAAAAATATAATGGACAATAATGTCTGGCTTGTCTATGAAAATAGACAACCAAAACAATTTAATAATTTAGAATATCTTAATTACCTCTTAATTAAAAGCCATCAGGCCATAACAAATTTAGATCATCGTAGTATAGTTTTTACTATGTATGATTTGATAGAAATAAAAGAAGAAAACGAAAAGTTTTATTCTCTCTATAAATTACAAATTGATTCTGAAATTAATTGTTTAAAAAGACTTAGTCATATGAACGATTTTATATCATACAAAAATTATACAGATCAAATTAAAGTCAAAAAACTTATAAGAAAAAGAAAGCAATAATTAAATATTTAAACTTACAAAATAAATTATATAGTAAATGGAAACACTTCAAGAACAAGTAGAAACACTAACAAAATTAATGACAGCATTAGAAATACCTGAAGAAGTAAAAAATGAAAATATAGATAACGACGTCGAAGTAGTATATGATTTTACATCCGACAAAGAAAATCCATATATGTTTTCCCATTTGGTAAGATTTATGGATTTAACCTTAAATGGTTTGGATCAAATATGTCTTGCATATATTGATGATATTATTGTTTTTACAAATGGAAATGAACAATTACACCTTGAAGCAGTTATTAAAGTTTTACAAAGAATTAAAGAAAAAGGTTTAGTTTTATCAAAAAAGAAATCTAAACTTTTACAGACTAAAGTTGAATATTTAGGATTAAAAATCGAAGAAAACGGACAACTTTCTTTAACAGATAATGTTCGAGAAAAATTGTATTTATTTCCCGATAAACTAGAAGACCGGAAACAAATACAACGTTTTCTTGGCTGTTTAAACTACATCGCAGAACAAGGTTTTTTTAAAAATTTAGCAAAAGAAAGAAGAATTTTGCACTTACAAATAAAGACAAACTATAGGATGGTGACTAGCACCTAATTTACATAATTGCAAACAAACGATAAAAAACTAAAAGTTACATTATTACAAGATATGATGAGGGGGAGGGGCCACAAATATTCTTTGTGTCATATCCAAATCCTTCTTTCTTGATTGTCTCCAGTTGCTTCATCATGGCTACTTTCTGTTCCTGCTTTTGTTTCAGCTGGTGCTGGATTTGCTTCATAATGGCTTCCATTCTCTCGTCAATGTATCTGATATGTGGTTGTGTTCGCTCTTTATATACCTGAGATATGGATGAAACTGGTGTAATTGTAGCTGCCAACGGATTAACCTTCCTCGACAATAATCTTCTTGAAGTTTATATCGACAGAATCCTAACAGATATTTTGAATCTGTTCGGAGTTCAAATCTTGTTTGTAATAAATCGATCTTCCATTTCTTCAAGGTTCTTAGACATGCTAGTGTTTCTCGTTCATGTGTGCTATAGTTTTGTTCAGTTTGGGAAAATGTTCCCGATACATATTTACATAACTTTTTCTCATATTTATCGGTTTTTAATACTTCTGATGATACTTGTGTATCACTGTTTACTTTTGATGATACTTTCGTATCACTGTATGCTTCTGATGATACTTTCGTATCAATGTATACTTCTGATGCTTTTGATGATACTTTCGTATCACTGTTTACTTCTGATGGGTTAGACAAAAGGTTTCCCTCAGTATCTAAACCCAATAATACTTTTCCATGTATAATAGCTTTTAGGCATCCTGCCCATGTATCTTTTGATGCATCCGTTTCGACTATCAAAAAGTCGTTCGGTTGCGAATTGTATAGTGTTGGTAAAACATTAATTTTTTCTTTTATATTTTTGACTAAAATAGTATCTTCGTGGGTCCATGACCATGGTATTTTTTCTGATATTTTCTGTTGCAAAATTCTTCTTTCTTTTGCTAAATTTTTTAAAAAACCTTGTTCTGCGATGTAGTTTAAACAGCCAAGAAAACGTTGTATTTGTTTCCGGTCTTCTAGTTTATCGGGAAATAAATACAATTTTTCTCGAACATTATCTGTTAAAGAAAGTTGTCCGTTTTCTTCGATTTTTAATCCTAAATATTCAACTTTAGTCTGTAAAAGTTTAGATTTCTTTTTTGATAAAACTAAACCTTTTTCTTTAATTCTGACTAATAAAAGATAATACAAAATTATGACGATGATAATTCATAAAATATCAGTACGTACTATGACGCTCTGATACCAAATGGGAAAACTCAAATTGGGGGAATGATTACAATACTGACTAATAAAAGATAATACAAAATTATGACGATGATAATTCATAAAATATCAGTACGTACTATGACGCTCTGATACAAAATTGGGGGAATGATTACAATACTCACTAATAAAAGATAATACAAAATTATGACGATGATAATTCATAAAATATCAGTACGTACTATGACGCTCTGATACCAAATGGGGAACATGCATGGAGGCTAGATAAAACATATAAAAACAAATAAAATAAATGCAAAGTGCATGGGATGAATGATGCCAGAAATTTCCAGAACATGATATATAGCAAAACAGATGCATAATAATAGATAAAACTAGCAAAAAATAGATAGATACAGGATAAAACAGATGCATAATAATAGATAAAACTAGCAAAAAATAGATAAATGCAGGATATTTTAACATGTGGTTTCTGAAATTCTTGCATGTAGATACTTAAGCTGATTGTCGTAGATATCGACCTCTAACTGTGTTACAGGGAGATGGATATTACTTACAAAATAAATTATATAGTAAATGGAAACACTTCAAGAACAAGTAGAAACACTAACTAAATTAATGGCAGCATTAGAAATACCTGAAGAAGTAAAAAATGAAAATATAGATAACGACGTCGAAGTAGTATATGATTTTACATCCGACAAAGAAAATCCATATATGTTTTCCCATTTGGTAAGATTTATGGATTCAACCTTAAATGGTTTGGATCAAATATGTCTTGCATATATTGATGATATTATTGTTTTTACAAATGGAAATGAACAATTACACCTTGAAGCAGTTATTAAAGTTTTACAAAGAATTAAAGAAAAAGGTTTAGTTTTATCAAAAAAGAAATCTAAACTTTTACAGACTAAAGTTGAATATTTAGGATTAAAAATCGAAGAAAACGGACAACTTTCTTTAACAGATAATGTTCGAGAAAAATTGTATTTATTTCCCGATAAACTAGAAGACCGGAAACAAATACAACGTTTTCTTGGCTGTTTAAACTACATCGCAGAACAAGGTTTTTTAAAAAAATTTTGCAAAAGAAAGAAGAATTTTGCAAAAGAAAATATCATAAAAAATATCATGGTCATAGACCCACGAAGATACTATTTTAGTCAAAAATATAAAAGAAAAAATTAATGTTTTACCAACACTATACAATTCGCAACCGGACGACTTTTTGATAGTCGAAACGGATGCATCAAAAGATACATGGGCAGGATGCCTAAAAGCTATTATACATGGAAAAGTATTATTGGGTTTAGATACTGAGGGAAACCTTTCATCTAACTCATCAGAAGCATACAGTGATACAAAAGTATCATCAAAAGTATACATTGATACGAAAGTATCATCAAAAGTAAACATTGATACGAAAGTATCATCAGAAGTAAACATTGATACGAAAGTATCATCCAAAGTATACATTGATACGAAAGTATCATCAGAAGTAAACATTGATACGAAAGTATCATCCTCAGTATACATTGATACGCAAGTATCATCAAATTATACAGATTACAGGTATATAAAGAGCGAACACAACCACATAGCAGATACATTGACGAGAGAATGGAAGCCATTATGAAGCAAATCCAGCACCAGCTGAAACAAAAGCAGGAACAGAAAGTAGCCTTGATGAAGCAACTGGAGACAATCAAGAAAGAAGAAGAACAGCTCCAACAAACACTACAGATATTGTCAACACAGTTCACTCTAGCCAAAGAAGAAGCAGAAAAGTCAACAGGCAGCTCAACCATTCCACCTACACCAACAGTCCAGCAAATTTCATCAGACAGTTCCGATAAACAACAAGAGAAGCCATCATCATCCACTTGTAACTCTCAAGAAATATTCAAAACTCATCAACAATCAAGTGATGCAGAGACGAAGAAATGGTACGTTATTTTTAACGGACCACACAAAGGAATCTATAACGATTGGGGAATTGCAAATTCTCATATCGTTGGAAAAAACGTTACACACAAAAGTTACAAAACAAAATCTGAAGCAGAAATAGCATTTAGAGAAGCATATAAAACGGTTACAACTGAAGCCGTTCAAAAATCATCGAAGAGAACAGTTCTTGGAACACTCCCAAAAACAGACCCACAACCAAAATCTCTAAACCAATTAAACCAATTACACGCAGCCAAAGCAGCCTTACAAGCCATATCCTTTACAAAAGAAAAAGAATTAATGAAACAACCAAACACAGAAAAATTCGCAAAGTTATGGGATAGCCTAGTTTCATACACAGAGGTCCATTCACTAATGGGATTTTACCCAGTCATACGAAAACCAGGCCCAAAAGCAATTTTCTTAGCCAACCTTACCGATCCAATGACTCTTTGGGAATATTTCACCCATGGATTCATTGATACAATTTACCTAAATGGAAACAACCTACAGTGCATCAGTGAATTTCCAACTAATTTTCAATCAGTCATCCGTCATTACAAAACACGTTTTGCAAAGGAACGTGATTTATTCATTAAATTACATTCCAGTTATCCATTTTTTGACGAATACTCTCAGCTACTAGTTCCAAGCATTACATTTGCATACATGGGAATCAGTAATGGAACTAAGCCAACTAAAGACGAACTTCCACATGAAACACCAACACAAGATCATCTAATTTTTTCATTAGCAGGAGTTTATTTAGCCTCTTCAAGAATAGGCAACGGAAAAGAACAAAGATCACAAGTCAGAATAAACTATTGCAGTAAAACATTTCTACTATATACACCAACTGATACAGAAATATCAACTGAAGGAATGCAAGCTGTAGAAAGATTCGAAGAACCATTTGAAAAATTCTCGCATCATCTTGCCGTTCTACCTGCAGAAATTAAAAAACAATTATGCAAACATATTATGCATTTTCCACGTCACCAATGCAATTATTGTCAAGAAAACAAGGAAGAGACACCATTCATGGAGATAATGGAAGAATAGTACACAACAGTGCACCGCACTCATCAAAAAGCATTCAATTATTATGCACGGCGATTTTTTTGCGGTGGTGAGGATTTGGAATTGACACAAAGAATATTTGTGGCCCCTCCCCCTCATCATATCTTGTAATAATGTAACTTTTAGTTTTTGTCGTTTGTTTTCAATTATGTAAATTAGGTGCTAGTCACCATCCTATAGTTTGTCTTTATTTGTAAGTGCTAGACACAATAATGTAGTGTCAATAATAGCACGTATGCAGTAGCAGCCCTCATGTACTATAAATAAGGCGTTTGCCTAGTGTAATAAATCAGAGCTTATTTGTGTTAAGTTTTGAGTGCTCTCAAAATTCCTCTGTTGAAGTTTTATGCTTCTGAATAGCAGAGTTCTCTGTTGAAGCCCCGTGCTTCTGAATAGCAGAGCCTATCGAAGTATCTAAGAAACGCATCGTCGCAGACACATCAGTCAGGTACATCTCTTACCCATCCTCATACACCATGTCCGATTCAAAAACACAGATTCAAAACAACCGATATTATTTTGCATTAAAGATTCATAAACAAAGATTTAAAAATAGGATTGAACGTGATATCCATCTCCCTGTAACACAGTTAGAGGTCGATATCTACGACAATCAGCTAAAGTATCTACATGCAAGAATTTCAGAAACCACATGTTAAAATATCCTGCATCTATCTATTTTTCCTGCATCTATCTATTTTTTGCTAGTTTTATCTAGTCTCCATGCATGTTTCCTCATTAGGTATCAGAGCATACTATACACTTTGCATTTATTTTATTTGTTTTTATATATTTTATCTAGCCTCCCAAGATGTTTCCCCATTTGGTATCAGAGCCTCCCAATACTGACTAATAAAAGATAATACAAAATTATGACGATGATAATTCATAAAATATACTGCATCTATCTATTTTTCCTGCATCTATCTATTTTTTGCTAATTTTATCTAGTCTCCCATGATTCATTCTCCCCATTTGGTATCAGAGCGTCATAGTACGTACTGATATTTTATGAATTATCATCGTCATAATTTTGTATTATCTTTTATTAGTCAGTATTGTAATCATTCTCCCCATTAAGGTTAATCCGTTGGCAACTACAATTACACTAGTTTCATCCATATCTCAGGTATATAAAGAGCTTATTTGTGTTAAGTTTTGAGTGCTCTCAAAATTGGGGAGAATGATTACAATACTGACTAATAAAAGATAATACAAAATTATGACGATGATAATTCATAAAATATCAGTACGTACTATGACGCTCTGATACCAAATTGGAGGAATGATGCCAGAAATTTTCATAACAAGATGTATAGTAAAACAGATGCAAAATGATAGTAAAATGGTTTAACATGTGGTTTCTGAAAATCTTGCATGTAGATACTTTAGCTGATTGTCGTAGATATCGACCTCTAACTGTGTTACAAGAAGATGGATATCACGTTCAATCCTGTTTTTAAATCTTTGTTTATGAATCTTTAATGCATAATAATATCGATTGTTTTGAATCTGTGTTTTTGAATCGGACATGGTGTATGAGGATGCGTAAGAGATGTACATGACTGATGTATACGACGATGCGTTTCTTAGATGCTTCGATAGGCTCTGCTATTCAGAAGCACGGGGCTTCAACAGAGAACTCTGCTATTCAGAAGCATAAAACTTCAACAGAGGAATTTTGAGAGCACTCAAAACTTAACACAAATAAGCTCTGATTTATTACACTAGGCAAACGCCTTATTTATAGTACATGAGGGCTGCTACTGCATACGTGCTATTATTGACACTACATTATTGTGTCTAGCACTTACAAATAAAGACAAACTATAGGATGGTGACTAGCACCTAATTTACATAATTGAAAACAAACGACAAAAACTAAAAGTTACATTATTACAAGATATGATGAGGGGGAGGGGCCACAAATATTCTTTGTGTCAATTCCAAATCCTCACCACCGCAAAAAAATCGCCGTGCATAATAATTGAATGCTTTTTGATGAGTGCGGTGCACTGTTGTGTACTATTCTTCCATTATCTCCATGAATGGTGTCTCTTCCTTGTTTTCTTGACAATAATTGCATTGGTGACGTGGAAAATGCATAATATGTTTGCATAATTGTTTTTTAATTTCTGCAGGTAGAACGGCAAGATGATGCGAGAATTTTTCAAATGGTTCTTCGAATCTTTCTACAGCTTGCATTCCTTCAGTTGATATTTCTGTATCAGTTGGTGTATATAGTAGAAATGTTTTACTGCAATAGTTTATTCTGACTTGTGATCTTTGTTCTTTTCCGTTGCCTATTCTTGAAGAGGCTAAATAAACTCCTGCTAATGAAAAAATTAGATGATCTTGTGTTGGTGTTTCATGTGGAAGTTCGTCTTTGGTTGGCTTAGTTCCATTACTGATTCCCATGTATGCAAATGTAATGCTTGGAACTAGTAGCTGAGAGTATTCGTCAAAAAATGGATAACTGGAATGTAATTTAATGAATAAATCACGTTCCTTTGCAAAACGTGTTTTGTAATGACGGATGACTGATTGAAAATTAGTTGGAAATTCACTGATGCACTGTAGGTTGTTTCCATTTAGGTAAATTGTATCAATGAATCCATGGGTGAAATATTCCCAAAGAGTCATTGGATCGGTAAGGTTGGCTAAGAAAATTGCTTTTGGGCCTGGTTTTCGTATGACTGGGTAAAAGCCCATTAGTGAATGGACCTCTGTGTATGAAACTAGACTAGCCCATAACTTTGCGAATTTGTCTGTGGTTGGTTTTTTCATTAATTATTTTTCTTTTGTAAAGGGTATGGCTTGTAAGGCTGCTTTGGCTGCGTGTAATTGGTTTAATTGGTTTAGAGATTTTGGTTGTGGGTCTGTTTTTGGGAGTGTTCCAAGAACTGTTGTCTTCGATGATTTTTGAACGGCTTCAGTTGTAACCGTTTTATATGCTTCTCTAAATGCTATTTCTGCTTCAGCTTTTGTTTTGTAACTTTTGTGTATAACGTTTTTTCCAACGATATGAGAATTTGCAATTCCCCAATCGTTATAGATTCCTTTGTGTGGTCCGTTAAAAATAACGTACCATTTCTTCGTCTCTGCATCACTTGATTGTTGATGAGTTTTGAATATTTCTTGAGAGTTACAAGTGGATGATGATGGCTTCTCTTGTTGTTTATCAGAACTGTCTGATGAAATTTGCTGGACTGTTGGTGTAGGTGGAATGGTTGAGCTGTCTGTTGACTTTTCTGCTTCTTCTTTGGCTGGAGTGAACTGTGTTGACAATATCTGTAGTGTTTGTTGGAGCTGTTCTTCTTCTTTCTTGATTGTCTGCAGTTGCTTCATCATGGTTACTTTCTGTTCCTGCTTTTGTTTCAGCTGGTGCTGGATTTGCTTCATAATGGCTTCCATTCTCTCGTCAATGTATCTGCTATGTGGTTGTGCTCACTCTTTATATACCTGTAATATGTATAATTTGATGATACTTGCGTATCAATGTATGCTTCTGATGATATTTTCATATCACTGTATACTTTTGATGATACTTGCGTATCACTATATGCTTCTGATGATATTTTCATATCAATGTATACTTTTGATGATACTTTCGTATCACTGTATGCTTCTTTTGATACTTTCGTATCAATGTATACTTTTTCATATATGTGTCGATGCATCTGCTTTGAATACTCAATCGTTATCAATATCGGATTCGGTATTTGAATCGGTAGTATATGCGTAGATATCAATATCTGAATCTATGTCTGAATCTTCAATCGGTTCATATCCTATATCATAAGCAATTTTTAATATATTTGTTTCTTCTGCTTTCTTACCTTTTGTTGGACATTCGTAGGCTTTATGTCCTTGTTCTTGACATAACCAACATCTGCAATCTTTTTTCTTAGATGGACAATAGTTTGAATTTGATTTATATTTTTGCTTATACTGTTTTCGATTTCTAAAATATTTTCTTTCTCCATTTTTATAGTATTGTTTATACTTTGGTTTATATGTTTGTTTTTTCAAACTTTCTTTTTTCTTTTACGCTTGTTATTATTCTTACAACCATATTGACCAATTTGATTAAATTGTTTTTCACAACATAAATCAATCTGTGCGTCAATTTTAGTTTTTTGTTTTAGACATTTATCTTTCATCCATTCTTTCAAAACGTTTATTCGAGCTCCTAATGATTCTGCTATTTTACCTTCTTGTGAAAGCTTGTTAAAATATTTTAATACACTTTGACAAACAGTAGATGGTAGTTTTTGATAAAACATGTCTAATGCTAATTTTTGTCTTGGTAGATCTAAATAATAATATTGTTCGGAAAATTCACATATAAATGCATCTAAATAACACATATTACATATTCTTAAATTTGTTAAATGCCATAATGCTTTATTTCTAAAAGCTTCTTTTGATTCATTGTCTTCTACCTTTTTTCCTACAAATTTTTGGAGAATTTTATCTAAGACTTTCCTAAAAGTTTCCATTGCATCGGTAGTTGCTATTCTAGATAGTTCATCTTCTTCTAAAGATGATAGAAAACGATAAACATTTCCTTGTATCTTATGCATAATATAACTTAAGAAATTTCTTGGATGTAAGTTTCTAAGTTCGTCGGTTAATTGAATTTGTATACCCATTTGATTACTCCAATCTTGTATTTTTGTTGGAGTGGTGTTGAATAATTTTGGTATATATTGTGTTGGTACTTTTTCCCATTTATTTTGTTTATTTTTAACCATATCTTGTCTATATAAATAATTTTCTTCTAAAGATGGTGGTCCATATATATATTGACTTTGATAATCATCTTCTACATATGATTTATTTCGTTTTATTCCATAATTAGTATAGGGGTTTGAATATGGATTTTCTTCGTCGGATGTAAAATCGTATACTACTTGGACGTCGTTATCTATATTTTCATCTTTTAATTCTTCAGGTATTTCTAGTGCTGCCATTAATTTTGTTAGTGTTTCTACTTGTTCCTGAAGTGTTTCCATTTGTTATATAGTTTATTTTGTAAGTTAAATATTTAATTATTGCTTTCTTTTTGTTATAAGTTTTTTGACTTTAATTTGATCTGTATAATCTTTGTATGATATAAAATCGTTCATATGACTAAGTCTTTTTAAACAATTAATTTCAGAATCAATTTGTAATTTATAGAGAGAATAAAACTTTTCGTTTTCTTCTTTTATTTCTATAAAATCATACATAGTAAAAACTATACTACGATGATCTAAATTCGTTATGGCCTGATGGCTTTTAATTAAGAGGTAATTAAGATATTCTAATATATTAAAATCGTTACTTAGCTCGTGACTTAGCATATTAAATCGTTACTTGGCTCTGATACCAAATTTGGGGAATGATTACAATACTGACTAATAAAAGATAATACAAAATTATGACGATGATAATTCATAAAATATCAGTACGCACTATGACGCTCTGAGTCTCTTTTAACTAAAGGTGTAATTATTTGTTGTCGAAAATCTGTTTCATAAACTGGTTTATTATCTATTCTTTTTGGTGACTCGAGTGATAATAAAGGTTCAAATAATTTATCGATATGAGTTCTATCTTCTGTTTTAAATGTAATACTATGATGAGAATTTGTTAATGCATAGTTTATTTGATATGTTAAAGTAAAAGGATGATTTCCTTTTAACATAAAGTTTTGTCTTAATAGTTTATATCTTACTATAATACTATTACTTAGATTTCTATATTTTAAACTAAGTCCTAATTGTATATTTATATTAAATTTTATCTTACCTTCGATTAAATTTCCTTTTCCTTTGGCTATAATACTTTCTTGACTATTAATTATACGATCATCTCTAATTTCTAATTCTATTGGTGTATCTAAATCACTAAAAGTACTTTTCAAAATTACTTGAATTGTAGATATATGAATATATGCTATCTTTGATCGATCTATTTCTTTGATATGTTGTATTTTATTTTTGATTTGTTGTTTATTAATAATAGGTATAATTATATTTCCTTGAGTTGACTCTATAGGTATTGGTTCTTCACCTACTATTATACCGTAGTAAATAATATTTTTTTTCTTGAAAATAGATGCAATTATTGTCAAGAAAACAAGGAGGAGACACCCTTCATGGAGATAATGGAAGAATAGTACACAACAGTGCACCGCACTCATCAAAAAGCATTCAATTATTATGCACGGCGATTTTTTCGCGGTGGTGATGATTTGGAATTGACACAAAGAATATTTGTGGCCCCTCCCCCTCATCATATCTTGTAATAATGTAACTTTTAGTTTTTTGTCGTTTGTTTTCAATTATGTAAATTAGGTGCTAGTCACCATCCTATAGTTTGTCTTTATTTGTAAGTGCTAGACACAATAATGTAGTGTCAATAATAGCACGTATGCAGTAGCAACCCTCATGTACTATAAATAAGGCGTTTGCCTAGTGTAATAAATCAGAGCTTATTTGTGTTAAGTTTTGAGTGCTCTCAAAATTTCCTCTGTTGAAGTCTTGTGCTTCTGAATAGCAGAGTCCTCTGTTGAAGCCCCGTGCTTCTGAATAGCAGAGCCTATCGAAGCATCTAAGAAACGCATCGTCGTATACATCAGTCAGGTACATCTCTTACGCATCCTCATACACCATGTCCGATTCAAAAACACAGATTCAAAACAATCGATATTATTATGCATTAAAGATTCATAAACAAAGATTTAAAAATAGGATTGAACGTGATATCCATCTCCCTGTAACACAGTTAGAGGTCGATATCTATGACAATCAGCTAAAGTATCTACATGCAAGAATTTCAGAAACCACATGTTAAAATATCCTGCATCTATCTATTTTTCCTGCATCTGTCTATTTTTTGCTAGTTTTATCTAGCCTCCATGCATGTTTCCCCATTTGGTATCAGAGCATACTATACACTTTGCATTTATTTTATTTGTTTTTATATGTTTTATCTAGCCTCCATGCATGTTTCCCCATTTGGTATCAGAGCATACCATACACTTTGCATTTATTTTATTTGTTTTATCTAGCCTCCATGCATGTTCCCCCATTTGGTATCAGAGCGTCATAGTACGTACTGATATTTTATGAATTATCATCGTCATAATTTTGTATTATATTTTATTAGTCAGTATTGTAATCATTCCCCCAATTTGGTATCAGAGCTAAGTAACGATTTTAATATATCAGAGCTAAGTAACGATTTAATATGCTAAGTCACGAGCTAAGCAACGATTTTATTTATGATAAGTAACGAGCTAAATAACAATTTAATTAATAATCTAAGCAACGATTTAATTAATAAAGCTAAACAACGATTTAAGTAATATGTCAAATAAATCTATAATTAGAAAGAAAAGTCATGATTGAGAGCTAAGTTATGATTTTAATATATACTATAATCAGCAAAGATAAACAACGATCTAATCTACAACAAGTAATGATTTAAATAATAAATACTAATTATATTAAAATTATATTTTATAATGTCTACATCTAACGAAATTAATGAACCAATAATTATTAATAACGAAGAAAATGAATCAGGATATATATTTGATGCTCTAGTTAGTAAGAATAATATTAATAAAGATGCTATTATAAAATCAAATTTTACATTATCAGAAAAACATAATTTTAAGTATGATACACTTAAAAATCTATTTTCAAGAAAAAATATTATTTACTACGGTAAAATAGTAGGTGAAGAACCAATATCTATAGAGTCAACTCAAGGAAATATAATTATACCTATTATTAATAAACAACAGATCAAAAATAAAATACAACATATTAAAGAAATGGATCGATCAAATATAGCATATATTCATATATCTACAATTCAAGTAATTTTGAAAAGTACTTTTAGTGATTTAGATACACCAATAGAATTAGAAATTAGAGATGATCGTATAATTAATAGTCAAGAAAGTATTATAGCCAAAGGAAAAGGAAATTTAATCGAAGGCCATAACAAATTTAGAATATCTTAATTACCTCTTAAATAAAAGCCATCAGGCCATAACAAATTTAGATCATCGTAGTATAGTTTTTATTATGTATGATTTGATAGAAATAAAAGAAGAAAACGAAAAGTTTTATTCTCTCTATAAATTACAAATTGATTCTGAAATTAATTGTTTAAAAAGACTTAGTCATATGAACGATTTTATATCATACAAAGATTATACAGATCAAATTAAAGTCAAAAAACTTATAAGAAAAAGAAAGCAATAATTAAATATTTAAACTTACAAAATAAATTATATAGTAAATGGAAACACTTCAAGAACAAGTAGAAACACTAACTAAATTAATGGCAGCATTAGAAATACCTGAAGAAGTAAAAAATGAAAATATAGATAACGACGTCGAAGTAGTATATGATTTTACATCCGACAAAGAAAATCCATATATGTTTTCCCATTTGGTAAGATTTATGGATTCAACCTTAAATGGTTTGGATCAAATATGTCTTGCATATATTGATGATATTATTGTTTTTACAAATGGAAATGAACAATTACACCTTGAAGCAGTTATTAAAGTTTTACAAAGAATTAAAGAAAAATGTTTAGTTTTATCAAAAAAGAAATCTAAACTTTTACAGACTAAAGTTGAATATTTAGGATTAAAAATCGAAGAAAACGGACAACTTTCTTTAACAGATAATGTTCGAGAAAAATTGTATTTATTTCCCGATAAACTAGAAGACCGGAAACAAATACAACGTTTTCTTGGCTGTTTAAACTACATCGCAGAACAAGGTTTTTTAAAAAAATTTAGCAAAAGAAAGAAGAATTTTGCAAAAGAAAATATCATAAAAAATATCATGGTCATAGACCCACGAAGATACTATTTTAGTCAAAAATATAAAAGAAAAAATTAATGTTTTACCAACACTATACAATTCGCAACCGGACGACTTTTTGATAGTCGAAACGGATGCATCAAAAGATACATGGGCAGGATGCCTAAAAGCTATTATACATGGAAAAGTATTATTGGGTTTAGATACTGAGGGAAACCTTTCATCTAACCCATCAGAAGCATACAGTGATACAAAAGTATCATCAAAAGTATACATTGATACGAAAGTATCATCAAAAGTAAACATTGATACGAAAGTATCATCAGAAGTAAACATTGATACGAAAGTATCATCCAAAGTATACATTGATACGAAAGTATCATCAGAAGTAAACATTGATACGAAAGTATCATCCTCAGTATACATTGATACGCAAGTATCATCAAATTATACAGATTACAGGTATATAAAGAGCGAACACAACCACATAGCAGATACATTGACGAGAGAATGGAAGCCATTATGAAGCAAATCCAGCACCAGCTGAAACAAAAGCAGGAACAGAAAGTAGCCTTGATGAAGCAACTGGAGACAATCAAGAAAGAAGAAGAACAGCTCCAACAAACACTACAGATATTGTCAACACAGTTCACTCTAGCCAAAGAAGAAGCAGAAAAGTCAACAGGCAGCTCAACCATTCCACCTACACCAACACTCCAGCAAATTTCATCAGACAGTTCCGATAAACAACAAGAGAAGCCATCATCATCCACTTGTAACTCTCAAGAAATATTCAAAACTCATCAACAATCAAGTGATGCAGAGACGAAGAAATGGTACGTTATTTTTAACGGACCACACAAAGGAATCTATAACGATTGGGGAATTGCAAATTCTCATATCGTTGTAAAAAACGTTACACACAAAAGTTACAAAACAAAATCTGAAGCAGAAATAGCATTTAGAGAAGCATATAAAACGGTTACAACTGAAGCCGTTCAAAAATCATCGAAGAGAACAGTTCTTGGAACACTCCCAAAAACAGACCCACAACCAAAATCTCTAAACCAATTAAACCAATTACACGCAGCCAAAGCAGCCTTACAAGCCATATCCTTTACAAAAGAAAAAGAATTAATGAAACAACCAAACACAGAAAAATTCGCAAAGTTATGGGATAGCCTAGTTTCATACACAGATGTCCATTCACTAATGGGATTTTACCCAGTCATACGAAAACCAGGCCCAAAAGCAATTTTCTTAGCCAACCTTACCGATCCAATGACTCTTTGGGAATATTTCACCCATGGATTCATTGATACAATTTACCTAAATGGAAACAACCTACAGTGCATCAGTGAATTTCTAACTAATTTTCAATCAGTCATCCGTCATTACAAAACACGTTTTGCAAAGGAACGTGATTTATTCATTAAATTACATTCCAGTTATCCATTTTTCGATGAAGACTCTCAACTACTAGTTCCAAGTATTACATTCGCATACATGGGAATCAGTAATGGAACTAAGCCAACCAAAGACGAACTTCCACATGAAACACCAACACAAGATCATCTAATTTTTGCATTAGCAGGAGTTTATTTAGCCTCTTCAAGAATAGGCAACGGAAAAGAACAAAGATCACAAGTCAGAATAAACTATTGCAGTAAAACATTTCTACTATATACACCAACTGATACAGAAATATCAACTGAAGGAATGCAAGCTGTAGAAAGATTCGAAGAACCATTTGAAAAATTCTCGCATCATCTAGCCGTTCTACCTGCAGAAATTAAAAAATAATTATGCAAACATATTATGCATTTTCCACGTCACCAATGCAATTATTGTCAAGAAAACAAGGAGGAGACACCCTTCATGGAGATAATGGAAGAATAGTACACAACAATGCACCGCACTCATCAAAAAGCATTCAATTATTATGCACGGCGATTTTTTCGCGGTGGTGAGGATTTGGAATTGACACAAAGAATATCTGTGGCCCCTCCCCCTCATCATATCTTGTAATAATGTAACTTTTAGTTTTTGTCGTTTGTTTTTCAATTATGTAAATTAGGTGCTAGTCGCCATCCTATAGTCTGTCTTTATTTGTAAGTGCTAGACACAATAATGTAGTGTCAATAATAGCACGTATGCAGTAGCAGCCCTCATGTACTATAAATAAGGCATTTGCCTAGTGTAATAAATCAGAGCTTATTTGTGTTAAGTTTTGAGTCACAAAAAATATTTGTGGCCCTTCCCCTCATCATATCTTGTAATAATGTAGACTTTTAATTTTTGTCGTTTGTTTTCAATTATGTAAATTAGGTGCTAGTCACCATCCTATAGTCTGTCTTTATTTGTAAGTGCTAGACACAATAATGTAGTGTCAATTATAGCACGTATGCTGTAGTAGCCCTCATGTACTATAAATAAGGCATTTTCCTAGTGTAATAGAGCAGAGCTTATTTGTGTTAAGTTTTGAGTGCTCTCAAAATTCCTCTGTTGAAGTTTTATGCTTCTGAATAGCAGAGTTCTCTGTTGAAGCCCCGTGCTTCTGAATAGCAGAGCCTATCGAAGTATCTAAGAAACGCATCGTCGCAGACACATCAGTCAGGTACATCTCTTACCCATCCTCATATACCATGTCCGATTCAAAAATTCAGATTCAAAACAATCGATATTATTATGCATTAAAGATTCACAAACAAAGATTTAAAAATCGGATTGAACGTGATATCCATCTCCCTGTAACACAGTTAGAGGTCGATATCTACGACAATCAGCTTAAGTATCTATATGCAAGAATTTCAGAAACCACATGTTAAAATATCCTGCATCTATCTATTTTTCCTGCATCTATCTATTTTTTGCTAGTTTTATCTAGCCTCCCAGCATATGCAAGCATATTATGCATTTTCCACGTCACCAATGCAATTATTGTCAAGAAAACAAGGAAGAGACACCATTCATGGAGATAATGGAAGAATAGTACAAAACAGTGCACAGCACTCATCAAAAGCATTCAATCATTATGCACGACGCATTTTTCGCGGTGGTGAGGATTTGGATATGACACAAAGAATATTTGTGGCCCCTCCCCTCATCATATCTTGGGGAAACATGACTGTGAACTAGATAATATATATAACAACAAATAAAATAAATGCAAAGTGTATAGTATGCTCTGATACCAAATGGGGAAACATGCATGAAGGCTATATAAAACTAGCAAAAAATAGATAGATGCAGGAAAAATAGATAGATGCAGGATATTTTAACATGTGGTTTCTGAAATTCTTGCATGTAGATACTTTAGCTGATTGTCGTAGATATCGACCTCTAACTGTGTTACAGGGAGATGGATATCACGTTCAATCCTATTTTTAAATCTTTGTTTATGAATCTTTAATGCAAAATAATATCGGTTGTTTTGAATCTGGGTTTTTGAATCGGACATGGTGTGTGAGGATGGGTAAGAGATGTACCTGACTGATGTGTCTGCGACGATGCGTTTCTTAGATACTTCGATAGGCTCTGCTATTCAGAAGCACAGGGCTTCAACAGAGAACTCTGTTATTCAGAAGCATAAAACTTCAACAGAGGAATTTTGAGAGCACTCAAAACTTAACACAAATAAGCTCTGATTTATTACCCTAGGCAAACGCCTTATTTATAGTACATGAGGGCTGCTACTGCATACGTGCTATTATTGACACTACATTATTGTGTCTAGCACTTACAAATAAAGACAGACTATAGGATGGTGACTAGCACCTAATTTACATAATTGAAAACAAACGACAAAAACTAAAAGTTACATTATTACAAGATATGATGAGGGGGAGGGGCCACAAATATTCTTTGTGTCATATCCAAATCGCCCCCGAAATCTGCAACCTCCCTGCCCCGCCCCCTCTCCCGAATTCCTGAGTTTCCCCCGCCCCCGCCCCCGTTTGATTTTTGGTTTTTTTTATGGGCTTAAAAAACAGTTTTATAGGCTAAAAAAATAGCTAATTTTTGCTGAATTTTGGCAGCTCAAATTCATGCAATGTTGCTAACAAAATAACAAATGTTTAAGTTTTCAAAAGTAAGCAAAATAAATTCAAAGTTACAAAACCCAAAAAAGGTGTATATATAATAACACAAAATCATTCTACTTTCCGTCTTTCTCTTCAATCTTCATCAACATTTACGTCATCACCACCATCCACAACACAACCTATAAAAAGACTATGGTAAGCAACAACAATGTATATATATACATAAAACACAAATAACAATTCAAGAAATCTTGTATATACCTTTTTTTCCTGCAAATAACCAATTTTGGGTGCATATGATGGCTTCAATTGTTTCCGGGAGAAGTTTACTACGATGTGGACCCACAATTCCACCACTAGTAGAAAAAGAAGACTCTGAAGCTACAGTAGAAATAGGAATAGCTAATATATCTCTTGCAATCAAACTCAAAGTAGGATATTTAATCCCATTTAGCTTCCGCCAAGCTAAAATATCAAAATCATGACTCCCGGGTAAAGTGTTTTCTTCCAAGTAGCCTTCTAATTCGGTTTTACCACAAGCAACACTACTAGAAGAATTCCAAGAAAAAAAAAGAATCTAATGACTCCGTCTCAACTTCGAGAGTGGCAAATCTCCAAGCGTGATGTGTGTTTGATTTTTTTTGGGAAAGTGTAAACCGGGAAACTGGAAAGTGAATCTTGAAATCTTGAATATTACGTGATCGATGGAAGGGTGGAAGGCGGAAAGACGGGTACGAGTACGACCTGTTGACAAATGACAAGGAGGGCAATTGGGACAAATTTCAAACCGTCAAACACTCAACCTATTTTATATATATATATATATATATATATATATATATTATCGGGGGCTCCGTGGGGTTTCGGGACGGGGCTGCCAACCCCCGCCCCAGACCCCGAAATTAAAACGGGGGTAAATTTTTTTCCGCCCCCGCCCCCACTCCCGAAAATTTTAAAAAAATACCCATGGGATCGGGGTCCCACGAGGTTTTTTTCCCTCCCTATGGGAGAGATTCAATGGGCCGTTTACTTTGATCAGATCACTGTCAGCTACTCAGCCATTAAAACCGGCCCAAATCATCTTACTATATAACTTGCGACGGCTCTCACAAAAATATCCTCTCGCACGAATCAACCCTATCTGGATTTAGGGTCTCTGCGATCCGCTTAGGGTTTTTATCAATCAAACCCTATACTCCAATTTTACCGATAGATTCTGTTAGGGTTTCTATCTTATTGTATAATTTGTGTCGAGTCAAGTAGGTTTTTTTTTCACAAGATGATGCAACCAGGAAACGGCATGGCACCGCGACCAATGGCTCCGATGCAGCCGCCACCACAACAGCAACAGCAGTACCAACAACCACCACCGCAACAGCAGTGGATGATGCCTCCACCTCCTCAACAACAGCACCAACAACCACTGCCGCCCCATATGTGGGCCCAACAACAGGCACCGCCACAGCAGCAACAGACGCAACAGATGATCCAAGCAAATCAGCAGTCGCAGCAGTATTCTTCTGCTCCGGCGAGTTCCGACGAGATTCGGTCTCTTTGGATCGGAGACTTGCAGTACTGGATGGATGAAGCATATGTTACTAATTGCTTCTACAACACCGGAGAGGTACCATTGATCTTTCTCCTAATGAACTCTTCACGTTTGTATTGGAAAGCTGGAATCGTGATTTATGTTGTTTCTAATTCTATCTTCAGGTTCTCACGGTGAAGATTATTCGAAACAAGCAAACTGGACAGCCCGAGGGCTATGGTTTTATCGAGTTCAGGAGTCGTGCTGGTGCAGAAAACGCTTTACAGACCTACAATGGAGCACAGATGCCAGGTAGTGAGCAGAACTTCCGGCTTAACTGGGCCACCCTTGGTGCTGGTGAGAGACGCAACGATGATACCCCTGACTACACCATCTTCGTCGGCGATCTTGCTGCTGATGTTTCAGACTACATACTTCAAGAAACGTTCAAATCCGTTTACCCATCAGTCAAGGGAGCTAAAGTTGTCACTGATAGAACTACTGGACGTTCCAAAGGCTACGGTTTTGTTAGATTTGGAGATGAAAGCGAGCAAGTGCGTGCCATGTCTGAAATGAATGGGGTTCTATGTTCATCTAGGCCAATGCGTATTGGCCCTGCGGCTACCAAGAGTGGTGGTGGTGCAGGTGGTGGTGGCGCCGGTGGTGGTATGCAGAAAGGTACGCTCTTTAACACTTCAACATCATCCTCAAATGATTGCTTCTATTCTATTTGTTATTTTGACTTCCTTGTAATATATTTAGATATTATTTGGTCTACCTTTTGTTTTTATTTTGGTGGTTTTGGGTAGACTTTGTCACTCATGCCTTGAGTACATCAGAGTTCATGTCATTTTCTTTCGAGTAGTTGCATTTGTGAACGTGGGACAATATATAATTATGTAAAAAATATGCAAAACTTATAAAAGCTCATGTTGTCTCAAAAGCAGGACCCAGAGAGGCTCTCATTTTTGGGTGCCTGGAACTGATTTCAGCCGAAATGGTACCACTTTATTGCAGTGGCCTTGTTTAGGTCAGTGGTTTTGTTTATGTAATGAGTTTCTTTCCTTATTACAGTTCCTTTCCTTTTTTTTTTTTTTCTAAATTCTTCATACTTTCAGTTCCGTTCCTTTTACTTTTTAAATTCTTTCTGCAATTATTTACCAGTCTTTAGTAATTTGCTTTGGTTCTCTTGCAGTTACATTTTTCTCCAGTTTTCTGTACAGTTCTTTGAATCATTATTCTTTTTTATTCATATCATGTCATCCTTGCTTGCTTCCATATACTCTCCTCTTATATTCTTTCCCGTATTGAGGCTTTCAACATTCAATTTTCATCTTTGAGTATTAGGTTTGCTTTCTTTTTCCTCATTGTCGCATTGTGTTTAGTAGCTTGATGGAAAAGTACCATATTACCCATGAGTTGGAGTTTGAATTTACGCCTGGAAGTTATTTTTCTTCTTGGATTGCTTATTAGACGAAGAAAGATGGTTCTAACTTCTTATATCTTTATCTAACATTTTTAATTGTAACCTTAATTTATCTTTTTAGTATGTGCTTTTCATTTTGCTTAATTTAAATTGTCCTTCAAGACACATGCTTTTTTTAGTATGTTCATTTGTATAGTTTAAACAGAAGCTGGAATGCAGGTATTGTGTTCTTTTTATTAAACCTCACCACTCTTGATCATGGCCTGTTCTGATCTGTTTGATTGTTTGTTCCAAGGAGTTTTTTTCGTTTTATTTTTTTCTGAAGATATTTGATATATGCAGCTCCCTACCAAAGTGCTCAAGGAAGTCAAGGAGAAAGTGACCCAAGCAACACTACTGTGGGTATTTTCGTCTTTTTATGTAATTATTGTAGTTCAAGTTCACATAGTTAACAACTGACATTCATGACTACAGATATTTGTTGGTGGATTGGATCCAAGTGTTTCTGATGAAGCTTTGAGGCAAGTATTTGGTCAATTTGGTGAACTAATTCATGTCAAGATTCCAGTAGGCAAGCGATGTGGATTTGTCCAGTTTGCCAACAGGTATGTAATATGTTTAAGTAACACATAAAGATTCTCAAGATTTTTTGTTTCCATATTTACGGATTTACCCTTTTGTGGTATGTTCTAGAGCATGTGCAGAGCAAGCTTTATCGATTCTTAATGGAACTGAATTAGGGGGACAAAATATCCGCCTTTCTTGGGGGCGTAGTCCTTCAAGCAAACAGGGACAGGCGGAACAACCACAGTATGGTGGTGGCGGCGGCGGTGGTGGCGGTGCTTATTATGGTTATGCACAAGGGTATGAGGCGTACGGGTACGCGCCACCTCCTCAAGATCCAAATGCTTATTATGGAGTCTATGCAGGGGCGGCAGGGTATGGCGGTTACCAACAACCACAGCAGGTAGTGATAAATGTGGTTTTAATGGTGTTTTATGGTGGTCAAAGTTTGACCTGGATTTGTGTTTTTTGCAGTGAGAGATGGATGGATGGATTGACATTGAAAGTTGGGGTGGTGTTTACTTGTGAGTTGGTCTGTACTATATATGGTCATGGAGTTTGATATGTGCCAAGAGAAACAAACCTATTGTGGATGTTACTTGAGACATTTTATCTTTTTTTTTTTTTTTTTTTTTTTAAATTTCTTGATCTTATGTTTGTGGATCTAACTGTGGGTGGGAATTGCTAGGGATCTTTGTTGAGAATGAATATTGGATTGCTGTAAGCCTGGTTTTCTAAAAGTGTCCTTTTTTCTAAAAGAGTTATCTTTGGTGTTTGCATAATTGTTTCTAGTTTTGAGGTGTATTTGGAAAGCATCAGATAGGTCTGAATTAATACAGCCGTTTTGGCATTTTGTTTTTTATGTGTTTGGGACAAAATCACATACAAAATTCCTTTAATTCACAAAATCAAAGTTGGCTAACTTGTATATAGGCAAATGTCCAAGCCTTTTATGCCACAAAGAAACAAATGTGCCATTAGAGACGACATTACATAGGAAATTAGTAAAAAACAACCGAAGAAGACAATAGAGATTTAGTTGTAACTGTCATGATAGTGCTCTTGTTGCTTTGGTGTTGTGAATGAACAAAGTCGAGGTAACAAGAGCTTGTAACTATTGACACAATTCCCCTATTAAGAGAAAATTATATTGGAAAGTTAGGACATAAAGAACATTGTGAAGGTAACATTCTCAACAATAAAAGTACTTCCAACTTCGTGTGCCATAATATGTTCACCATTAGGAATAGTAATATGGTGAGGAAATTCAAGTTTATGAACTTTGAAGAGAATAGATTTGTTATGGCACATATGGTTAGCAGTATGATCAGGCTTCTTGCAGAAATTGCATATAATATTCTTGTTTCCTTCATAGTTCTTAGAGAAATTCGTTTCAGTTTTGACATTCATGGAAGCAGACTCAGGCAAGAAATGTGAAACAGAGTGTATGTTTTTCGTCCTGATTAAGAAACACATATGCTTGAGCAACAAATGAAAGAGGCTTCATCATAAGAATGGACTTTTCTGGTCACGAATTCTGGAAAAATGCCAATAGGAAGCAGAGGAGAAAAGACCTAAAGGGCTACCTCTTACAACTCCATATTTGCTATTTAATCCCATGAGGAATTTGATTAGCCTTTGATTTTGTTGAGCTTCTTGAATTTGTTGAATTGCACCACAAGTACATGAAGGAATGGAAGAAAGGGATTTCAATTCGTCCCACATTTTCTTAAATTTGGTGAAACATGTTTAGCACAATTCCATTAACCAAATCTATCATCTAATTCGCATCAGATTTCTTTAGCTGAAGAAGAATACAATACCGATTCAACAATATCACTAGATAACACATTGAGAATCCATGAAGTCACCATATCGTTGCACCTCTGCCATGTGTCGAAAGTAGTATGATCAAATGAAGGTTTGGTGATATTTCCTTTCACCAGACCTAATTTATTCTTAGCTGACAATGCAATCATCATCGCCTTCATGAATTGAAGTTGGAACCATCGAATTGTTTAGAGACTAATAACACTCCAGGATGATCCGATCCGAGGGATGGAGATACAAAGGATCCGATGAATTCATGTGATTATTCGTTTGTCAATTACTCAATACCCTAAACAGCCCTCCATTGTATCATAGTTATATTACCAACTCAAAAGTATATCATAAATAATACAAAAAAATAAAAATAAAAGCAGCTATCAGTTCCATAAACTGTTACAGTTACACATCCCCACAACAATCAAAACCCATAGACAACATAATTTATGCCTTACTTTTTCACTTAAATAAAACCCGGGCAAAAATGGGAGCCTATAACACCTCACGAGTGCATAGAACTCAACAACTTAAGTGCAAGCTCCTCTTGTTCCGCTAACGATATCGCATCGGTCTTCAACGCCACATCATCTTTTCTTGCCACGTCATCATCATTATCGCTATCAAAGTACACCTTTGATCTTTTAAGGTTTCGGGTGTCTTTATCGGACCCAGAAAAGCCGTCATCGTCTTCGTCCACGTCATCCTCGTCTTCTTCGTCTCGGGCCCGCTTATGTTTAATCTTTTCCTTTATTCTTTTTTCTTTACGTCTTTGACGGTCCAAAAGCTTGTCCTCCTTGTCTCGTGTTTTCATATCTTCTTTCATTTCCGCATACCTCTTCAATACTGCAAACAAAAACATCATATTAGACAAAACAAAAGTAGTGGAATTTTTTATATAATTTAAAACTAAAGAAAGTGTGTGTCTGTGTGTGTATTATTACCTTTATCTTTATCAAGCATTGCTGAGTCAGCATTTCTGTCAGCTAATGTTGCAAGTGGTGGCAGTGTGTTACCTTCTTCATCAAATACAACACGTGTCCCAACCGGTCTATGAACATTTATCTTCAATTTCTTTTTCTTAAGAACCCTAGTTGTAGGCCTACAAATAAAAAGACTTCAAAATTGAAAGCTTTAAGAAATATATAAACAAAATAAGAAATTAAAGATACGTATTACGTACAACATATTTTCGATTGCCTTCAAGTCCTCATCATTTTCCGTTTCCTTTCTTCGAAGTAAATCAAGTGTTTCTTCATCTTCAGATTCCTCGAGTAAATCATTGCTTTCCTTTTGTCTCGAAAGCTTTATAATATCTTTTTGCACGGGCACTTCGGGCAGCAAAGTGGGCTCCTCGGGCAGGTTTTTGTTTGTATTTTTACGGTCAAGGTAACGGAGTTGTGGGGTCATTGGGAGACCTAAGGATGCTGAGTAGTCATCAATTGGAAGCTTTGTAACATCAAAGACTTCTTTGTCTTTTTGTTTGTAAATTGATTTCACATAAGTTTTGAAGGCTCTTTGTGCTAAAGGCTGTAGATCTGTGTACTTGGCTAGTAATGCAGCCAATAAACCAGAAACAGATTGTAACCGTTTTGTATTTGGCTGAAAATTGCAAAGAAAAGCCGGTTAATTGAAAGAAAGAGCAATGTACTTTAATCTTTTTACCAATATGGGTAAAAGTTAAATTAAATTTACATTACCTTGTCAAACTGAACGGGTATCTTCTTTTCTTGCAATCTCTCAAGCATCTTCATTTCTGAAGGCAAAAGAAATAAGACTGATTTCCCTGCAGAATCATAACGGGCAGTCCTACCAACTCTATGTATGTAACCTGCCACGTCATCAGGGCAATCCACCTGGAAAAAGATTAAATGATTTTAAACCATGTTTTTTTGTCCCTTTTGTCCTCATGAAGTCCATCAAATAAAACAAGAAAAAAAAAATTGCTTACCTGAACAACCCAATCAACCCCTTTATTGAAATCTAGACCTCTTGAAGACACATCTGTTGAAAAGAGAACAGACCGTTGTTCAACAAATTGTTGCAATATAAATGTCCGTTTTATTTGTTTCATTCTTCCATGAAGGCACTTTAAAGGTATCCCAGGTCGCAGTTTCTTGAATGCTTCGTATACAAACCTCACCTATCAAATTACATAACAAAAAAGATACATGAAATAACAATTATAAAGAGTTCAATGCCCATATTGGTAGAATAATGTAAGTACGTTGCTATTATAAGTTAAAAAGAAAGTACATTGCATACCTGCTTACAACTGGAAAGAAAAACAAGAATCCTTGAATTTAGATGTGCCTTTATAAAACTCCATAGCATGTCTAGCTTTTGATCAAGAGGGACAAGCATGACTTTTTGCTGCAGGCGACTTGGTGTAGCAGCTATGGCCTCTTCATCAACAGCAACATATTCAGGGTCCTTTAAACTGAGCCGTGCAAGATCTTTAACTGATTTTGTTTGAGTTGCAGAAAAAAGTAGAGTCTGTCTGTGTTTTGGAAGTTGTGAAATTATAGCATTTACTTCTTTTTTGAAACCCGCATCAAGAATTCGATCTGCTTCATCAAGAACTAATACCTGTTGGCTGACATGGAAATACACCCAAATCAGTGAACTTTAGATGACATAAAGACCCCATTTTTTACACAGGACAATATAGGATATAGGACAGAAAAAGATTATAATGGAAATAAGAGGACGAAAAGAAAATGGAAAATTTAATTTTGACCTGTAGCTGTGAACAGTCGAAATTTGGAGTTGTGTCCATGTGTTTGAGAAGCCGACCAGGAGTACAAATCAAGATATTCATCCGATTTACATGATCTTTCTCTTCATCATATTCATTGCCACCAATTAAAAGACCAGCACTAAATCCATGGTGCTTGCCAACTGATTTTAGTACACCAAAAATCTGGTCTGCCAACTCCCTAGTGGGAGACATGATAATGCTACCTACTCCATCCTCTAGACCCCATCTTGCTTTATACAGCTTCTCCAAAACCTAAAATAATAAGTTTTGAATCATAAACACAATGTACGAGGATAAAAGGTTGAAGGAAACGCTGTTTATATTTCTATCACTAATGGGAACGATGTGCTTAAAGCAGAAGCTCGAGTATAATCATACATACACATATACCTATACGTATACCTTCATTGCAGTTATCTAATTACACTTAAAAGTTATAGCAGCGAAGCATTTATGTGAAATGTTGGACGTTGTACACACACAATGGTATACTTTACTCTATGAAATGACAAACTTACAGGAATTATAAACGCTAAGGTTTTTCCGGATCCAGTTTTGGCAGCACCGAGTATATCACGGCCACATAGCGCATGAGGCAATGAAGCCCTCTGAATATTAGTCATGTTCTTATACCCAGATTGGCGCAATCCGTCTTTTGTGTTCTTTGTTAGAGGTAATTGCTGGAATTTCGTGCACCCGGCGTACTGCGAATACGTACTCTCATCGATACGGCCGACCGGGGACTTAGCGGGCAGCGGCGGGAGGGATAATGGGTTGGAACCCGATGCGGGTTTTCCAAATTCTATCCATTTTTCCAGTAATTCGATTTCCTGAACCTCCGCTGTGCGGCTCTGTATACGTAACTGCTTGGATTTTGGTTTCTTCATACTTGTTCTGCGAACTTACTTGCTAGGGGTTCAGACGTTGATTGAAATCGTTGGGTTTAGATTGTTTTACGTTGAATTCTGTTCTTTTGGGTGCGGAGAGCTGGGGGTTTAGGCGTTAGGGCTTTTGGGTTGCTAGGGTTTATTTAGTTTTGCAAGGTGATTGAAATTAAAGTATTTTGTTTTTGATTATTTAGCAAAGGCGTCCATTTAATTTTTTAATTTTTAGTTTTTTACTAACTTTTTTTTATTAAAAAACTCATGATTAATTTTTAAATATATTAACTTATCTTTATCTTTATTATATGTTATATAAATATTTTTATATTATTTTTAAAATTTAAGTCTATTTTGTATTTTTGAAAAATCGTATTACTTGATATTAATATTTTAATAAATAAAAAAATAATTAAATAAAATGTTCCTATAATGTTTTTTAATTTTAAGTATTTTGAAATTTTGAAAATTGATTTTTTTATCATATAAATTTCTATAAAATATATTCAAATCTTTTTTGTACATTTAATTAAATATATATTGTAATAATTATATTAAATTATAATTAATATTAAAATATAATTAAAATGTAAAATAAATTGTTGTGAAGTATAAGCGTCAAAAAAACAATAAGAAGGTTAAAATGTCAATTAAGTTTATAAAAGGGCTCTTATCTCCAATGATAAAAAAAACTTTTCAAGATATTTTCAAATATTAAACTACTATCAAAAGTGCTCCAAAAATGAAACAAAAGCCCTTATAATTGTATCTTTTTAATGGTTTTATCCTAACATCAATCTTTTTGTAGAAGCCTAAGGGTGCGTTTAGTTGCGAAAAACTACTCCGTTTTTCGAAAAAAATTTACAAGAAAAATGAGAATTTTGAAAACGCGTTTAGTTCGACAACTTTTCTAAAGTTTTCCAAGAAAATTAAAATTTTTTATTTTTCCAAAATTACAAAGAATTTAGAAAATTTTGGAAAACCCAAAATTATTGTTTTCTGTATTTTTCTATTTCCAAAGTTTTTATTAAATATAAAAAACAAACGCACACACACACACACTCATTCTCACCTACACCCCACAATTAAACCTACACCCACCCCACCCTCTAACCACCACCACCCCCCCACACCCACCCCACCGCCACCCACCCACCCCACGGTCACCCACTAACCACCCTAACCCACCAAACCACCCACCACCCACCACACAACACCCACATCTCACCCCACCCGCACCCACCCAGCCTACCCCCACCCCAGCCTACCCACCCACCCACCCACCAAACCACCTCACCCCACCATCCATCACCCAACCAACCTACACATCCTACCCCAACCACCTCACCCTAGCCCACCCTAACCCACCAAACCACCTCACCCCACCATGCACGTGTGTTATTTGAAATGACAAAAATTGGAAAATAAAAATTGATAGAAAATATATATCTAAGCATGTTTTTTATTTTTTCCAAAATGGAAAATGAAAACAGAATCGGTTTTATCTAAACGAGTTTTCTCAATTCTCAAGTGAAAACTGAAAATGAAAACTCATTTTATTTCTCAGAAAATGAAAAATGGAAAACGGAAAACAGTTTTCCGTAACTAAACGCACCCTAAAAGTTGCAACGGTGTTTCCAATTATAATATTTATTATTTAACAACTTACATCCTTCTTACCCAATAGGGGTGAGAAAAAACCGAATTGTAAACCAAAAAACCTAAAAAAAACAAAAAACTGGAAAAGAAACGATAAGAAAGTTAAAAGGTTAATAATTATTAGCCTTTCAAAAAAGTTCTTTATCTCTAATAATAAAAAAACTTATATTATTAAAAACTACTTTCTGGTTTAATCTCATGATAAGTGCACATAAGTTTTTTTTTTGTTAACGGAGGATATCAATAAAAACTAGCAAGACGTAAGAAACAAAATTACATGAAATAGTTTAGAGGGTTACAACACCAAATATTCCAATTAATAGAGCTATGTCTATCTCTAAATTTAATCAAATTAAAAACTAAAACCATTATATCATCCGCCGTTTTAGACATGGAGGGAGGAATCTTCTTAAACACCATATTGTTGCTAGCTCTCCAAATCATCCATAAGGTAACATAAGTTAAAATCACTATGATTTTGCTAAACTTCTTGCTTATACTATTTGAATTAAGCTAACACATGTCGACTTTGCAAATTCGGTGGGCAAGCAAGTAATGCGTTAGACCATTCCCGCAGCCAACTACACACCTTTTTAGCGAAACTGCAACTAAAAAACACGTGATAAATTAACCATCAAAATTCTCATTTAAGTATGTATATTCTTTGATTATAAACCTTCAATGTAGAGTTATAAACATCTGAATTTTTAATGTTAGAATAATCTTTCTCCAAAATACATTGTTTTCACGTGTAATTTATCATCAAATAACACCATTTTTTATTTCGAAAAAATTACCCTAAATTCCATATTTCCTCTGTAGATCGTTTCGAAGGCCCCTCCGACTCCCAATAAGATCACAGGAGCCGCCCTCGTAGAATCACAAAGACCGGCCCTGGTATAAATCGCTTTCGTAAAATCAACAAAAAGAAATCGATTTTAACCTCTCAGTTCCAAGGTGTCATATTTCAAGAACTACATCTACGCTAGATCTCTCTCCCTCTTACATCTGATTCGTCAACTCACAACGATTCACTTTATACTACCAACCATCAAAAGAATCAAGAACGACGTCGCGATATCAAAATGGGTTGGAGGAATGGAGGAGAGTTTCAAAACGAAGAAGATGAAAGAAGATCGCCATCATCACCACTTGTAAACGATGCGTTGCTTTTTACAACCATGTGTATCATTGGCCTCTCTGTTGACGTTCACATCAAAGATGGGTCCATTTATTCTGGAATCTTTCACACTGCTTGTGTTGACGACCGTTATGGTATGTAGGTTTTTCTCATTCTACGCGTTCTTCCTCAATTATTGATTTATGATCTGAATCTCGCAATTGTTTCCATATTTGATCTTGAAATGCCATTACAATACTAAACGGTTCTATACTTCTGGTCTTTCTCGATTTCTTGTTGGTGGGGTTTCTTAATTTTTGATGTTAATTGTTCCAAGGAATGAATCCGAATCCGAATCTCTCAAGCTTCTTCGTAATTGCCAACATTTGATCTTCAAATGCCTTCTACAATAGAAAAGTCTGTCTTTCCACCATTAACATATGCTTAATCTTGCCAATAGATTTGTCCAATTTAGAAACTAATCAATCTCACCATTTAGGGTATTTCAATGCGTCCTCCATTAGAGTAGATGAAATTAATAATGTGTTGAAATTTATACAAACAAAATCAAAAGATTAGTCACAATAAAACGTTGTATTGGTGTAGCTATTGTATTGAAGCAAGCAAGAATGATGAAGAAGGGAAGTTGTGATTCAAATGTAGCAAATGAGGGCGTTATAGGAACTCTAGTAATCCAGTCAGAGGATCTTGTCCAAGTGGTTGCAAAGGTACCCGATTTATCATTTTACATCTTTTATAAATTTATCATTTGGTATATTATATTATATGAGATATACGAAAATGTGTTTTTATTTTTAATTTTTTTCACAGAGAGTATTGCTTCCAGCAGATGGTTTTGCTGGACACGAGACCAGGAATGATACAGGGGCTGTTGCATGCTCTTTTCCTTCTAATGATACTCAATGGACTGAAGCAAATAAAACAGCTCCAAAAAAGTCAAACGTTGACCAACCACAAGCTACTCAAACAAGGTAAGCTTTTTTTTGTGAAATTTTGTTGATGGTTTCATGGAAAACATACACAAGAATCAAGACTGACATTAAAGTTTCATGGATGTGTGCTTTGAAAGTGGTCATGTGATGTTAAAGAATCAGAGTAATCACTTTTGATTATGTCGCTACTCATATTAATTAGTGCAGATGCTTGTCTGGAACTGAGAACGGGGTTCCGATTCAGTCAACTAATTCTGTTGAAGTCGATAAAAATGCAGACATTGAAGGTTCAACGAAGGTAACATTTTTGGAAATTTTGATGATTTTGATATTGAACGTTTACAATCTCTATTATATTATTCCCAAATTGCAGAAGGAAGAAGCTATGAAGGATTCAGATGATAAGAGGTCTATAATTGATTAATTCGTCATATATACCATGACAGAAAAGGGGATTCACGTAACTGAATTTAAAAAAAAAAAATTGCTAATTGCAGAAAGAACGGAGGTTATAACAACGGAGTTAAAACCGATAACCATAAGGAATCAATTGTGAGTTCGTCATCAACTCCAACTGAAATCGTCACTTCAAAAATCCCAAATTCCAATCGAACCGCTAAGGTACATTTGAATTAAAGATATTTTCTCTATAATCAGTTTAGGGTTATTAACAAAACCGATTAAAACCTCTCATTCAGGAATTTAAACTTAACCCTGGAGCAAAGATATTTTCTCCATCGTTTCCAAATAAAAGATCTGCTACCGCCGGATCAAATCTTGCATACGTGCCCGACGGTTATCCGGCGGTACAGGTGGCGGCGGCACCACCACCACAGCCGGAAGTGGAAATGAGCCCCACCCCCGGCCCGTATGCTCCTCGTTCTTTACCGGTTAAGTTTGTTCCTTATGGTAATGTACTTTCGGGAAACGGAGGAGGCGATATACAACACCCTCCACCTGTAAGTTTTTATGAAATTTGGAGTTTGGATTTTGAATTTGTTAAGTTAGCCATATAATATATTGAATTGTATGTTGGTATTTTTTTTTGGTTGTAGATTGTTGGATATATGACGAATAGGGCACAACCGGTCAGATATAGTGGTCAATATCATCCGGTCCAAACCGCGCCGACTTATGTCCAACCGGGATCTCCAAATGTATAAAAATTGATTTAACATTATGTTGTAGATGTAGTTTCAGGTTAGGGTTTAGGGTTTAAGGTTTAGGGTTTTGATCTGATGCGATTTCGTGTTGATTGTTTTAGGTAATGGTTGGAAGATTGGGACCGGTTGTCTATGTCCATCCTGTTTCTCAAGTAAGATATTTTGATCCTGTGGGCCCCGTTTGTTACACGGGTCTTGTACTGCGTTTGGCGTCAATGGGACAAAAATTGCAAATGTTTATTATTGTATTTTGTGGTACAAGTTTTAATGTTATTATTTGATTGTTTATGAAGGACATGGTCCCAAGCACGACTGGTTTCCCTCAAATGTCTACGTGCTCTATTATAACTCCGCACCAAGTCCATGTACCTAAACACCAAGGTATATAATAATACGTCTCTTGAGTTCCAATTCTTTCAGATTCTTTAAGCCAAGGGTCTTAAAAGCATGTTGTGGTGCAGGAACTGCAGCAGCCCAAGCATTGCAGCTATGTGCAACACCACCATTTATTGCCGCCGGTGGTCAAACCCCGTTTATGTTACCGGGCCACATTCCGATTTCACAACCGCCTTACCCAATGATCCGCCCGATGCCGGTCCCTGGATCTAATGGTTTTTTGGTATCAAAGTTTTCTTGAATTCAGAAAAATAGAGGTTTCCTTTATCATTTTGGTTTAGATATAGATGAAAAAGGTCTTCTCATCAAGTTTTGACTCTTTTTTTTTTTTTGGATTTGTGTTCGATTTTGGGTTTTTTGGGTGTGACACCTACCTTCATTCTGTTTTGTTCTTTTTGTAATTCAAATACAGGATGGGTTGGACATTGGTTAGAGCTAAAAAATGGTCGTATAGATTTTTTTATAGGAGTTTTGAGTTCAAAAGTCGTTTTGTTTGATAAATCATTTTTTTGTGGGACTATGGAGAGAGAATGCATCGAGTCACTTGAAACTTGGAGAATATATGAAACCAAAGCTTGTGGATGTGCTAGCAATTCAGGTGTTTATTTGTTTGTTAGGCAGGACAAAACAAAACAAAAGGAAAAAACCAATTTTGTACTTAGCGTCGTAATTGTCATTTGATTAAGATTGTATTCTTGTTTGCTCAAGATTGTACTCTTGTGTGATCAAGGTTGATGCCAAAGAGAAAAAAAGCCAATAACGGGTCTAAAAGATTCATGGTATGGTTTTTGATATAGTAATCGGGTGTAAATAAGACAAGTCTCGAGCTCGACCTTGGCTCATTTGAGCCTAATTTTCAAAGCTCTAAATCAGCTTGTGGATGATTTGACAGGCTCGAACTTGGCTTGAGCTCTACTTGTTTGTCGAGAAAGCCTTAATTAGTCTAAGCTCGGCTCATTGATAATCAAAGCTCGAACTCATTTAAGTTTTTTGAGCTTGTTTTGTATTTATTAACATTTTAGTGTATAAAAATATAAAGAAATTTATATTTTATAAAAACATATAGGCTTGTTTCGGCTCACGAACCTAATCGATCTCCAACATGCGAAGCTGGGTTCAAAATCGTTTAATAAACGAGCCTGAAAATAAGTCTGAGTTCTGCTCGGGCTCTTTTAACTCGAGCTTCTAATGAATCGATCCCAAATAGCTCCGCTTGTTTACACCCTTATTTGGCAAAAAGAAATTGCGGGTCGGTTTAGGTTTCTCAAAAAAAGTACCCTAAAACATCATTTTCTATTAAATTTTAAGTTTGTTAAAAATTAAAATAACAGACAACCTTCCGGGTATCCAATAAAATTTTAAATAATAAACACGATGTCGTCTCGTGTTAATTTTTAGTACTTCTTGCAAATTCGATTTCGATGAAAGATTAAAAAAAGAAGCAACCTAAAAACAAACATCACCAGTTTTTGAATATCAATAACCATAACTTTTTGGTTGCGAACCATATTCAACTTGCTCTCAAATGTGCAAAAGACGTAAATGCTCTTATTATTCCGTTACTGAAAATCCTCTTTAACAAAGGCAAAAGCAAGAATTTTAGTTATAAGCATAGAACACAACGAAAGCAGACGTGGAACAATTTTCCATTGCATACATGACTAGTTAACAACATTTGGACTTTTTACGCAAGTTTAACAAAGTTAGGTAGCGAATATTTATCTATTTTAGAAACAACATAAACAAGGTAGCCTTTTCTATTAAACATAAAGAAAACGCGCACAATCTAACCCTAATGCTAGGTGTTTGTAATAAGATAGAAACAACATCCAAGTTTTTGAGCTTACAGCCTTCCTGCCTCATCAGTTTCTTCATCTCTGTTACGGTTAACAACAAAACTTGCGGATGGATGCCCGTTTCGATCATCACCCAAATTCTGTTGAACAGCCTACAAACGTTACTAACATTAGCAAATCAACTATTTAACACATAACAAAGGTTTCCAGGACTATTTTTGATGATGAGGGTCCAAGGGCGTTTACGTCTTTTGCACACTACCTATTTAAACTTTTTGGGTGGGGAAAAAAGGCAAGTTTGCAGAGAATAGCAACATAATTTGCTCTTGCTACCAATATTGGCAACGTACTTACATTTCTTTACCAATAATAGTAATGTACTTTGTCTTTTACCCATAATGGCTATGTACTAACATTTTGTTACCTATATAGCAATGTACTTCATTTGGATAACATTGCTATTATCGGTGAAGACATGTAAGTACGTTGCTACTATGTATAAAGCAAATGTAAGTATGTTGCTATTATTGGTAAAAATGCATGTAAGTTGCCACTATAAGTATGTTGTTATTATTGTTAAAATGCATGTGCATTGCTGCTATAAGTAAATAAGTTTGAGTATATTGCTGTTATGGTGATAAAAAATAATTGATATTAATTTATGATACATATTAAATTTAATGTTTGCGTTTCGAACTTGCTTAAAATTTAATACTATAAGTGCATGTATAATATTCAATTAACTTCGTGATAAAAATGTGATAACTAATTTATATGAATAATCTATTTTAGTTATAATTGGCTAATATAATGATTTTAAAGTTATTGAAATAAAAAAAAAGCGAGTCAAATTTTAAAAAGGCAATAAATACAACGGAATTACTCAAAATCTATAAAAGTTAAAAATAAAAAAAGAATATACTCAGAATATTTGTTTTGGTGTTAAAATAGTGTAATTTGTCCAAAATGAAACAAAATATTGCACCATGTTGGTGTAAGAAAAGGAGAAGTGTAAATGAACAAGCCAAATGAAGTTTAAAGAAAACACTTTTCAATGCATGTGTAATATTTATTTAAATGTGCGTCGTAGATGCCATTTTAAATTAAATAAAATATTTGTCTTAGTAATGTGATAATTAATATTATACACATAACTTTTTGGTTAAAAATGTCTAATAATATAATATAATTTATACAGTAACTATATTAGAAAAATGTGAGTCACATTTTTCTAATATAGTTCACCTAAATGATGTAATTTTTGGTGTAAATAGTAATAATATAATATAATTTATAGAGTAACTATATTAGAAAAATGTGAGTCAGATTTGTTAGAAAGCTAATAAATACAAGGGTATTGTTGAAACTTGAAAATCTATATCAGCTAAAAAAAATCTTTTTGGCCTTAAATTTGGTTAATGGCTTGCAAATAAATCACTATTTACACCAAAAATTACATCATTTAGGTGAAAAAAATCGTGTAACGGTCTGAATATAGTCTAAGAAAACGAAGAGTGCGAAAAAATATTACCTGTAAAAGTTCGGTCATTCTCCCGGTTCCCGTATGCATGACGGGTCCCATCACCGGTGCACCTTGAAAATGGTGAACCGTGTGTCGAGTCTGCAACGGTTCAACAAAAAGCGGCTCATTCATATCCCCAATATCCGTTTCCATTTTCACAACTGTCTCCTGATTCCCAACACTTGACTTTCCACCCCCTTCAACCTGTTGACCATCCGTCCCATGTTTGACCGAAACATTTTCACTTCCAGTCCCCGTAAACTGTGAACTCGTTTGCGATTCAGAAGCTTGACTTGTTGACCCGTTCGGTGGGTATACCGCCAATGGCAAAACCGAGTGAACCGGTTTCCCTTGTGTGGCCCGCAAATGAGGTGGCGGTTGGTTCGGTAGCGGCCCGTTTGGTTGAAGAATAACCGGGGTCACATTTCCTCTCGCAGGGGTAAAAACGTAATTTCCTTTAGAAGGTGAGTTTGGGAGTGTTTCATCGCCGTTTGGAACGTAGGTAACGAGCTGCATGTTTTTTTCTTTGGACCGTCTTTTTCGCCTGCGAATTGGCGGTTGCATTTCGGGAAATGGGACTTGGGTTCTTTTGATCATTTCGACATGTGGCGCCACGTCATTTTCGGGTGTCAACGGGGCGGTGTGACCTGGCTTGAAAACCGCGCCTCTTAGGGTTATATTTGAGTTACCGATTCTGACAGCGAGAAGGTAACCGGCTTCGAAAGTGGCCTCGACTACACCGGTTACGGTTTGACCGATCATGACTTCGGCTGGATTGTGGATTGGGTCAATTCGGGGTGTGGTGGTGTGATGTTGGGGGTAACCGGGCGGCATTCGGGCAGCTTGGGAACGGGCTTTTGCTGCCCGGCGTTCACTCGGATCTTTTCGTGGGCGCCCACGTTTTCGTTTTTCGGGAATCATTAGTGATGCTTCGGGTCTTATTTCTTGGTTGACTGGGTCCATTTTTGGCAGTTACCAGAATATAAAAAGTGTTTCCTTCAAAAGAATCTACAGATTTTGTCTGCAATAAACAAAGATCAGTCATTCATGAGTTCTAACACAAAAATGAAGCTCCAAGGTATGATAGATTGCAGAGTAATTCTGATATATCATTAACTCCTTTATAATTATAGTAAAAAGGAATGGTAGAGGAATTTAATAACTATAATTAGAATAAGCAGCTTCCTTCATAAACAAGAAAAGAATATGTAGAATAGGAAAGGTATCTTGACAATAGATTGAGAGATTTGAGCCTAAAACTATGATCAGCTTCCACCATGAATGGTGTGAGAATGTTTGATAAACCGGTTCAACTTTAAGCTTTACTAATCAGTCCTGCAAGCTTAACCTGAATTTTCCGCATATGATAAACAGTTCTTCTATAAATTCAGTCGGTTGATATATCTATTCTTATTTGAACTGGATGATACTACAGAAAATATTCATGAATGTCCGGTTATACCACATCTTCTGTTCTCGATGAACTGATTACTAATTCATTTCGTCTAAGAGACCTTTAAACTCACGAAGACTTGCCAGTTTGCGCATTGAATAAAACTGAAAATAAGCGACCAGCAAAGTAGACCCTACAGGATACGCAGTGGCGATATAATCCGTAGCACATTATCGCATTACGCATCGAGCAATTAAAACAAATTTAGTTTAAGACGAGCATGAAGAAATCGATGAAATGAGAACAGGTGAACAAAGTCAACCATCTGTGCAAACTCAGTAGCAAAGATGGAGTGAGATGCAAAATACCACAAATTACCATATAATCATTTAACGAAGATAAAATTTCCACTAACTTTACAGACAATTACGGCTTACCGAGCCTCTTTCCTTTTATAGATCATGCATCTAAGCATCAATTTGAAAACTACAGGGATGATTATGTGGGTAAATGCATAAACCAGCGACTAACTATAGAAATGCAGGAACAAACTTTCAGATACGTATGTATGTCGGATACGGTGATGTAAATTGAAAATTTAGCCGTACCTTTAGGGCTTTAGAGAATCCAAAGCGAAATTGACAGGGTGATTTGAAACCCTAGATTTTCTGTGTTGAGTCTTAGGAGACTGGGATGGTGAGTCGGAGCTAATTACGGCGTTTTATTAAGAAAAATATCGACCATTTGTGCTTCTAATTTTGGCCTGACTAATTTAAAGGTTAAAATTGCACTTAACTCCTCCAAAAACGTAGGTTTTTACATAAAAATCATTTTCATTGGGTTAACTGCGTTTCAGTCCCTGTGGTTTGATGATAAGTTGTATGATGTGAGCGTGTGATTGCATTTATGTGTTAGTAATGACATATAATGATAATGAGTAAGTAACCCAAATCCGCAAAGGAAATGCTCGTACAAGTTATACTGCATATCGATTGTTTAGGTAAGAAATTTAATATTGTGATGGATATTTACTCTTTTTATTATACGTTAAAAGTTTAGCTTATTTGGCTATGCTACGTGAATGACATGGAAGTCGAATCACATTTGGATACATGGATGCATGCATTGTGCACTAGTTTTCGTATATAAAACTGACCATGAGTCGTAATATACTATCAGATTATATGAGTTGGATACGATCGATATGATCTTATTTGTTGTTTGTGCATGCAGTTTGTGTGTCTTGTCTTTGTTTGTCTATATGGTGTAACATGCAATTTGTCTGTTACTTGACAATCACTAGCTTGCATGCATCCGCAAATGGTGTTGGTTAAAAGTTTGATCCTACCCTCTCCTCTTGATGGGTTCAAGAAATAGCACACTGTTACATCAAGCTACGTATTTAATTATGCGTAAATATGTAGAGACAAACATGCATGGATTAGTTTCCCGTGAACGTTTGTGATGGTTTAAATAATAATTAATCTCCACGCTAATGTCTAAAACCTTACACATAATTTCTTGTTACTTTTGCGTGATTTCCTTACAATGTGATCAGTGTTTAACTAACAGTACACTCTTAAAATGTGCCCATGTGTGTATATGTATTTACTTGTATGAGTTGTGAGTAGTATCGACTTCTATCAAGTGATTATGATGTTGTGTTTTATGTATTGATGGGTTTAAACTACCTATTTGTTTGTGCTTTGTCTTTCCAACAATTCTCATTACATAACTATATGCATAGGAATTAGTGTTCCAAATATGTTCTTAACACATAAAATCACAATATTTTGCAACGTAAGTTAAAAAAAATTGAACAATGATAGTACCTTAATTCAAAAGTCACTCATGACAACGATCTATAAAGTAATCTTGAAGCAGGTCTGTCCAATACTTATTCCTTAACAAGTACATATGAACCTGGTTGCAACACTTTGGTATTTCATATTATGAAAATCAACCAATCCAAATCATATTAGTGCCAATTGAGATACATCAAGTGCCAATTGAGATACATCAATTGAATCTTCATAATGTCTCCACCAATCCATGAAAGCTTCCAAGGAGGTGGTGGGTGGTTCGGTCGGGATGGGTTTGGATAGCACATATAACTTATTCTCATTTAATAGAACATTTTCTCAAATTTTGATACCATGAGGAAAAATTGTGCATATTTAATCAATCTTCCAATTGAATAAATCGTTGGGATGAGTTAATTGTTTTTATGTTTTTGGGGTCATCTATAAAATTTTGAAAAATTCATTTAGTATTTTCAATCTTTAAATTTATAATAATTAATACTCTTCATGTTTCTAAACCATTAATCATCAAAATTTACAATCCAAGTTGCGAAAAGTAAACGGTTAGGTAACATTTTTCCCGCTTACTTAATTCAACAATATAGATAGCGTTTATCAATTGCATCCAATGTAACATCTAAGGTTAAGAGATCCTTTCAACAACGTTTGTTTTGGTATGTTTGATCTCATCTATGTCTGAGGTCTCTCTTGCTTTGGAACCATTTTCACAAGAGATTCTCCATCAAACCATCATTAATGAGAGTTGTGTGGAATTTATAACTACATATTAGGTCACGTTTTCCCACTAGAAATGCAAAACCACCTCGCCCATCATAAGTTGTATTCCAAATGGTTAGGTAACATTTTTCCCGCAAAGTAACATGAATGATGTACGATTGTTTTTCAATAGGAACGATGTATATATGCATTTTCGAAAAAAGGATTTGTATGTTTTACAATTCTAGCTTTTGAAAACATTAAGTTATCATGTATATTGCATACATCCAATGAACATGACACCTTTTAACTTATTTTGAATAATCGAATTTCCTAAAATATGGCTCCTTTAGTTTCATAAAATCTCTAATTTACAAACTAATGATTTGTAGTCAATTTGGAACTAATATCCTATATCAAAGTTTGAGTTTAAACACATTAAGAACCATTTTAGTCTCTTAATAAACTTCCTTTATTATCTGTACTGGGAATTTGTATGAGTTTTAAAATATCCATTTTTACTCATTTTTTTACTACTTTCAAAAACTTGACATTTGTAATAAAACCATTTATTACAAACCCATTTTACCATCTCATGTTAACATTGTCATATTTTGAAAAACAAACTCCATGATGATTTGTATTTTGTTATTTAGGTTGTCTACCATGAAAAATCTTATTTTCATTCATACAAACAATAATAACATGTAACGCCCGGTTTCTCAAATTAAGATACACCATGTAGATTAACAATATAACCACAAAAGAAATGGTGTATCTAAAGAGTGAGTAACAAGTTTACAAGAGAACATCAAAACCAAAGGTTAAGTTATAGTCTATGTATATCACGAGTTACACACTTGTTTTTCAAAAATCGGTTTAACAATAAAACCACAAAAGAAATGGTGTATCTCAAGAGTGAGCAACAAGTTTACAAGAGAACATCAAAAGCAAAGGTTAAGTTATAGCCTATGTATATCACGAGTTACACACTTGTTTTCCAAAAATCGCCTTACACAAAACTACAGTCCAAAATAGGGAAAAACAGTTAGGTCCAACTCCAACTTCAGCTATCCCTCTGTGATACACTTCCCATGATCTCCACTACCAGAACCTAAAACACAACAACAATAACAGTTTACAAGTAATCATTGGTTAATCGAGTTGTGACACCCGATATATTATTGAACTCGTTCTTTATGGACTATCTCAGTCCCTCAGTGTGATCAACACACTTTAACTCTTTACACCAACTCAAAACATGGTTATACAAAACAAAACCAACACACATCATGAAGCTCATAGAACACTTCCTTTTTCTACAATGAACAACTCAACCACAACACATTTCATTAAAAGAATCAATAAGCAACTACTCACCTGATGTCGGGTCAGTATATGAAACTCCCGAACTGCGCGTACCGTGCTCCTGTCTAACTTTGGCTGTATCACAACAGCCTGAGTTAATACTCAAACATCTAAAACAATCTCAATAATATCCAACTCATAAATCAAGAAATTGAAATGTGGAAAGGAGTTACAAACAAAATATAACAACACTATCTTAGCCGTAGCTCCAAAATTCCTCAAATTCTACTCAATCAACCAAAAACACCACAAATAACATACTTTTAGCTAGGGTTTAGGATTAAGTCTGTCTTTCATACTATAATCTAAGAAAAACTTACTTCAACCCATGCTAGTTACAGGTGGTTCTGTTGGGTTTTAGTGCAAACTTTGAGCTAAAATCCTAAGTTCATATGCACCTTATAGGGTATATGTTTTTATCAATTAAACTTATATCTAAGGTCAATAATAAAATTACAAAAGATGAATTTTATACCTTTAACATTTGGAAGCTAGCACCACAAATATCGTGCCTCTAATGGCTCAAACCCAATAACTAGGCAAGCTAGATGAGCAAGAGATAACAAGGAGAGAACCTTGCAGTTGGCGTGAATAATGGGGTGCCAGGGGCCTCTATTTATAGGCTCCATGTGATAAGCAATAAGGAGTATAACTGCCTTATTTAAGATCCTCATATGATAAGGCTTTTATCAGATAAAAGGATCTGCTTATCACTGCCATAAACACCACCATGGGATGCGAAATCCACAAGGCTCCAAGCCTTGGATTTCGTCCATCCCATTAGGGTTTCCAGGTTGTTCATTGTTGTAACACCCAGTTTCTTATCTCTAGATTACACCAATAATCACTCAAAATAACCACAAGGGTTTATGGTGTAATCAAAGTTAAGCAACAGAAGTACAAGTACATATCAAAAGAACAGGTATGTAACAAACACGTCCCAAGAACTGGGTTACAAAAGACTGTCTACAAAACTGTACAAAAGTGTATTATAGTCTACAACTAGTTCAAAAGTCAAGTCCCATGTCCAGATGAATCATCCCTTAGCAATCTTCTTACCTCTGTCACCTATAACACAACATATAACTATTTACATGAGCTAATTAAGCTCAGTGAGAAAAATTGTCAGAGTTTAGAAATCAATCTAATAATTATCATAATTTCCACAATTCAAAACACTGGTCTCTATTTCAATGACTATCTCAGTCATTTGGTATACTCAATCAAGCTCAGCAATCACATTAACAAGAAATTCTCAATTTTGTTTAATTCATGTTAATTGGTTATCTCAATCAATTAAGATGTGCAATAAGTCAATTTAGTTATAACCAAACTATTTATATTGAATTATAACTACTCACCTGATGTCTGTTCAGTCAGTGGTCTACCCGTGCCGTGTGTATATCTTTCCCTTCTCTGTGTATCTGCTCAAAACAACACCTCATGTCATACTTTAATATTCTCAAAACAATTTAACCACATCTAACTCATTAGATCAAGAATTTATAACTAACAAGATCACAATCTATGAACATCATACACTATTTACTCATAACTCTCAATTTATGCGGTTTCTTACCAAATCAACCGTTAAAACTCCACAACAATCACATCAAAGACTCCATATAACTTACAATAACAACCTACTAACAACACATGAGCTAATTTAGAGCATATTTTCGAGTTCAAGAATCTAGGGTTTAAGAATCTAGGGTTTAAAACCCTAAAACCACAAACCACCAACTTCAAAGCTAGAATTTAGACTCTTATAAACTTGCTACACTATTAATTGAACTCTAACTTTATCAATTTCGCAGATGGTTCTCAAGACCACCTAGAATCACTCCAACACAAGTATTCCACGGTTGAAACAAAGCCAAATTCAAGGGAAGTTACCTTTTAAGCTCCAAATGCAAATCCTTAACTTCAATTCACGATTAATAGGCTTAAATATCGATTTAGATGGCTTAGATGGCTTAGAAATCGATTTCTAGGGTTTAGAAAGGGTTTTGGTCGAATTGGAAATGACCCAAATAAAGGAAAACCCGTATTTTAAAACACCCCTGATGCGCGACACGACCCGTGTAGGCTCACACGACCCGTGTGAGACCTACAGCAAGCCATCCTGAAATGCACAGACCCACACGACCCGTGTAGCCTCACACGACCCGTGTGAGACCCAAACTCGCCTCGGTAATTTTTGAACAAGAGTTACACGACCCGTGTGAAGGTACACGACCCGTGTAGACCTGAAAAAGGGTACTGTTTGGTTCTTAAGCCTTTCTACACGACTCGTGTGGTCTTACACGACCCGTGTAGCTCTGATTTGACATTTTACAAGTCCAAACTTCACTCAATTGGGTTTTTAACCATCCTAACTCATATAACAACTTATTTAATCTTAATTATACTAAGATTAACACAAAATCTATATAAATTAATAATATGGTATTACAAGTTCTTACCCCCTTCAAAAGATTCCGTCCTTGGAATCTCTTGAAAACAAGAAGGGATACTTTGATCGCATCTCCTCTTCAGCTTCCCAAGTGACATCTGTTCCTCTATGATGTCGCCATTGTACTTTAACTATTACAATCTCTTTGTTTCACAACTTCTTGATCTTTTTGTCTAGAATCTTCTCCGGTTGTTCTTGATATTGAAGTTTACGATCTAACTGAACTTCCTTCAAAGGAACACGTGTCGACTCATCGTATAAAGTCTTACGAAGATGCGAGATATGAAACACATTATGAATTCCCTGTAGCTCATCAGGGAGTTCAAGTTTATATGCTACTGCTCCCACTCGTTGAATTACGCGAAAAGGTCCAATAAACCGTGGACTTAGTTTGCCACGTTTACCAAAACGAATAATTCCCTTCCAGGGAGACACTTTTAACATTACCATATATCCGACTTGAAACTCCAACAGTTTCCTTCGTTTATCTGCATATTGTTTTTGACGCTGCTGAGCAACTCTCATATGCTCACGTATACTTTTTATCTTTGCTTCAGTTTCAGTTATAATTTCAGGACCCGCTAGTGGCTTCTCTCCCGCTTCTGTCCAACATGATGGTGTTCTACACATTGACCCATATAACGCTTCAAAGGGTGCCATTTGAATACTAGAATGATATGAGTTATTATATGTGAATTCGGCTAAAGGTAGATGATCATCCCAACTACCTCCAAAATCAATCACCGAAGCTCTAAGCATATCTTCTAGCGTCTGAATAGTTCTCTCGGTCTGACCATCAGTCTGCGGATGATAAGTCGTACTCATTAAGGCTTTAGTTCCCAAATGTTTTTGAAAACTTTGCCAAAAATAAGAAGTAAAACGACTATCGCGATCAGAGACTATAGAGGTTGGTACTCCGTGTCGTCTCATCACATCCTTAAGATAGATCTCTGCTAATTTGGACGCTTGATAATCTTCTCGTATGGGAATGAACTGTGCTGATTTGGTCAATCTATCAACAATTACCCATATAGAATCGAACCCTCGTGGTGTTCGGGGTAACTTGGTGATAAAGTCCATAGAAATCTCATCCCACTTTTTCATCGGTACATGTAGTGGTTGAACTAACCCGTATGGTCTCTGATGATTTGCCTTGACTTGTAAACAAGTCAGACACTTCTCCACATATCTCCCAACATCACGTTTCATTCCAGGCCACCAGTAAAACGGCTTTAAACTTCTATACATCTTCGTACTACCTGGATGGATTGAATACCGTGTACAATGTGCATCTTCAAGTAACAGCTGTCTCGTTTCTCCGTGTCTTGGAACCTACACTCGTCCTTGAAAAGTCTTCACTCCTTGTGCATTTTCAACCAGTTTATCTACATACCCAACCATTCTCTCACTCTTCATATCATTGGCTTCTCTCTGGGCACGTTGAATCATTCCTGGCAATTTACTAACCACTCCTATTCGAGCTGAAACGACTCGAATAGGTGGTTCTTTTCGGCTTAACGCATCTGCCACTACATTTGCTTTACCAGGATGGTAAAGTATTTCACACTCATAATCTTTCAAAAGATCCATCCATCTTCGTTGTCTCATATTCAGCTCTTTTTGATCAAACAGATATTTTAAACTCTTATGATCTGAATATATCTGGAACTTCACACCATAAAGGTAATGTCGCCAGATTTTTAGTGCAAAAACAATGGCGGCTAACTCCAAATCGTGTACTGGATAAGTTTGCTCATGAGGCTTCAGCTGTCGAGACGAATACGCAATTACTCGCCCCCTTTGCATTAATACACATCCAAGACCGATCTGTGAAGCATCAGTAAAAAGGACAAAGTCTTCTACACCTTGAGGTAAAGCTAACACCGGAGCTTCGCATAACGCCTGTCTCAGTTTTTCAAAAGCTTCTTGTTGTGCTTCAGCCCAGATAAACTTCTCTGTCTTTTTGGTCAGCTTTGTTAAGGGCAAGGCAATACTCGAAAATTTCTCAATAAATCGTCGGTAATAGCCAGCTAGTCCCAAAAAGCTCCGAACCTCAGTGGGATTTTTGGGTGGTGCCCAATTCATCACTGCTTCTATCTTGGCAGGGTCCACTTTAACTCCTTCTCTGTTTATCACATGACCAAGAAACTGGATCTCTTGCATCCAAAACTCGCACTTCGACAATTTTGCATACAATTTTTCTTTACGAAGAAGGTTTAAAACTAACTGTAAATGTTGCTTATGCTCCTCCCGGCTCTTGGAATAAATTAAGATATCGTCAATAAACACTATTACGAACTTGTCTAGGAATGAATGACAAGCTCTATTCATCAGATCCATAAAAGCCGTCGGGGCATTCGTCAAACCGAACGGCATTACTAAAAACTCATAATGACCGTATCGGGTGCGAACTGCTGTCTTCGGGACGTCAGATTCTCTTACCCTTAGCTGATGATATCCTGATCTCAAATCAATCTTCGAAAAATACACTGCTCCCTCCAACTGATCAAACAAATCGTCTATTCTCGGTAGGGGATAACGATTTTTCACAGTAATTTTGTTTAACTCGCGATAGTCTATGCACATACGCATAGAACCATCCTTCTTTCGAACAAACAGTATCGGCGCACCCCACGGAGACGAGCTCGGACGAATAAAACCGCGATCCAAAAGTTCTTGTAGTTGTTTCTTTAACTCCTCCATCTCGGACGGCGCCAATCGATAGGGTGCTCGAGCTATCGGTTTCGATCCAGGAACTAAATCGATAACAAACTCCAATTGACGATTTGGTGGTAAGCCCGGAAGATCGTCAGGGAAAACATCAGCAAAATCTCTCACTATCTCAATATCCTTCACAGTGGGACGTTCGGTTTGAATTGGGGCAACATGTGCCATAAACAAAAGAGCACCTCTTTCGGTATACCTTCGTGCTCTCGCGAAAGATACTATTGGAATATGTTGAAAACGGCATTCACCTCGTATTAACATCTGAGACCCGCTCGGAGTTCTCACTGAAATAATCTTTCCGTGACAATCCATATTTGCTCTATTATTATCTAACCAGTCTATTCCAACTATTATATCAAACGCACGAGTATTCATCGGCTTCAAATCAATAAGGAAAGAAATCCCATTGATTTCAAGCCGACAATTTGTATACTGAGTGTTCACTATAACATCTCTCCCGTCAGCAATATCAACTATCAGGCTCTCACTCATTTTAGACACAGGTACATTAATTCGAGACGCGAAAGGTACAGATATGAAAGAAATTGATGCACCAGAGTCAAACACCATACGAGCTCGAAGAGAATTCAGGCTAAAAATACCTGTAATCACATCTGGTCGCTCTCTAGCCTCCTCCACGGTCATCTGGAAAGCTCGAGTTCTAACATTCCCACCGCCTCTATCTCGTCTATCGCCCCGATTATCACCTCGTCCTGCCCTCGGAGTCTCGCGACGTGAATCAGTTCTCGGCTTTGGGCAATCCGAGCGAATATGACCACTTTCCCCACAATTGAAACACACACGATTTTTCTCCAAACAATCTCGAGCCATATGCCCTGTCTTCCCGCATTGATAACACATAAGAGACGGGGTGCTCGTATCACAATTTCCAGCATGTTTTCGACGGCATTTTTCACACCACTTGTTCTCAGTTTTTCTTGGATCACCTCGATATTGATAACTCGGAACTGGCTGCTTTTGAGAACTACCCTCGGGCCTTCCTTCCCATTTCCTCTTCTGGCCTCCGCTTCCTTGGTCCCCCTTCCTTTCACTATCTTGCCTCCGCAGTTCTTTTTCTCGAGATTTAGCTGCCTCAACAATCTGCTGATAAGTTGTAAAACTGGAACTCTGTAAAAACTCTCGTATCTGGGTCCTCAGTCCCCACAGATACCTATCAATCTTCCTTTCTTCCGTATCCACCTGATGAGCAGCAAATCTTGCTTTTTCGTTGAACTCTGTGGTATACTCCTGTACTGACCGCGTTCCCTGCTGCAATCTTAGAAAATCTTCTTCCAAACTTTCCATCGCATTATTTGAACAATATTCCTTCATAAACTTCATTTTGAACTCCTCCCACGTCGGTTCTGGTTCCAATCCCTTCTCTATATCAAGGTTTATATTCTCCCACCAGAATTGAGCATCTTTATGTAAACAATTAGTGGCATACTCAACTTTATCTTTTCCCTCACACTTACTCGTACGAAAAACTTTCTCAATATGTGTCAACCAATTTCGTGCAATAACAGGATCATCAATACCGAAGAAATCATTCGGTTTGCATTTGCGGAACGTCTCATAACTGCAACCCTTTGGTTCGCCCGACCCTCCGACTTCAATAGGTATAGTAACCGGCTCTCTCTGTCTCTCCCCAACCACAGGTGTGATAGGAGGTCGATCTCGATCATCTCTATTCGTCACCTCCGTCTGAGGTCTCATTAAGGTAGGCAATAAGCTTTTAACTGCTTTTGCTACCTCTGCAGCAATCAACTCTTGTAAAGATGATGTTAACTCAGGCGGCCTCTCGCCTTCAGACTGGCACCCCAGTCTTGGATCTTGTGATCCCGAATGCTCATCTCGGTGATCACCTCCCTCTTTCTCCTTTCCAGAACTCATAATGAGGCTGAAAAGAAATTTAACTCGTTATAATCTCATTTATCTCAATACTCTTCTTCACATCACATATCTCTTCAAAATTCTCGGAATAATACACATACTCACAATGTGTGCTTAAGGGAATAATTGCATAGGGACAATATGGGACCTATCTTTTTATTAGTTTGAGTTTAGAATTTACTCTTTAAAGTCTAATTCACTCAAACCCTTGCTCTGATACCAACTTGTAACACCCAGTTTCTTATCTCTAGATTACACCAATAATCACTCAAAATAACCACAAGGGTTTATGGTGTAATCAAAGTTAAGCAACAGAAGTACAAGTACATATCAAAAGAACAGGTATGTAACAAACACGTCCCAATAACTGGGTTACAAAAGACTGTCTACAAAACTGTACAAAAGTGTATTATAGTCTACAACTAGTTCAAAAGTCAAGTCCCATGTCCAGATGAATCATCCCTCAGCAATCTTCTTACCTCTGTCACCTATAACACAACATATAACTATTTACATGAGCTAATTAAGCTCAGTGAGAAAAATTGTCAGAGTTTAGAAATCAATCTAATAATTATCATAATTTCCACAATTCAAAACACTGGTCTCTATTTCAATGACTATCTCAGTCATTTGGTATACTCAATCAAGCTCAGCAATCACATTAACAAGAAATTCTCAATTTTGTTTAATTCATGTTAATTGGTTATCTCAATCAATTAAGATGTGCAATAAGTCAATTTAGTTATAACCAAACTATTTATATTGAATTATAACTACTCACCTGATGTCTGTTCAGTCAGTGGTCTACCCGTGCCGCGTGTATCTCTTTCCCTTCTCTGTGTATCTGCTCAAAACAACACCTCATGTCATACTTTAATATTCTCAAAACAATTTAACCACATCTAACTCATTAGATCAAGAATTTATAACTAACAAGATCACAATCTATGAACATCATACACTATTTACTCATAACTCTCAATTTATGCGGTTTCTTACCAAATCAACCGTTAAAACTGCACAACAATCACATCAAAGACTCCATATAACTTACAATAACAACTTACTAACAACACATGAGCTAATTTAGAGCATATTTTCGAGTTTAAGAATCTAGGGTTTAAGAATCTAGGGTTTAAAACCCTAAAACCACAAACCACCAACTTCAAAGCTAGAATTTAGACTCTTATAAACTTGCTACACTATTAATTGAACTCTAACTTTATCAATTTCGCAGATGGTTCTCAAGACCACCTAGAATCACTCCAACACAAGTATTCCACGGTTGAAACAAAGCCAAATTCAAGGGAAGTTACCTTTTAAGCTCCAAATGCAAATCCTTAACTTCAATTCACGATTAATAGGCTTAAATCTCGATTTAGATGGCTTAGATGGCTTAGAAATCGATTTCTAGGGTTTAAAAAGGGTTTTGGTCGAATTGGAAATGACCCAAATGAAGGAAAACCCGTATTTTAAAACACCCCTGATGCGCGACACGACCCGTGTAGGCTCACACGACCCGTGTGAGACCTACAGCAAGCCATCCTGAAATGCACAGACCCACACGACCCGTGTGAGACCCAAACTCGCCTCGGTAATTTTTGAACAAGAGTTACACGACCCGTGTGAAGGTACACGACCCGTGTAGACCTGAAAAAGGGTACTGTTTGGTTCTTAAGCCTTTCTACACTACCCGTGTAACTCTGATTTGACATTTTACAAGTCCAAACTTCACTCAATTGGGTTTTTAATCATCCTAACTCATATAACAACTTATTTAATCTTAATTATACTAAGATTAACACAAAATCTATATAAATTAATAATATGGTATTACAATTGCCCAACTATTGAACAAATACAATTCAGCCCCTGCACTATTAATTAATCAAATTAATCCCAAAATTAATTCTAATTAATTTCTGATAAATTATTAATTAAATAATATGATTTCTAATTAGTATATTATTCTCATAATATATTAATAAATCATTATTTCTCTCTCTTAATTAATCATATAGTCCTTTTCCAGTTACGAGGGCAACCCAAAAGGACTGTGCTGCTGTCAAATTAAGTATACTTCTAAATTATAGTTATTGCTTAAACACCTTAATCCAACAGGTTCATCAACATCACCTAGAACTAACTCAATCCAAGCAAAACAACACCCAATTTGAAGTTAGAACAAGGAGTATTACCCAAGGTTGTAAAAGTCGTTTGATGGTAGCTTGACGGTCGAGTGGGGTTAAGGGATTAATCGGATTAATCGAGGATTAGTCGGCGATTAATCGGAAACCCTAAGTTATAAATGAATTAAATTAAAAATATATAAATATAAAAAATTGCAAAGTTTGATTCATTTTATTATGAGATACACATCAAAGGTTATACATTTGTTTATTTTTATTATTTAATATTGATTTTTTTCAGTTTTGCTGAGTTATTAGAGAGTGTGTCATTATTTAAAAATAAAAAATTAATAAATATTAAAAAATAAAAAAATGAAAAAATGACCGCCAAGACCGATTAATCGGCCGCCAAGTCCGATATTTGACCGATTTTTGCAGCAAACCGCCAAGCTGACCGATTATCGTAATCGGTTGAAGACCGCGAAGCGACTAATCTCCGATTAATCGGCCGCCAGGCTGATTTCTGCAACACTACTATTACCTTATAGACGCAAGATAACAATTCCTACTTCAATTTCTCGAGTCCCAAGCTTCTAATCCAACTTCTGAGGGTTCTTGGGGGTTTTCAAAGGTTTTTGACGAGTTTTTCTCCTTTCGTTCCCCCAAATTACCCTTTTAAAACAGACTTAAAATTTGTTGGAACTACGACAGGTAGCGTCGCTAACCTTTATGGTTAGCGTCGCTAACCTGGTCAGCTCCAATAACTTTTTCGTTCAACTTGAACCAGTCAGCTCCATACTCAGCTTGAACTTTCAAATTAACAACTTACTTTCATATGGAGTTACTATCTCATGGTTCAAACACTCCTAAAACTCTCCAAATCACATTTCAACTCAACTAATCTTAATTACACGAAGATTACCGTGTTAACACTTACCGAAGAGTAATTTTTTTTACCTTATATCCATTCCTTACTTTTAAGGTTTTCCCTTATAACTTTTGTGCTTTGGTTAATTTCACAACCCAACTAGTTTTTGTCTCTATGATTTTCCTTCATAGAAACCAACTTTATGTCTTCAGTCTATATATAATTTGATCATTAGCTCAAAATCTGTAGTTTGGAAACCGAGTAGATGCAAACACCACATCTACAGATACACACGAAACTGCCAAACTCTATATGATTTCATTGCATAGTTTAGCACACGACCCACCATCTTCATATAACAAATTTAGATGTGACAGTCATACTAAGTCATACCATAGATATAAAAAAGGAGTTAATAACATGTCATAACTCTAATAACCATGATGGAAGTCATAACCAAATAGACCATGATAAAAACTGGTCATATGAATGTTTGGTGTTGTAGATCGCCTAGGATTACCATATATAGCTTGTACCACCAACACAAATCCAATACAATATCAAATATGAGTTGAAGGCTCAAGTTTGATTCATTTACTGTGATGGCATTATACTCTAATATTAGGGTGGTGTTTGGTATGATTGAATTGGAGAAGGAATGGAATGGTTCATTCCGTTCCTCCTGAATGAATTTGATTCCTTCCGTTTTCTTATTTTTCATTTCTTAACCAAGGGTGTTTTTTTTAATTGAAATGCAGAAATGGAATGGAAAACTATAATTTAACGCACTTTTCTTTATACAAATGCATTGGGCTAGCATTCGGAGGTATGAGGCCCAATATCGAACAAACGTCGTCGTTTGAAGTCTACAAAAAGTGTAAGGTTAGTGCTCCCCTAGTTATCCGATCATCCTTAAACCTTCACCCATAACGCCGCCGAATCGAATAACTGAACTCCCGCCGGTCAACACATCCACCTAACGTCGACGCCGTAGCTTCAGTTGCTGGAAATCGTATTACAGATGGATGAGGGTTCACATCACTCGTAATTTAAATTTAGCGTTGGATTACCGTCGTTTCGTCGCTTGTTCATTTGCATCCACTTTATCACTCCGGGCGGCGTCGGCGGATTGTTTTCTAGTAAATCTTCCTAGGAAGAATTACCTGTCTGCTTTAGGTAGGTTTAATTTGTCGACTGTTGCTTCGGTGCGAGATTCTTCTTGTGTGAAGACCATGGGTTCGCAAGCAGCGGCGGAGGTAGAGTGGCCGGCCAACAAAGTTAGAGATACTTTTATAAAGTTTTTTGAAGAAAGGAATCACGTTTACTGGAAATCAAGTCCCGTCGTTCCTGTCAATGATCCCACCCTTCTCTTTGCCAATGCTGGTTTGTTATATATTCTCATTTCATTGCTGGCTATATAATTGTATTGCTAATTCGACGTAGTTTGATATAATTCATACTTGTTGAATGCTAATTTGACACCTAATTTCCGGAATTCAGAAACTGATCAAGTAACTTGAACATGTGTATATATTTGGTACTTCGTCTGGAAATTAGGTATCCATCTTGAGATCTAACAGCATTAAATTTGAATTACAGGAATGAATCAGTACAAGCCTATCTTCTTGGGTACTGCCGATCCTAACACAGCATTGAGCAAACTGACTCGTGCATGCAACACCCAAAAGTGTATCCGAGCTGGTGGGAAGCATAATGATCTCGATGATGTTGGCAAAGACACTTATCATCATACCTTCTTTGAGATGCTTGGTAACTGGTCATTTGGAGATTATTTCAAAGAAGAAGCCATTGGATGGGCCTGGGAGCTTCTCACAACGGTAATGGCAAAATCTCTTTATCTCATCTCACCATTACACTTTCATCTCCATGACTCTTTCCATTTCTATTGGCTTACAGGTGTTTAAGCTACCTACTGATCGAATCTATGCTACTTATTTTGGTGGTGATGAGAAACTTGGCCTTCCTGCTGATAATGAAGCTAGAGAAATCTGGCACAAATATCTGCCACCTGCAAGAGTTTTGCCTTTTGGTTGTAAAGTAAGTTTTTTCATCTGTTTTTATCATTCTAATTAATCTTGTTTACTAACTTCTTTAATTTTATAACAGGACAATTTTTGGGAGATGGGAGATACTGGACCTTGTGGGCCCTGTACTGAAATACACTTTGATAGAATTGGTGGTCGTGATGCTGCAGATTTGGTTAACAATGATGACCCTACCTTGATTGAAATATGGAATAATGTGTTTATTCAGGTAAAGATCTTGAACTTTGTCATAGTTTTTGTGTTCCATTGAAGGGTATTTTGGTAATTTTTTTTTTTTTTTCCTTGTATTCCACAGTTTAACAGGGAAGCTGATGGATCCTTGAAACCTCTACCTGCCAAACACGTGGATACTGGAATGGGATTTGAAAGATTGACTTCAATTCTTCAGAACAAGCTTAGCAACTATGATACTGATGTCTTTATACCTATTTTTGATGCTATCCAACAGGTATTGTCTCTTCTGTTTGTTTTAAATAACTACAAAAACACATACACCTACACTCCTTATTCATCTTCTAGTTCTAGTTGCAATATACATTTGTCTGACTTGTATTGCTTTTGACTAGTCAACTGGTGCTAGACCATATTCGGGCAAAGTGGGCCCCGATGACAAGGATGGAATTGACATGGCGTACAGAGTTGTTGCTGATCACATTAGAACTCTTTCATTTGCCATTGCAGACGGTTCTTGTCCAGGTTAACCCCACTGTCCGAATTGTTTTAGTATTACTCATAAAGATTTCTTTATTTTTTAGGGGTTTTCATTTGTCGTGCGATTTGTATAGCTAACATTACATTAACCAGAATGACTGATTGTGTCATACAACTTGTTCTAATTTTTATAATAATATAATTATTATTGTTTTACAGGCAATGAAGGGCGTGAATATGTTTTGCGCCGTATTCTTCGCCGAGCTGTTCGCTATGGAACAGAAGTATTGAAAGCACAGCAAGGATTTTTCAATGGGTAACTTTTGAAAGTTTGATTTAAAATTAATAATATTTTGTATGCATATTTTCTCTCAGTAAATATATCATATTGAAGGGCTACAATATATTGTATATGTAACTTTTGGTAAATTTTTGTCATGATGGATTCAGATTGGTAAAAGTTGTGGTGGATGTAATGGGCCATGTTTTTCCTGAACTAAAGCAACAAGAGGCCCATATTAGAGAGATTATAGCAGAAGAGGAAGCAAGTTTTGGGAGGACATTACTCCATGTAAGTTTGATCTTTTATTCTACAACCCTATTTTTATTACACAAAAGTTGAAAATCAAATTGAAAAAAATGAGATCGGTTTTTAATGAATTGACCTCTAAGTTTTGCGTATAATGAGGATTAAAGCAGTATTTTTCTATTTTTTAAATAAAAATCTCTGGTTCAAAGAAGAGAAAACAAGAGAAATGAAAAGGTGAAAAAACGCGATGTATAGAATGACTAAAGTGCCCATGGTATTGTGTAGGGAATTGAGAAGTTTAAGAAGACTGCTCAAGATGTTCAGGGAAAGATATTTAGTGGACAGGATGCATTTGTGTTGTGGGACACTTTTGGATTTCCATTGGATTTGACTCAGGTATTATGAGGGTTCTTTTGACTAATTATTTTTTATACAATTTCTTTGTATTATAAACTTATATTTTTGTTTTTCCAGTTAATGGCAGAAGAAAGAGGGCTGACAGTTGATGTCGATGGTTTCAATATTGCCATGAATGAAGCTAGAGAAAGATCAAGAAACGCCCAGAATAAGGTTCCTCATTTTGCTTTCATTTTTCTTGCTTGTGTCCAAGAAAAATAACTGAAGGGCTGATTGGTAATTTCCTCCTTTTGTGACAGCAAGCTGCTGTTACGATTGTCATGGATGCAGATGCCACATCAGCACTGCATAAGAAAGGGATTGCTACAACAAATGATAGTTTCAAGTTTACATGGTTTAAGGTATGTAGACAAGGCTGTTTACTTATATATAACTTCATTCACCAATCACCATATGTCAACTTACGTTTTAAAATTATCATTTTTTAATTATATTTCAGGACCATAAGACTGTGATAAAAGCCATTTACACGGGTAGTGAGTATGTGGAACGTGCTTCTGTTGGTGATGATGTTGGTATAATTCTTGAGAGCACAAGTTTTTATGCTGAGCAAGGTGGTCAGGTTAGTGTTGACTATTGGCTTATTTATCACTATTATCACAATTAAATATAATTTTAAGATAGGCATGGGTGGTTTTTGTAAATTACACCATATAATGTGCAATAAGCTGTCCCATACATTTTTTTCCTTTTTTAAAGTAACTTACAAAAGTGGTCCCTGTACTTTCTGATTTTTACCATATTTTGTTAAGAAACTGAAAGTATTTCAGTTTTGGTCCCTCTTGCAAGGTTTCGTATCAATTTTGGTCCATTTGTTATTAACTTTACCAACCTTTTTTGTTAATGGAAATGTTTTTCACTTCCCTTCTATTTAATTTCTTAAACAATTTTATTCAGATTTATTAATTTTATTATTTTTGTTGTTATTTCTGTAAATTACACCATGTAATGTGCAATAAGTTGTCCTGCATAAAGCATTCAGTTTCCTTTTTTTAGAGTAACTTACAAAAATGGTCCCTGTACTTTCTGATTTTAATAATATAAATAATATCAAAAAATTAATAATAAACAATAAAATTAAATAAAAAAGTCACTTGTATCACTACAGTTTTGATCCAAAAAAGGACAGTCGTCGTTTTTACAATTTAACAAAAGGGTGGTTTAAGGTAACAACATAATCACCAAAACCGTTAATGAAACCTTTGATAAAAGAACAAGGTTGCAAAAGGTTTTTTTTTTGCGACTTAAACCTGGTAAAAATACATACTTCAGGGACTATTTTTTATAAATTACTCCTATTTTTATTCAAACCGTATGCTTCAAAGTCTGATATGGTATATTGGGTTTAGATATTTGATACTGGACTACTTGGAGGCCAATCTGGAACATTTGAAGTTGTAAATGTTCAAGTTTATGGTGGTTACGTAATTCATCTTGGTAAAATTAATGGGGAATCTGGCAAATTTAATGTTGGCGATGAAGTAATTTGTAAGGTAAGTTAAAATATTTTATACTTACGGTGTCTTTGCATGTTTTTTTTATTTACTTTTTTGTGATCAATATTTTATCGTATAGGTTGACTATGAAAGGCGTCAGCGCATTGCTCCTAACCATACGTGTACCCACATGTTGAATTTTGCCCTCAGGGTAATGGAAAAATAATTGCTTTCAAAAATTTTTATTGTCATTTTGGTTGATTGTTCTCAAATTCCTAACATTGGAATGTATTTTTAGGAAGTACTTGGAACTCATGTTGACCAGAAAGGATCTATTGTTCTTCCAGAAAAATTAAGATTTGACTTTTCTCATGGTAAGCTTATTACTAGTTTGTTAATCAAGTTGAGTATAAGAAGTAGCAATGTTCTTTCATTTGTTTGTTTATTATAAAATTCTACTTTGGTTTCTTTCTATTCCAACATTGTACTTTGAAATTGTACACATCTATAGCTATACCATCCAAATATAAAGCAATTTTCACTAGTACAATTAGTAGTTTTTTCCAAGTACAATGCTATAATTGGGTGGAATTTTTTGAAGTATAATACCTTAATAAGAAGAAAATCGAAAGTAAAATGCTGTAATAGGAAGAAATGAACGCAAGATGTCACAATAAACAAATGTAAAAGTATGTCGCAATTTTGACTGCTATAATTTGGTAGATTTTTCAAAGTACAGTGCTATAATTTGGGTAGATTTTTCAAAGTATAAATGCCTTAATAAGAAGAAAACTGAAAGTACAATGCTGTAATAGAAAGAAATGATAGTAGGATATGCTATGATAAACAAACAGATAAAAGTATAACTACTTTATTTTGGTAGATCTTTCAAAGTGTAATGCTGCAATCGGGTAAAATTTTCTTTTTAATAAGAAAAAGAATGGAGGTACAGTACAACTGCAACAGAAAGAAATGAAAATAGGATGCTATAATAAACAAACAAATAAAAGTATGTTGCAATTTTCACAACTACAATTTAATAGATGTTTTAAAGTACAATGTTGTTGTAAGTCTGTAATAGAAGTAACTAACTAAAAGTATGATACTACAATAAAACAAAAGTATATTGCCATTTCTTGCATATAGCCCTTAATTCTACCCTTCTAATCAAAAGTACTTTTAAATATTCAACAGGAAAGCCTGTAAAGCCAGAAGACCTTCGCAAAATCGAATCAATTGTGAATGAACAAATTAAATCGGAACTAGAAGTTTCTGCAAAAGAGGCAAGCCTTGCTGATGCAAAACGTGTGAATGGATTACGTGCTGTTTTTGGTGAAGTAAGCAATCTAAAATTATATATAGATTTTTATTTTTTTTTTTCATCAGAAAATACTTAAAAATTTAATTCCTTGTACAGGTGTACCCTGACCCTGTCAGAATTGTTGCTATTGGTCGAAAAGTTGATGAACTCTTGGCTAACCCTGAAAGTGAAGAGTGGCAGTCCATTTCCGCAGAGCTTTGTGGAGGTATTTGATGAGGAGGGCATTACCGTCTTTTGCACACCTTTTATTTGTTAAAAGTAAACATGTGTGATATATATTTTTTTAGGGACACATATTTCAAATACACGAGAGGCCAAGGCATTTGCACTTTTGTCAGAGGAGGGAATTGCCAAGGGGATTAGGCGCGTTACTGCTGTTACAACAGATTATGCTTTTGAGGCTATTAAAAAGGCAGCTGAACTTGAAGAGGAAGTCAACCAGGCATCCAAGCTTGAAGGAAGTCTTCTTGAACAGGTTGGTTTTTTAGTTAATAGCAACCTACTTTACTCTTTTAGTTAATAACTTCGTACCTTTTCTTTTTTTCCATTAAACGCTAACCTAAGTTCTTATATGCTTTTGTTTCTCGTGTTTATTTACTTTTATATAAGTTTTTTATTTTATGATATGTGGTGTGTGTGTACTGTTCTTTTTTGTTTCAGAAAGTGACCTCTTTAAATGGTCAAGTAGAGTCTGCAGCTATTTCATCAGCAAAGAAGGCTGATCTCAAGGCTAAAATATCCATCCTTCAGGTAAGATCAAGATCAACAACTTACTTCTATCATTTTATTGATTTAACAACTTAACTAGTTTCTCTTGTGTTATGTCAGAATCAAGTGATAAAGAATAAAAAGAAAGTTGCTGAGGAAAACATACGCAAAGCTGTTGAAACTGCCACCAAAGCAGCAGATGCGGCTTTATCGGAGGGAAAGGCTTTCTGCATTTCACATGTTGATGTGGGGTCCGACACTGCTGCAATTCGTGAAGCAGTTGTAAAAGTCATGGAGCAGAAGGTGGTGGTTATATAAATATAAAATCAATAATCCGTTTTTTTATTGTTTTTTAACGAATATATATTATGGTAGGGAATGGCGGTGATGGTTTTTAGCACCGATGAACAATCTAAGAAGGCTTTAGTGTGTGCCGGTGTACCGGAAAAAAGCGATAAAGCTAACCAGTTGAAGGTTTTGGAGTGGCTGAAGGCGGCATTGAAGCCGCTAGAAGGTAAAGGTGGTGGAGGGAAAGGAGGTCTTGCTCAAGGACAGGTAACTACTATTTTAATTTTTTTTTTTTTTTTTTTTGGTTGTGATGTCAAGTATTTTTTAAACATCGTTTATCCAATGACAATATTACGCTTCCTTTCAGGGACCCGATATAAAGCATGTAGATGAAGCAATAGACGTTGCCAAGTCATTTGCAGCACTCAAACTCGGCTGAAAAGCACAACACTTCACATACCCATTGTTTTAATGGTTCTTCAAATCTCTATACAAAAATTCTCACTTTAAAACCAGGGCTTGGTCTTCACTTGACCAAACCAGAAAGTCAAACCAGGACTGGAGCTGTTCGGTTCTTGGTTCATGATATCTTTTTATAATGTTTTCACTTTTCCAAATTGAAATGATGATGGTTTGTATTAATACTTTTCAGTTTAGAAAACCCTATGATAAACACCTTATCAAAAACTTTTTACTTAATTGCTTTTGAAATCTTTCTATGCATGTACCTGTTGACAACGATTATATGCGCAACATCTCTTCAGCCATAAGGGTCCTTAGTTACATGCATGAGGAACGTACCAACTTCATAGGCCAATCAAATATATATTTTGTATAACAATAATGCACTTTAAAAAGTTGACAACGATTATAGTTAAGTGGGTAATGACTATTTCTAGGGGCGTAAAACAAGTCAATTAGTTGAACTATTCCAAACACATGAATTCGTTTATTTAATAAACGAATGAACATGAACAATGACGGAATTGGTATAGGATATATGGTGGCTCATGCCACTACTCGATCTTTTCTGACAAGAGTAAATTCTTTTTAATCTGAAAAAAATCCCAATCGGCAATTGCCCAAACTAAAAAAATAAGTTTGTGTGATGCGTGTGTTTGTGTGTGGTTAGCCAAACAGAAACAAAAGAAAGCGAGAGAGGGAAAGAATAAAAAAACGCACCCATTGCCTTTGTGAAGTCGACCCTCCTTCATCCAAGACTGATTTTGAGCTTTTTCCAAGCCGAAATTGAGCTCTCTCCAAGCTCTAGAATGAAACAAGTAAGTATGAATCTTTTAGGTTTATGAAATTAGTTGTTTTTTTTTTTTTTTTTAAATTACATGTTTTGCTTGAAATTAGTTGTCTTCTTGTTGACTTGTTTACATTGATTGTTTTGTTTAGTTGTTTAGTTTTTGCTAAATTGTTGTCTTACTTGTTTCTATTGTAGGGTACCAGTTGGTTTTTTTTAAGAGACCAGACAATGCTCTAATGTAATCATACTTTTTAATTTTTTTTTATCTTATTATATTTAGATATTTTTTTGGTGCTACACTGCGCACATTTATATTTCTGGTTCCACCACTTGACATGAATATTTTTTGTTTGTTTAGTTAATGAATGAACGACTTGCACGTTCGTTTATGCTTGTTCGTTAATAGTAATTATGATTGTTCATCTATGATCTTTCACGATTGTTCGATTATGTGTTTGTTCATTTATTTTATATAATGTACTTTATAGTAAATATTTGGATAAAAATGACATATATTTAGACTTTATATTTGAATTATTTCAAGATTTCTTTGTAATGTTTTGTATTGTAGGATTCTCGTATAATGCTTTTATTTACGTACAATTTTTCATTTGAATGTTTATATTTGTTTGCTTAGTATTTTAACGAACAAACATGAACGGAAAAGGATAAGATAATTTGCTAAACAAATGAGCAAGAACAATGCTATTTGTATTTATGTGTCCGTGTTTGTCTTTTTGTTTGGTTAAACTTAATCGAACAAAAATAAACATGTCCTTGTTTGCATTATGTTCATATACATCCCTACTTGTTATAACCCTTTCAAGAAAATAAAAAAACCCAATTACATTAATCTTTCTAGAAAAATAGAAAAAATTACTTGTGAAGATTTGGTTCATTTGATCAGGTTTGGTTTTCATTTTTAGACGGTATAATAAAGTGTTAGAACACTTAAATTTCTATTATCTTCTATTGTTTAGAGATTGGGAGATCTTGACATTTTGTGTATGTCATGTTTTCATAGTAATTGATTGGTTGACATTAATGTAGCTTATCACATACTTTAGAGTTTAGATGACGTCAACAAATATTATCCCAAAATACTATAAGAGAAATATGATCAACCATATTGTTGTAAGCCTTTTCACAAGTTAGCTCAAAATTTTCACTTTTCCCAAAAACCATAAATTTCATAGTGGATCCACTTCAAATTACAAAATTAGCAAAATTGGTCCCTACTTTAATGGAACTTCATTAGAGATTTCTATCATTTTCTAAAAATAAGCATTTTGAAATCTTCCGACCATAATTCCAAACTTATATCTGGCTTCAAATTTCCCGGTCTATAAGTAAAACACCTAAAACTATCTTTAAGTATTGTAAAAATGTTTCGAACTATTTTGTAAGTTTGTAATTCAAAATTGCTAATTATAATACAATTTCATTATACGAATTATGTGAAATTTTTTGGACCTGCTAAACGTGTATTGTCTTAGTCGAGTTGAAACATTAAAAAGGTTGAAAGAACTTGACCCTAATTGCATCGTTTAAAATCTATGACGTGTCAATTAACTAGTTGAAACCTTTTGTGTCTACCCGTTTATTTCGTGTTGGATTAGCGGGTTTAGGGTGAAGACTTTGTAAACGTGTCATGTCATGACAGGTTGAAGCCGTAAACATCTTGAAAGAGCTTAACCCTAACCTTACATATTTAATTTTCGTATCATGTCATGTCAACTCGATTACTTAAACATGTTGAAATCTTGTACCTAAACCTGTTTATTTCGTGCTGGGTTTGTTTCGAGTTAGTAGGTCGTGTCAGTTTTTACCAGCTCTACTTTTCTTGTATGTGTTGATATAAAAGTAGATTATTTCTTCTTGTTGCACTTTGCTTATGTTAGTTTAAGATACACTAAAAATCCTAATATGACTAGAGTTTAAGGTTAAAGTTTCCACTAAGGGTTCCGTTTATGTGATGACCAAGGCACCATATCCATCGAGTTTGTCGGAGTCCATTAGGGTTTAGAGCATGTATTGTATTTCTTTGAACCTTTTATTAGCTCGTGCTATAATATAGGGTAAACCATTACCCGAGATGGCTCAACGGGTAAGATTTAGTAAGCACGTAACCCGAGTTTGAATCCTAGGGGGTTTACATGCTACAATTTATTGTTTGTGGCTTTTTCTCTCTATAAGGTAATAGGGACAGGACAACCATTGTAATTTTTTGGGTTATAACCATAAAAGCCATACGTCTTACAATCTTATTCTAAATTAGCCCTAAATTAATTTTTTACTACTAATATGCCTTTATTTATGGGTTGACTTTTGTATTAAACCTGGTAGGCAGTTACAAAAAGAAGGGTTAAAGGGTGTTTGGTGGGCTTAGACGTTGGAATTCTAAATTACCAAGAATTGGATTGATAGTATTTTTACCACCAATATAAAAAAACACACTCATGTATTCTTCTTCTTCAAGGGGGGGGGGGGGGGGGGGGGGGGGGGGGTTCTTCAACAACATCTAGTACAAAGGCATCTTCTCTAAGCAACAAAAACTCTTAAAGGGTTTTGTGTGGTTGTGGTGTTGAAGCCAACTTTTCTGTTTCTTAAACTAAAAAGAATCTAGGAAGAAAAATTAGGGGATGCCCCAACTTCAAGGTATTTATTGGTGTAAAGTGTTTTTGTTAACTTGTTGATATAATATTTTGTTATGAAATATATGTGCATGATCTAACAAAATGTTGTGACTACTTCAAGTGGTCGGGCCTGCCATTTCCTAATCAAGATTACAAGGACTTGATGTTCCAGATGCATGAAGCTGTGTAGGGTGAAGCTGATGTCAATGCTTAATTGCAAATGATGAATCAAGACAGGAGGTTTTTGTTGAGGATGAAGCTTGTGTTGATAATGGTGGTGCTAATTGGAGTGATGTTTGTTGGTAGTATTGTAGTGTTGATAAAGGTCTTATGAAGTTTGCATTACCATAGTCTAGGATGTTAAGTTTGGTTTTTTGGATGTTGGTTGTAGAACGGAACTAATAATTGGTCTTTCTTTTGGTTAGTTGTTGGTATAGTGTTATGGGTTTGTAATGGTATGTGTAAACTTTTGAATGTGGTAATATACTAGTTTTGTGGTACATTTCTGGATTAGATACTGTGCGAATTGGTCAACCGGAATATGGAATAGGAAAGAAACTTGCTTGAACATGTGCTATGTACTAACTACAAATCAGATGCAACCATGTACTTAGTACTACAAAATGGCAATGTACTTAGCATTACCAACAATGCACTTACTACAAACTGAATTCAACATATAACATATAAATGGAAATATACCCTACTTTTTAAAATGGAAACATGAATTGGTAGACAATATGCAAAATGGTAATATACTTACCATTACTAGTAATGTACTTAATAGAACACTATAAGTGTTTATTACAATAAGGATGACTATTAGATTTAGAACCAAGCTTCTAATTCTACAACAATGACTGAAATGGCCATACATTATCATTGTTCAAAAAGGCCCATCTAAAATCAACATGTTGACAAAAAAAAATTGGAAGCTTGTTACAAAAAGGTGATTACACAAAAAGTGCAAGCAAATTTATAGTGCCTAATCTAACCCCTTTCATAGATACTCCTATTCCAAACTAATGACTTTTCCCTTAAAATAAGCACCTCCATCCTTGTCATACACTGTATTTTCCAATTTGTTTTTGATAATTTTTTCTAAAAACTTTCTTTTGGTTGATTTTTTGGCCAATGATACTTGCATATCTTCAATGAACTCCTCATCACCATCACTGTCAACTTCATTGGCCTCTGTACCCTATTAATTTATTTAGATTTTCTTAACATGCACAATTACATCCGTAAGAAATTTACAAATAATAATGCAATGTGGACATACCTTTTCCTCATTTTCAGGTAACAATGTTACCCCTTCCATAAGAAGATCAATCTCATCATCCGTATATCCCGTCTCTTTTAACTAGTTCAAATAAGTCTACTCCACTATAAGAGACAAGTCCTCAATAATATCTCCCCCCCCCCCCCCCCCCCACCCCCACCACTAAAAAAGCATGGAAACCTTTTTTGATGCGGACATTTTTGCAAAAAGGTGAAGTTGGTATAAGGACTACTTATCTTCCCCAAATCATTAGAATCTAGTGGAAGAGGTAATCGACAAAGGAGTATTTCCTGTTGGTAACCGGCTAACAGTAACATATTAAAACATTGCCTGATTATGAATGTATAATGGCATATTAGTAACAAAAATAAATTTAGGACTAATTTAGAATACGAGTGTAAAACCTATGGTTTTTATGTAATAACCTTTTTCTGTTTCCATTTCTTAGTTGTTTATTGAACTTTTTGTTGCAAGCCTGAAAAAAAAAAAAAAAAAAACTTGAGTTCGTAGCGTAAATTATTTGTTCGGATAATCGAAAATGGTCTTGCAAATTGCATTAAACGGATTCTGATTTTGCGCTTCTGGGTTCATGGCGGATTTTGAAGCACCTTCATTCTCCTTAGGGCTTGATTGTGACCTCTCTGATTCGGAGCCTCAAATCAGTTCTGTAAGTGAAGATGAGGATTATAAAACTCTTATTGTCGATGATTCGGAGCCTGAATATTCGGATCCTCCTCCGAAGCCGAAGCGCCTCCGGCATGTACTCACCACGGATGTCACAACATCATCAACGGTTACGGCCAATCCAAAGGTGGAGTTGAATTCGCGGGAGGTTGTCGATGATGAAGACGTCTTCTATTTGCAGGCAGATAGGCGTGCAGGTGATGATTTACTTGTTGTAATTGTTTCTTCTTTGTATGCACATATATTGATAAATCATTGAATCAATGTAATGTTACATAACCAGCATCTATCAGTCAATTACATGCCCTAATGAAAGAAATACTCTCTGAACACCAAGAGAACACTTCAACAGTTCAACTTTGCAAAACGTCTCATGTAGGGATTTAACCACCACCAAGTCAGGACTAGATCAATGCCATCTTAAAATTTCATACTTTGGCGACCAAATTGGGAATCAGAACAAAGTTGGTTGCCATAATCTGCATTTAATCCATTTTAAAATTATGACTGATGCGACAATGTTAATCAGCAGGAGGAAGAATCGATGTAGTCATCTTAGTGACTTAGTCCATGCTTAACTTTAGCTAAAGTCCCAATCCATCTCAAAATCATGATTAGTAGCCTTAAGTTGTATGTTCTTGACTGAACTTATTGTCTTCAATGGTACCTTAAATGCTTTCATGATTCTTTGGTATTCAATAAACCTTGAAACCCTAATTTTTGGATTTCGTCGAACCATCAAACAATTCCACATGTTCTAAACCTTTGATCACTTATTTGTCACTAATATATTATTTTCATCTTCAAATTTTCATTGCATCCTTCTTCTCATTCATTTTTTTTTTATCTTTAATATCAGACGAACATCTACATGCACACAACCATGCTCTCTCTACCAGTTCAAAGTTACCAAATACACCAGGAGTTTTGACTAAACAACCAGGAAAGAAAAGTCAAACCGTTGGTCAACGTAGACGACTTCTGTTGAGTGTTTCTGACTCTGATTCTGATGATCCTTCTGTCAGTGACAATGTTAATAACATCAAATGTAACATACCAGAATCAATCGATTTATCCACTACAGAAAGTTCACTAGAAGATTTCAAATCCAAGAAAAATTCATTAAATTTTGATGAATCTCTTCCTCCAGCTCTTCGTTACTTTTTTCATGATGACATAAGAATCCAAGAGCTTGTTCAAAGCCGACTTCCAAATTTTTCCCCTTTGTGTAATATATCAAATAGAGATCATGAACAGCCAAGTACATCAGAAATCGATTACATGGGCCAATTTAGCTGCTCAAAAGAAGCTGTTAGAAATATAAAACACAAGAAAAGATCAAGTAGCAGTAAAATTTCAAGAAAAGAGACGATTGAAGAAACATCACAAGGTTGGGTGAACCCAAAGCTTTGTGTTAATAAGGAGATAACAAAAGGCACTCCAAAAAGAAAGTTTCATTCAGTCCCTAAAACTGCTGGATATTGGTTAACAGGTCCAGATGGAAAGAGGGTAAGTTGAATTATTTCTTATCCATTACTTTAATAAATAATCAAAATTTGCCAAACATTCAACACCTTTAAGAAGCATATGTGGTTGACTGTAAATATATTTTGACTGTCTTCAGGTTTATGTTGGTAAAAAGGGTCAGGAGTTGACTGGACGGGTTGCTTACATGCAGTACAAAAAGGTAAGTGCTCTATTAAAGGGTAGAGTAAAATTACTTATATACCCTTATTTTATCTACTAATTCGTTATATAGTCACTTTCAAAGTGTACATCTAAGGAATAAAAAGGTTGGTAGTTTCTTATTGTCAATATTGCATTCTTCTGGCAGGAGAGTGGAACAGGGTTTAAAAAGGCAAAAAGGAAATTTGCTACTAAGAAGAAAAAATGAATGATTCTGATTATGTGTTGGATTTTGCCACATGTTTCCATGTTACATTTTTAATATATATGCATATTAATGCTCCAAAATAAATGCAACATTTTTTTGTAGGATTAAGGTTTTTTTTTTTTAGCGGAAAACCTAGTGAAACATGATTATGGTGGGGCATATATTATGTTTATGGCTTAATTGTAACGTAGTGAGGGTTTTGTTAATGAATTTTGGAGAAAGTATACAAAATATAGATTTATCATGTTGTATAGAATTAGGTGATCTGTTTTGGTATTCTTGTGTTATTAATTGTCTAGGTGTTGGAGTTTCGGGATTTGTGGAATTTCTTTAGAATGGTGTCTAGAATCGAATTGATTTCGTGATAATTTATTAAAATTGGATGCATACCAAAACGGTATTTAACGTTAAATGTTTTCAAGAGAGGTTTTATTCATAGTCGTTGCATAAATGATGTTTATTTGACGTTAAACATGTCAGGGCCAGGGCCACTTGCTGGGCCTGTAGTCATGAAGCGCCCATTTGTGGCTGATTTATTTTCAATGACGTTTTTAGTCATTTTTGGGCTAGTCCTTCTACTTTCTCTTAGACGATTTTTGTGATTTTTTATGCTTTGAATCATCAGTTTTACACTTGGTTAGTGTCGTAATCCCCATTTGATAGTTCAATATACAAGATATCATCTCACCCATGTGTAGGGGTGTAGACGAGACGAGCTAACTCGCGAGATACTCGAGACCGACTCGGAAAATACTCGAGATCGACTCGACTTTAAGCGAGCCGAGCTCGAGCTCGAGCTACTCGAGTAACTTTTCGAGCCGAGCTTGAGCAGTAAAATACCCGGCTCGTGAAGCTCGCGAGCTTAATCGAGTATTTATGAAATTATATTTTTACTATATATATATATATATATATATATATATATATATATATATATATATATATATATATATATATATATATATATATATATATATATACTAGTTGTGTCCCCGCGCAATGCAGCGGGACACAAATGGAGGGGGTGTGGAAGGGGTGATGGTGAGTTTATTCGTGGTACTTGCCTTTGGATAAGAAATTGGTTCGTACATACGTGATGCGTTGGGCAGTGAATAGTTTTTTTTCTGCAAGTACTTTCGTTTTGGCAACCATCGAGTAGTTTCATTATGGCAGTATTTCTTTTGGAAACATGTCAAAGTCTAAACCGTTTACAATAATAAAGTTGATACCGAATAAAATGTCTAAACTGTATAAGCTTCGCTTTATTCGATTTCGGTTCTTTTTCAACATCCATAATATTATATATTAACCTAGAAATCCTTAAGAAGTCAAGTTATTCAAGCTAGATTGCATTCCAAATCAACATCTTTATAATGATAAATTATTCTAGGGTTCAAAATACGGATTTGAAAATTGTAAAAAGAAACATGATCCATTATTTGTATTGATCAGACATTGAAATAGTTTCATTCGAGCGAAAAGTTTCTTTTTTGGCAATTACTTTTTCTGACAGCAGACGGCGAATAGTCTCAGTTCGACAATTAGTTTTTTATTAAATGTTATATTTCAAAGAGCATACAATGTATCAATAAATATGACATGTCCATCTATTTGACTTACATAGTTAACCTAGTCTGATGAATAGTTTTATTGTGACAATCACTTCCATTCGGTAAATAGTTTTCTCATGGTGGCTCGGTCCTTTACTATTCATCTTGCTTCTCTAAATATATAGTAACATTTTATCAATTTATTATGTATTATAGCTTTCTCTATTTCGTCCCAACAATAACAAAGCATGAAAACTAATCCAAAAAACATGTAAAACTTTTTGTAAAAACATGAATGTTAAACAATGTCATAAAAGTCCAGGTAATTACAAAAACGTATAATTGCATTCATAAATTGATCACATTTTTTCTAATTTTTCTTAAATTAAACAACTTTCTACTTTTTATACCAAACGAATTTAAAACTTTTTGGAAAAATAATAATCATTTTCATAAAATAAAGTGCACAATCAATTCTTTTGTAATGTTTACTTGTAATTAATGTAAATTGGCCTAACTACGATTTATTAGATTATCTTGTCATTGGCTTCTTCACGCATAATCACGTAATCTAATTGTTCTCATATTGTAGGATTTGCCCAAGAAGAATACACAAATTAAATGACAATAACCCCTTCTATTGCTCTATATAGAAGAAAAATACAAAAAGAAGTTCATTTCATACACAACATACATATTCTATGTTGCTTTGACAAACTGAGCGCCTACAAACAATTCAATAGTTACATTAACAATAAGATTATATATTTTACAAAATAAAGCAAAATTCACCTGATCTTGATATAGAAACTAAAAAAGATAATAGTGCAAAGAACAACCATTAGCTCACCGTAGAAAAACAAAGACTCCCCCAAAAGCAGACACCGGCTTTAAAAGGCATTAAGATCTTCCAAGGAAAAAAGACGGAAGGGCATTTTGACCAGCAGCACCAACATAGCAAGCCAAGGGCAAAACAGTCAAAATACAAAACAGCAACCCAGGAAACCGAAAAAGAAACATCCAGGAGCAGCAACTTCAATATGTTTCCCTACCGAAATGAGCACAAAAGCAGAAACCAGGTCTGAAATTTTCGTCTTAGGACCAAGGGCATTTTCGTAAAAAATGCAACAACAGGAGATTTGATTAAGAGAAACTAAGCCGCACCTATATACATACCGAGGGTAAATTCTACCAGCACTCCAAAAGCTAAAATAAGCATTCGCCCCCCTCTTTGACAGCATACCCTTAAGATTCAAGCCCCACCATATCATATATCTGATAAGTCTAGCAGCACCGAAACCAAAATTATTCTCATTTGAGCACATTATGAAACACGATACTATTATTTTCATTTGGATTTAATATTAAAATTATTAAAAAAAATTTAAAAATAAATAAATAAATCCCAAGTGGTAGACAAGGGGACAAGGCATGGGAATATTTTTGAGTGAGTGGAAGCTTTTCTTGTGGAAGCTTTAAGACCTCTCGGCTTCAGACCCTGTTCCACACACAAAATGTTTAATATTAATAATTACTTTTGCTCCTAAAGTCAGTTAATTTGCTCTATTACATATTATATTCCCCTACCTGTACATCATTGGTGAGGTTAACTTAATTTAAAATCAAATTAGAAAAATGGATGCATACTTCAAGATACTAAAGCAATATCGTAATAGGATTAACTTCAAGCTTATCTTACCCATTCTCATCCAGTATAATCTGCAATCTGACCATTTGCTATGAGCGAAAAGTCAAAGATATGATAGAAATGACATGGTCCAAATTTATGAGAGAAAAGTCTCACTTGGCATTGTTCACTGCTAATTTTTCGAGAAAAAGATATCAAATGTAAACGAACTTTAATGTAAAAGGCCTTTTTTTAAAGTACGATGCTATTAATGAAATTTTATACAAAGTCCAATGCTAAAACCGATATTCTTTTCCAGAAAATTGTCCTATATTGGTTGTTCTCATTTCTCATTTATCAAATTCATCATATTTTTAGCATTTTGATTAATTGATATTAGTTTTACATAGTTTCTTAATAATCAGACTTAGATTTTCCGTTTTTATTCCAGAATCTAGCTTGAACAAAACACTTGACATATACCGTTGGTCTTTGGACTAATCATTACAACTGTCATGCTTCGGCTTCCTGGCTAGCTTCTATGGCCCTGGCTTCTTGGTCCCTGTTCCCATCTACGACTTCCTTACATAGTTGACCCAGTAGTATTGAATTTAGCAACCCTAGTAGCTTCCCAAATCTGTCAAATTTTGTAAAAACCGTGCAATAATCTGTCAAATTTTGTAAAAACGGTCAAAAGGACCAAAATTGTCAAAATTCTTAAATCTGTCAAATTTTGTATAAACAGAAAGTACAATGCTATAATCCTGAAAAAAAAAGACAAAGTAAATGCTTGGTTTGGGCAGAACTCGCATTTAAGAAAAGTACAATGCTTTAATAACAACAAAAATAGAAGTATAACACTATAAACCGGAAAAAAAATTATTCAAAATTTCAAATATATTATTCAAAATTATTCAAAATTTCAAATTATTCAAAATTTCAAATTATAAACCCTATTTTCAAATTATTCAAAATTTCAAATTATTCAAAATTCTGAAATTTTCAAACATTTCAAATTATTCAAAATTTTCAACTTTTCATAATTTTCAAACTTTTAGTTTTTACTATTACAAAATTACAATATGATCAAAATCCATAAAATCAAAATCCCAATACTAAATAAAAATGACAAACATACAAAAATTAAACAGAAACATTAGACAATTTTGGAGAAGAGCATATACATCCTCCAGAAATCATCCACCATATCAGCAGTTAACAGGATAATTTAGATGATTATCATGATGATCTACTTAAGAATCCATGAAAATGAGAATTTGAATACCTTGTCATCTCAAAGCAATTGACTGCTATACACGGACAATACTTCTTTTGACACGATCTATAATGGTATATAATTTATTAATATCTAACATTGAAGTGATTAAATTAGAACTGAAAATATGAAATGCCATATATTAATTCCATAGAACTTCTAAGATTATTAGAATTAGAAAAACTAACCTATATGAGCGTTGGTTCATTACTTGAATGTAACCTCATCTTCAAAATACTTCCATACCATACTTCTCTATCAAATCATTATGAACTTTTGCTCACATCAGTATTTGACCATTGCTTGAATATTATAGAGCACAAAAACAAACACACACGACATACATAAGAGAATAATTAGTATTATTAACTAATCTAAAGAGCAAAAACTAAATATAGTAGCATATACCTTTAATCAAAAGAAACAAATTGAACCATGTCGGATTTACTGAAAAGAGTGAAATGGTCATATAAAGCTAAACCAGACAAAAAAAATATAAATGGTCAAACAGTAGGTAAGAACCGATACGTACACATACAGTTAGACAAACACATACATATACTCATATAACTATATAAATCTCAACCAAACAACAGATACAAATGGTTTAACAACAATGTTTTCCAATTGCAATTAATAAGAAGCAACTAATCTTTGAGAAACCAATAACATAATTCTATATAGAAAACATGATTTTCCTTCGGTAACTTAATGAATCCAAAATACATAATAAGATCTATAGAATCACTGAACCATCAAAAGCCCTAAAAGGCTAAAATCATTTATCATTTCCTCAAATCATCATTCATGTACTGGATCATTACATAGAGAATGCATTCATGAGGGGACTTCATACCGGACATGGTGGTGGACGAAGGCTAGTGTGTTGAAAGCCGACAGAGGCCCGGATTTTGGTTGAGCGATTGAGGTTGAAGGCGAACGGCGTCATCACTGGATGCAGCTGTGGTGGCTCGTAATAGCAGTAGTGGCGGTAGGTAGCAGTGAGGCTAAAGTGATGGTTGTGAGGGTAACAGGGGAAGCGATGGCGAGCAGCTTTGGTGTGTGTTGTTTCAGATCGTGACGGTGAATGGTGGTACCGGATGCGGCTAATCGTTTGGTGACGGCATAGCGGATCGGATGGTGGCGGAGTGGTTGTGCCTGGATCGTCATGGTGATGGCCGGATCGGATGGTGTTTGTGGGGAGTGGTCCGAAAACAGTTGAGAGGAGGAATAGAGGATGGTGGCGGAATAGAGGAATGCGGCTATTGTTGAGAGCATCAGTGTTTTAGGGTTTCAAGAGAGAATGGCTGTGAAAGGAAGGTGGAGGTGAAGCATGACGGCTCATTAAGTCATCTAGGGTTTAGAGAGAGAGAGGGAGAGAAGAGAGAGAGAGAGAGAGAGAGAGAAAGGTAACAATCGGTGGTGAGATGAAGAGGGAGGAAGAAATTTACGGATTTTATGGAGAATGTTGGCGAGGCAGAGCAGATAAAATGACGATGATAAGCAATCCAATGGTTTAAAAGGTTACAAGTTGGCAATCCATATGACACGCTGGCAATCCTGTGTATTTTGTGTTTCTTTGCCCGGCTACATAATTTGTGCAGTAAGACGTTTGTACAACAGGTATCATAAGTTGTGTCATGTGTATTACAAGTTGTACTATCTTAAAAATTAAGACAATTGTGCATAAAAGGGTTGTAATTTATATATGGTTTATAGTATAGTATAGTATATATATATATATATATATATATATATATATATATATATATATATATATATATATATATATATATATATATATATATATATATATATATATATATATATATATATATATATATATATATATATATATATATATATATATATATATAATCTTTTTTATAATCTACAATGTTTAGCGTAAAACCAAGTTCCATTAATAGTATTAAGCAACATTAAACCCATGTTCTACTCCAAAGGTATATTACAAATCTGAGACATATATAGAGCAAACGATAAAATTGTCTTAAAAACCATGTCATATAAGAACGTAATATATAGAAACAAAAAGGAAGACTTTGTGGGTGAATACTCCAATCCCACATCGGTGGTTGGAATGAAAGAAAATGCTAACTCCACCCTATAAAAAGGAAGGCTGGTGTGTCAAAACAGACAACCATCTATTTGGCATGCCTTCCTTTGAGGGTGAAACCAAAATCAACTGGTTTTAACAAGCCTAGTCCAAAATGGACCGGTTTAGTTTGTTCTATTAGTTAAAACTTCATGAGTTTTCCTGTTTCTATTGGTTGAACCGGTCCGAGTTAAATTTATTTGGTGATTTTTTATTTTTTTAAACTTTAGGCGAGCCGAGCCGTGCCGAGCTCGAGTGTGTTGAGTATTTCATGAGTCCGAGTCTGAGCTTGAAATCAAGGCTCGAATCGAGTTTGAGTCGAGTTTCAAGCTCGAGTATTTTAGTCGAGTCGAGCCTCGAGCTTGGCAATACTCGGCTCGTTTACACCCTACCCATGTGGATGTCCACAAACTGTGTTGGTAATTTTATATTGCCAATGTGTATTTAAATGTAATGGATTAACTTGTTGACAAAATACAATTTTGACAAACATTAAACAAGGGAGGTGCGGAATGCACACTTGTTTGAGTTTGATCAATATTCAATGTACATTGTCGTTTAGGGGCAAAACCTCTAAACTAACGGGGGCCCGGGGGCAGCGCCCCTGGTAGCGGGGTCCAAAGTGCGAAGCCCATGGCTGGGATCACACGTGTGAATGTCAAAACAGTTTGCAACCGAGACATCACACGACCCGTGTGAGTGTCAAAGCAGATTGCAGTCAAGACATCACAAGACCCGTGTTGGAGCACACGACCCATATGATCTTGCCCAGTGATAGTTTCTTGTTAGTTTCAGACAAGTTATATTCGTTTTTCGTCACTTTTCTAATACACGAAAATCAGAACAATCCTCATTTTCTCTTCTAGAAATTTTCTGAATCTTATCCAATCAAGATTTCGATCCGTACCATCGAAATACTTTGATTTGCGAGTGAACATCACCATTTTCAGAGATTCCAAGCATTCATTAACCCCAAATTTCTAACAACTCGTCGATTGTGTAACTACGTTAAATCTCATGTCATGTTTTTGGTTATTTGTTGCCTTGTTTGTGTTTGTTAGACATTGTTATCTTAGTAATTCCGCATCCTATTTGTTGTGGTTGGTTGTTGGCTAATCCCTCCAAGGGATGGTTTTGTGCCGACTTCTCATTTACTTGAGTTGTTGGCAACTTTGTTGTTCAAATACATACCCCCTCCTCCCAAGTTGTATGAGAACACTTAAGTTTTATTTTGGGGTGCATATTAAGCATCTCATTATTTTCTAGCAATTATTACTTAGTTGTGCACACTAATTGTTTGATAAAATATCTAACTAAATAATACCAACATTTTTGGTACCAAATCTTTATCTTATATCAAAAGGTCATGTATTCTATTAGGCGTTACTTTACAAATTAAAAAGTGGAACGAGGTCGGTGATTTTGGTAAATTGCAATGGAAGATGAGCGCAGTGTTGCCCATTAACAATTGTCATTCAGATTTTTATGCTTTCAAAGGAGCTTGATCCGAATACACTAACAAAAGTGCGTAAAAAAATGAAACAATGGGCTTTTAGTATATTACAATTGGCTTTGTAAAATGAAACAATAGCTTAGTTAAGAGATGATCGCAGAGGGGATTCAGTATAAACTCAAGGAGTTTTATTTAAAAAAGTTACTAACCCATATACTACTTATGAAGTTGATTCTTATTTATAGAATAAAGGCGAAATCAACGATAACGAATCATAGGATGATTTTTGTTTTTGTCATACGTTTAAAGGCCATATATTTAAAATTCTAGGAGAAACTATTAGCTATGATTATTTTGCTCACACACGCATGCACGCACACACACACACATACATACACACACACACACATTCTCTCTCTCTCTCTCTCTCTCTCTCCCCCCCCTTTTTTTGGAGAAATACATCTGTAACACCCCTTTTCTCAAACCATATTTAAAATACAAATACAGTTTCAAACATATTTTTACAACTCGTGACTATAAAATAGCCACTTAAATTTTTGTTTTATTTTACAAACTTAAACTCGAGGGGTATTACAGACTCAATACAGATAACCATAATTTAAACTTACAGTGTACAAAACGGTCCCAACTGCAACCTTCGCTCCCTTCACCTAAGTACATAGCATTTCAAAAACATAGTATACGTGAGACATAAAGTCTCGTGAGTAATATGGGTTTAGACCCAAAACTTTTCTATTCCAAACTTGAAATATTAAAAGTACACTGCTCAAAACTGATTTATATCATAAATCTCAAAATGTCTTACTATCTTTACTTTTAAGCTTTAAAACAAAAATACTTTCTTTCTCAAAACTGCTTTCTTTCTCTTTTTCTTGTGACCAACTGAAACTCATGAATTAAGTTATTTTAATTCATTCTACTAGCTCCCCTCGCGGGACAGAACAGATCCGCCCACTCGGTTATGCTCATCCTGTCTCCCCGTTGTGACTTGGAACAAATTCAAGCACAAGGGTATACTAAGCTAGACAACTACTTCGCGACGGGAGGTACCATCCCAGTAGTGTCTTCTGATCCCCCGATTATGTGGGTGATCCTAGTCCGGACAACTGGCTCATACTTCTTTCTTTCTTTAATTCTTACTTTATTTCATCTCAAATTGGTCAAAATAGGACACAATTTGTAAACAACTCTTACTCAAACATTTTATAACTCTTTACTGAAAATACTTTAAAAAAAACTGATTTTGACAACTTAGTTCCCATAAGGAACTTCCTTCAAAATACCTTGCAAACCATACTTTAAAAATCTGTTTTAAACACTAAGCCCTTGTATAGAGCTTCATTCAAAACTATTTTCCAAACTTTAGTATTTATAAACATTTGGAAATCTTACTTTTCTGAAAATAACATATTGCTATGTACTATAGAAATCCTCATAAAACTCACCTTGGTTTTACTACGGTTCACTAGACTTCACGTACGCCTTTTCCTTTCCCGTGCTCAATAACGTTTGAAGCACCACCTATACAAGTAGTATATATAAATACCCAATATAATTAACTCTATAATGCTAAAGTCTCATATAACATAACTCTAGGTCATAATAAATGTATAGCCATTAATAAACTCGTTTAACGGTTTTCTCCGAAATACGCGTATATTGCTACAGTACCCCCCGAGGGGTCGTATTTCAGTTCCGACTCTTTTCCATGAAATCTTAGGCCATATTAGACTTGTGTTTCAAATTTGGAGTTCATTGGACAAGTCTAGCTCAAATTCTAAAAATCAAGTTTTGACGTGAATAGTAATTTTAGCCACTGCCGCTACAGTGACTTTTCCGCAAGGTCGGATTACGGATTTGACCATTCCCGACATGTTCTTATACCATTTTAGGGTTATGGCTAAAATTTCAGATCAATCGGACATGTCTAGCTATGGTTTCTAGCGTTTGGATTTCTAACATTTTTAACATTTTTGGTCCCTGTCTGAAGGGCACTGTAGCACACAGTGCACTGTAGCACGCAGTTTTCACCCATTAAGTCCTTAATCTATGTCTTAATCATATGGGGTTTTTTCCTTGACTAAAACCCTCCATTAGTACAATGTTTTAAGCTATTAAAAGCGTTTGAATCAATCAAATGCAAGAATTGAAGTTCTTGACCAAACTTGAAATTTCTCAAGAATAGCAATCTACTTCTATGTTTTAGAGTTAAATTCTTAACTAATGACTTATTGGAAGCATTAGCTACTTAACCCACATGATTCTTAACTGAAATTGCAGTTTCAATTCTATTCAAGAACCAATTCAAGCATACACCCAAAAACCTAGGTTAGAAACAAAGGAAATCTTACCTTCTTTAACTTTGGAATCACCAATTCCAATCCTTTCTTGATTCCCTTGGCCAATTTCTTGATCTCTTCTTCTTCCTCTCGTGTTCTTCCTGCACACTCTCGCTCTCTCTAGTTCTCTCTGGAGACTTCTATTGTTTTCTTACATAATGGAGGAAATAACAATCCTTTAATATATATATTTAGTTTTTTATAAAAACTTTACATTTAGGTCCCTAACCTTCCAATTCTTCCACAAAAATGGTCCAAAGGTCATAACTCTTCCAACTTAACATTTTTCTTGACATTTTGGTCATTTCCATGTAAAATGACCAGTTTGCCCTTTTTGGTCATATTTCACTATTCACGCGACAAAATTCCAAATTTCATATAATCTCTTATTTCCTATATTATAATTTCACAAATACATATTATTTTACATAATAGTCGTACAACGTGTCAAAAGACGGTTTTACCCTTTACAACTTTTTCGCGGGTTCTTACAGTCACCCCTCCTTAAGCGGATTCCGTCCTCGGAATCTTTTCGTAATCTGTGAAATTCGGATATCTTCTCTTCATTTCTTCTAGCGTCTCTCAAGTTAGGTTTGACCCTAATGGGTGCTTCTACTTGACTAGTACAAGGTTAATCTCCTTGTTCCTTAGCTTCTTAGTCTGCATCTCTAGAATCGCTTCAGGTTCTTCAATTAGTTTGCTAGGAGTCTCCACTCTTAAGTCTTTGTATGGTATTACTAACTCTTCTTTACCAAAGTACTTTTTCAAGTAGCATACATGAAAAGTATCATGTATTCCACTAAGTTCGGGTGGTAATTACAGCTTGTACGCTTGTAACCCAACTCTCTTCAGGATTCTAAAAGGTCCAATGTATCTTGGGCTCAGCTTTCCTCTCTTGCCAAATCTGACCACTCCCTTCCATGGCGACACTTTTATCATCACCAAATCTCCTTCTTGCAAGTCATATGGTCTCTTCTTTAGATTTGAGTAACTCCTTTGCTGATCTTGTGCTGCTTTCATGTTGGCTTGAATTACCCCAATCTTCTCATTAGTTACTCTAACAATCTCTGGCCCTGTAAGCTTAGTCTCACCCGCCTCCAACCAGCATAGAGGAGTTCTACACTTTCTACCATACAATGCCTCGAAGGGTGGCATTTTAATGCTAGAATGGTAGCTGTTATTGTATGCAAACTCCACTAATGGTAGGTGTTCATCCCAACTGCCTCCAAATTCCATCACGCATGACCGTAGCATGTCTTCTAATGTCTGGATTGTTCGTTCACTCTGACCATCTGTTTGTGGATGATACGCTGTACTTAGCTGAATTCTCGTCCCTATTTTATCTTATAAAGCTCTCCAAAAGTTAGAGGTAAATCTGGGGTCTCTGTCTGACACGATAGACAACGGTGCACCATATCTTCTTAACACTTCATCTGTATACAACTGGGCTAACTGCTCCAATGGAGTAGTTTCTTTTATGGCTAGAAATAGTGCACTATTGGTCAATCGGTCCACTATGACCCATATACTATCATGGCCTCTTCTCGTTCTCGGTAACCCGACAACCAAGTCCATGGTTACATCTTCCCACTTTCCGGCTGGAATATGCAATGACTGAGCATCCCCATGCGGGACCTGATGTTCTGCCTTGACTTGTGCACACATAACACACTTGGAGATGTACTTAGCTATCCTCTTCTTCATTCCAGGCCACCAATACTGTCTTTTCAGATCTTGATAAGTCTTGGTACTCCCTGGATGCATGGAATACTTTGACTTATGCGATTCTTCTAAAATCAGCTTTCTTAATCCTCCTGTCTTGGGTACCCAAATGCGGTTCTTGAAGGTCTTTAATCCTTGACTATTAGTCTCAAACTGAATGTCTTTTCCTAGTTTTTCATCTTTTAAGTCTCCACTTTCTTCAACTTTCTGCTGAGCTGCTTTAATCTGCTCTATAATACTGGACACCAATTCTATGCGCATCGACCTTGCCTTGATTCTTTTCTCAGGAGCTTTTCTACTTAATGCATCTGCTACTACATTTGCTTTACCCGGATGGTATACAATGTCGCAATCATAGTCACTGATCAACTCTAGCCATCTACTCTGTCTCATGTTCAACTCTTTTTGAGTGAACACATACTGCAAACTCTTGTGATCGGTGAATAACTTGCACTTTGTACCATACAAATAATGTCTCCAAATCTTCAAGGCAAATACGATCGCTGCAAGTTCTAGATCGTGGGTTGTGTACTTTTTCTCTGGATCTTTCAACTGTCTGGAAGCGTATGCTATAACTTTTCCTCTTTGCATCAATACACAGCCAAGCCCCCGATGCGAGGCATCGCTGTACACTTCAAAATCTTCTGTCCCATCTGGTAATGTAAGGACAGGCGCGTTACACAACTTCTCTTTTAATGTAGCAAAAGCTCTTTCTTGTTCTTCTTGCCATCTAAATTTCTCTTCTTTTCGGGTTAATCGTGTAAGTGGCACTGCTATACGGGAGAAATCTTGGATGAATCTCCGGTAATACCCGGCAAGACCGAGAAAACTTCTAACTTCTGTTGGCGTCTTGGGTGGCTCCCATTTCATCACTGCTTCAACTTTTGCTGGATCAACTTTTATACCTTGGATAGAAACAACATGTCCAAGGAACTGCACTTCTCGCATCCAAAACTCGCATTTGGAGAACTTTGCATATAGCTGTTCTCGCTTCAAGGTCTCAAGTACTGCTCACAAGTGACTCGCATGCTCTTCTTTATTCTTTGAATATATATATCAGTATGTCATCTATGAACACTATAACAAATCGGTCTAGGAACGGTTTACAGACCCGATTCATTAAGTCCATAAAAATCGCTGGTGCGTTCGTAAGACCGAATGGCATTACTAGGAACTCGTAATGCCCGTATCGTGTACGGAACGCTGTCTTTTCTACATCACTTTCTTTTACCCTGACTTGGTGATACCCAGATCTCAAATCAATTTTTGAGAAATAATCTGCTCCTTGCAATTGGTCGAACAAATCGTCTATTCTGGGCAACGGGTAACGATTCTTGATAGTAATCTTGTTCAATTCTCTGTAATCAATGCACATTCGCATTGACCCATCTTTCTCCTTCACAAACAGAACTGGAGCACCCCACGGAGAAGAACTAGGCCTGATGAAACCTTTATCTAGTAACTCCTGCAACTGGGACATTAATTCCCGCATCTCTGTTGGTGCTAACCGGTACGGTGCCCGGGCTATTGGGGAAGCTCCTGGAACAAGATCTATCCGGAATACAACCTGCCGTTCTGGTGGCAAGCCTGGTAATTCATCTGGGAAACCTTCTGGGAATTCTTTTACTACTTCTATGTCTTTATACGTCTGTTTTACTTTGTCTTCAGTCAACACATAGGCCAGGAAAGATACACACCCTTTCCTGATACACCTTCGGGCTTTTGCCACACTAATGAGACTTGGCACATGCTTTCTTCTTTCCCCATATACGTACACCTTAGCTCCTAGGGTTTTAACAGACACCCTCTTCTGTCCACAAGCTATCTTCGCATCATTTGCACCAAGCCAATCCATTCCGATTATTACATCAAAGGACTTAATTCCAATGGGAAGGAGATTAAGTCGGAACTTCTTACCATTAATATCAAGTTCACAATCTCGATACATATGCTGAACTTCAACGAATTTCCCGTCCGCCACTTCTACCTCAAAAACTAGATCTAACAATTCTAATGGGACTTTTAATCTAGCTCAAAACCCATGGGACACAAAAGAATATGTAGACCCATAATCAAACAAGACATATGCAGGTGTCGAGTTGATTAGTAGTATACCTGAGACCACATCGTGAGTCTCCTTCGCTTCTTCCCTGGTGATCTGAAAAGCTCTAGTCTTCATCTTCTGGGGTTCTGTCTTCTTCTGAGCTGTTGACACCACAGTTTCTCCTCCCTTGTTTGGGCAGTTGAAACTATAGTGCCCCATCTGATGGCATGAAAAGCACTCCACTTCACTGGCTTTCTTGGCTTTGCAGTCTTTCGCTTTGTGACCAAATCCGCCACAATTAAAACAGGCGTTTGATCCCGCTCGGCACTCGCCACCGTGTTCTTTCCCACATTTCTCACACTTCTTTACACTTCCCCGTCGACTCTGACTTGAACTCATCTTCCCTTTCTTCTTTATGTTCCCACTGCTACTAACTGCTTTTCTTTTGTCACTAAAACCAGGTCCTTCTTCCTTCCTTCTTTTTCCAACATATTCCACAGTTCGGACAGCATTGATCGCCCCATCTAGCGTTTCGGCTTTCTTTACTTCTAACTCATAGTTCCATGGCAAACCCCAGACATAGCGGTTAATTCGGGACCGCTCACTGGGGTAAGACTCCCCCACAAAAGGTAACATGTCGCAAAACTTCTTCGTATATTCGTCCACCGTCAAGTCCCCTTTCTTTATTGTTAAGAAATCTTCGTTCATTTTCTCCAAATCTCGCATGGGACAGAATTTATCTTTGAGACACGAGACAAACTCCGCCCATGACCAACCATATACCACATCTTTTCCCAAACTCTCGTATTTGGTGTTCCACCACACCAGAGCATCATCCTTCAACTGCCGAGAGGCGTAATTGACCCGATCTTTTTCTCCACATTTACTTGCTTGCATCACTTGTTCGATCTCTCGGACCCATCGCATTGTCACCTTCGGCTCAAAACTGCCATGGTATTTGGGCGGTTTACAAGCCATGAAGGACTTAAAGGAGCAGCCCTTTTCTTCCTTCTTGTTTTCTCCGCTACCTTCTTCCTCGGTTGCCTTTTTAGAGACTTCTTGCGAAGATTGGGCACTGGGTTCACCCATTCGACCATCAATTATGTTGTTCACATCTTGTCTCAACTCATTTCGTAAGTTATCAATTAGAAACTGAATTGCCTCCATAGTGACAGGTTGTGGTGGTGGGTTTGGCTCAGTCTCATCATTTCGAATAACATGTGGTTCACTTCCTCTTGAGGAAGTGTGACTGCCCTCACCCCTGTCAGCTTGTCTTCTGCCTTCCATTACTATATAGATGAACAAATTATCGGTTTAATACACAATTCTATATAGTATTTCGTAAGCGGTAGCATGTTATCTCCTTATCTTGACTGCACTTTTATAACAATCATACTCACTCTATGCCTCCTATATTACTAAGGCAACTTACAACTACTCTTGCTAGTTTAAGCCTAGGATGGTATTCCAACCTAATTCGCTTAAACTATGGCTCTGATACCAAAACTGTAACATCCCTTTTCTCAAACCATATTTAAAATACAAATACAGTGTCAAACATATTTTTACAACTCGTGACTATAAAATAGCCACTTAAAATTTTGTTTTATTTTACAAACTTAAACTCGAGGGGTATTACAGACTCAATACAGATAACCATAATTTAAACTTACAGTGTACAAAACGGTCTCAACTGCAACCTTCGCTCCCTTCACCTAAGTACATAGCATTTCAAAAACATAGTATACGTGAGACATAAAGTCTCGTGAGTAATATGGGTTTAGACCCAAAACTTTTCTATTCCAAACTTGAAATATTAAAAGTACACTGCTCAAAACTGATTTATATCATAAATCTCAAAATGTCTTACTATCTTTACTTTTAAGCTTTAAAACAAAAATACTTTCTTTCTCAAAACTGCTTTCTTTCTCTTTTTCTTGTGACCAACTGAAACTCATGAATTAAGTTATTTTAATTCATTCTACTAGCTCCCCTCGCGGGACAGAACAGATCCGCCCACTCGGTTATGCTCATTCTGTCTCCCCTTTGTGACTTGGAACAAATTCAAGCACAAGGGTATACTAAGCTAGACAACTACTTCGCGACGGGAGGTACCATCCAGTAGTGTCTTCTGATCCCCCGATTATGTGGGTGATCCTAGTCCGGACAACTGGCTCATACTTCTTTCTTTCTTTAATTCTTACTTCATTTCATCTCAAATTGGTCAAAATAGGACACAATTTGTAAACAACTCTTACTCAAACATTTTATAACTCTTTACTGAAAATACTTTAAAAAAAATTGATTTTGACAACTTAGTTCCCATAAGGATCTTCCTTCAAAATACCTTGCAAACCATACTTTAAAAATCTGTTTTAAACACTAAGCCCTTGTATAGAGCTTCATTCAAAACTATTTTCCAAACTTTAGTATTTATAAACATTTGGAAATCTTACTTTTCTGAAAATAACATATTGCTATGTACTATAGAAATCCTCATAAAACTCACCTTGGTTTTACTACGGTTCACTAGACTTCACGTACGCCTTTTCCTTTCCCGTGCTCAATAACGTTTGAAGCGCTACCTATACAAGTAGTATATATAAATACCCAATATAATTAACTCTATAATGCTAAAGTCTCATATAACATAACTCTAGGTCATAATAAATGTATAGCCATTAATAAACTCGTTTAACGGTTTTCTCCGAAATACGCGTATATTGCTACAGTACCCCCGAGGGGTCGTATTTCAGTTCCGACTTTCCATGAAATCTTAGGCCATATTAGACTTGTGTTTCAAATTTGGAGTTCATTGGACAAGTCTAGCTCAAATTCTAAAAATCAAGTTTTGACGTGAATAGTAATTTTAGCCACTGCCGCTACAGTGACTTTTCCGCAAGGTCGTATTACGGATTTGACCATTCCCGACATGTTCTTATACCATTTTAGGGTTATGGCTAAAATTTCAGATCAATCGGACATGTCTAGCTATGGTTTCTAGCGTTTGGATTTCTAACATTTTTAACATTTTTGGTCCCTGTCTGAAGGGCACTGTAGCACGCAGTGCACTGTAGCACGCAGTTTTCATCCATTAAGTCCTTAATCTATGTCTTAATCATATGGGGTTTGTTCCTTGACTAAAACCCTCCATTAGTACAAGGTTTTAAGCTATTAAAAGCGTTTGAATCAATCAAATGCAAGAATTGAAGTTCTTGACCAAACTTGAAATTTCTCAAGAATAGCAATCTACTTCTATGTTTTAGAGTTAAATTCTTAACTAATGACTTATTGGAAGCATTAGCTACTTAACCCACATGATTCTTAACTGAAATTGCAGTTTCAATTCCATTCAAGAACCAATTCAAGCATACACCCAAAAACCTAGGTTAGAAACAAAGGAAATCTTACCTTCTTTAACTTTGGAATCACCAATTCCAATCCTTTCTTGATTCCCTTGGCCAATTTCTTGATCTCTTCTTCTTCCTCTCGTGTTCTTCCTGCACACTCTCGCTCTCTCTGGAGACTTCTATTGTTTTCTTACATAATGGAGGAAATAACTATCCTTTAATATATATATTTAGTTTTTTATAAAACTTTACATTTAGGTCCCTAACCTTCCAATTCTTCCACAAAAATGGTCCAAAGGTCATAACTCTTCCAACTTAACATTTTTCTTGACATTTTGGTCATTTCCATGTAAAATGACCAGTTTGCCTTTTTTGGTCATATTTCACTATTCACGCGACAAAATTCCAAATTTCATATAATCTCTTATTTCCTATATTATAATTTCACAAATACATATTATTTTACATAATAGTCGTACAACGTGTCAAAAGACGGTTTTACCCTTTACAACTTTTTCGCGGGTTCTTACAACATCGGTTTTGCAAATAGCCCTATTAGTAGGAGAGATTCCATAACCTTATTTGATGTGAAGACGATGATTATTTCTGAACATCTAAAGTGTCAAATTCGAGGGTTTAGTGACAACACCTCTCATGATCGTAGTAGGAGTAGGTCGTGGCTTGTTTCCACAACGAGGTTTCAATGGTGGCGAGTCGAGGATACAAGGAAGGATTTGCAAGTGTTCTCACTTGCAAAAGCCTCCGCAATAATAGTACAAGAGGTTTGACGACTCTATGCTTTCTAACAAGTTCCCTTGTAGCATAAGGGGTGCATGCATATATGTGAAGTGTTTTTTGGGTGTATCCACTTACCTCCTTGTATGTTGATTGCTTCTAAGGATACTCGGTAAATCAATAACCTTAAGGCCGACTTGATATGAAGGAACTTGTTGAAGAAAATTAACTTTTGGGCATGGAGATTACCCGAGACTAAAAGCTCAAAACATTGAAGTTGACTCAATCGACTTATATCAAGAAAAATTTGAAAGCTAGGTACATGCGCCCCACGAAGAGCTTACCTAAAGGGTTTTAGGTTGTGGTGATTTGAATGAATAACAAGCTATGATATATGAAATGTCTTCAGTGTCAAACCCCCTGGGGGGCAAGGGGATGGAACCGAGCAAACGTCCGACCTTCTTGTTTTGATGTGAATCTTGTGTCTTCTGACCAAAGAGATAGATGGTGACGGGACGGTCACCTCGGCGAGTCAATTGATTAATAAGTGTACTTTGGTTATAGGAGGCACACTACTAGATGGAACACCCTTGTTCCAATCAATGCTAACATTTTAGCGTAGCAGCTTAATCTGAATAAGCTTCCCGTTAAAATGAATCTTGATAAGTATGACATTGATATGTATTTGCTCTTATGTGGTACTTGTGACTTGGCGGCTGAATTTTTGGATCACACGCTTTCACATGTCCTCTTAGAGTGGAGATTTGGTCACAATTGGCTCGATGGTGTGAGGTTGCAATTCCAAATGTCACCAACTACGATGACTTCAAGGTCCCGAAGAATCAACTTACATTCACTTCTTTACAAATGAAATGCTTTCCTGTAGTCACTAAGACCACATTTTTGGCGATTTGGAAGTTTTAGAATGAGTCATATTTTAGAACACTTGAACCAAATAACCCGATTAAATGTCTTAAACTCTTTATAAATTTTTTAGCCTAGCACCTTGCTAGGCTTTCTTAATTCATTGCGCCGATCCAAAAAAAAAATATTGTGCTACCTTTTGGTTAACTGAATACGGACATTCAAGTTTAAATCGATGACGTTCTAACTTCCGGTCGAATGTTTTCTTATCTCGCCTTGTTATCAAGAAGTTCTTATGGGTCATGATCCGTATAATGCATATTTGTGCTTGAAAAAGAGATAACAACAATATAATGTTATTGTGGTAACATTGGAAGTATTTAGAGTTTTAGACAATCAATGAAATTTGAAAAAACATAACGGTAACATAATATGTTCAGTTAATGATGTGGAGACTAATGTCATTTTTGCAAGAGTATTAGATATATTCGTTGCAAATGATCTCCAGCCTAGTTGGTAGTGATGCATCGGGGTTATTATAACCCCATGTAAGTGAAGGTCAGGATTTCGAATACAGACTGTAGCACATGTAGGAGATTTTCCTAAGATGGGGCAAAAACAGGTGGGAGGGAAAATGATCGTGCTTCCCGGCCGCCGGCTAAATGCCGACCTGATTTACCACGACCAGGCATGCTCATAATTATTTGCCGTTTCCAAAAAAATTTAGATATATTCGTATGCTCATAATTATTTGCCGTTTCCAAAAAATTTAAAAAAATTTAGATATATTTGTTTGCATATGATATGATTATGTATTAGGTATTCCACTGTTATACCTATTAAAATTTATGGTTGTTATCTTATTAAAGATTTGAGATATCACAACATCCTCATCTAAAAACACGATGTTTAATTTGACTACAGTCTTACAGAAACATTTTATTATTTATAACGTACAAGTTTTAAGATCACCAACGAAAGTTTTTTTTTATGACTTATTATTGTTTATCACTCACTTGAAAGTATCATTAATTATTTAATTATCATTGGAACATAAAATTTATTCTATTATTATTCATCAACCATTTAACTATCTATTATGCTATTACATTTTATCATTCTATTTAATTACATTTTCATTTTTATCACATTTTCTATATAATTTATTGTTATATTTTTGATTAACTTTGATACTAAAAAGTATATATATATATATATATATATATATATATATATATATATATATATATATATATATATATATATATATATATATATATATATATATATATATATATATATATATATATATATATATATATATATATAGAATCAGGATCGGGTGAGGACTCTTCTTAAAGTGAGGACTTGCGAGGACACCTTAAAAAAATTGAAAAAAAATAAAAAAATATAAATAATAAAATGGATCATAGTACTATATCGGAGAAAAAAAAGATTAAAAAAAAACTTTTCGATCATTATTTTTTTTTATAATGAAATAATGATCCAAAATTAAAACAGAAAAATTGCATCATTACGTTTTGCAATGATGCAAAAAAAATTTTCGAATTTTTTTTGATAATGATATAGTAGTATTCTCGATTTTATGATTTGTATTTTTTTTTTATATATTTTTTAAATTTTTTAAGGTGTCATCGCGAGTCCTCACCGAAAAAAGAGTCCTCACCGGAACCGGACCCTATATATATATATATATATATATATATATATATATATATATATATATATATATATATATATATATATATATATATATATATATATATATATATATATATATATATATATATATATATATATATATATATATATATATATATATATATATATATATATATATATATATATATATATATATCCTAATAAATAAGTAACTCAAAGCCACATGTCATTTTCTCATTAAATTTGCCACATGTCATTTTCTCATAATTTTAAATTTCTTAAGAAAAATTAATTTGTTTGAAACGTTTCTAAGTCTTTAATGATTGGTTTAATTATCATTCAATTTCAACATTAATTGTTATAATTCAATTTAAAAATTAATTGGTTTTTGATATAATATTATTTTTTAATGTTTAGAATGATTTGAGAAACAATAGAGAGACAATTGATGTCATAATAAACAATTCCAATCATAATAGTAAATTTGATTTTAGTACCGGTGACATTCTCATAATCAATTATATTGATCAAAATACAAAGTCGTAATAGTTAAAACCAAAAGTTTGATGTCACGATACACAAACAAATTTTTTATGTATAATTATTAATGTTTAGATATTCTTAATTAATAATTTTTTATATCATCCCGTGTAATACACGGGTCTTACAACTAGTATATATATATATATATATATATATATATATATATATATATATATATATATATATATATATATATATATATATATATATATATATATATATATATATCTTATCCTAATAAATAAGTAACTCAAAGCCACATGTCACCACCATATTCATTTGGTCACATGTCATTTTCTCATGATTTTGAATTTCCCTAAAAAATAAAAAATTCATTAATGTTCTTTCAAAAAAATAAAAGTTCATTAATGTTCTTTATGAAGGTATTTTCAAAATCCGTTTTCCTAAAAGTCATTAAAATCCTTTTATGAAGGTATTTTATTATATGTACTAACATTTGTAGCATAATTATGTTGCCATAATGCGATTACTAATTTTGTTAATCTTAATAATCTCTTTAAGATTGTTAATTTTATATTTTAGTTATTTCGATTACGATGACAAATTAATAACTAATTTCCTGTATTTAGGATTATATTTTTTTCTTAACAAATGGAAAGATATTTTCTGGTAACTTAAATAATTTGGTGATTACATATCACTTCAAAATGTATTAATTTTAATAAACAAACAGTATATTATATTCTAATACTTAGTGGAAAATATTTTTCTTATTTATATTTTTCCTAGCCTAACTTATCTGCCACAATTATTCATTTTTTTTATTGCAAATATAAGAAACCCGGAGAAACTTGGATATATAAAAGAGAACTCATAGAAATAAGAAAATTCTAAGCATTAAATTGCTTTGTTTTGCTTGATGAATTGGCTTGTATTTTTCTCTCTACTTTAGTTATTAACACTTGAACCTGATCGATTTTTTGTTCTATTTTTCAATTTCTTGACCTAAATCGTTTTGTTTTGCTTGAACCAGGTTTGTTTTGTTTTGGTTGATATATTGGCTAGATAACTTTTAGCCCTAAATCATATTGTTTGCTTCACTAGGTTCGATATCTTCGTGTTTTAGGTTCAATTTTTTTGATAAAATTACCGACGCTTGTGTTCTTCGATCCTTATTTCTTTTTTCTTTTGATTAGTTTATTTTTAGGTTTTGTATTGGGTTGCATCTAACTTCCTTTCACTCTGTTTACATAGTTGTTGATAATGATACAAAATGACCACGATGGTATTGTTTTTTTAAATATAAATGTTTAGATATTCATAATTTATATATTTTTATAACATCCCGTGTAATACACGGGTCTTACAACTAGTATATATATATATATATATATATATATATATATGTGTGTGTGTGTGTGTGTGTGTGTGTGTGTGTGTGTGTGTGTGTGTTCAAATACATTTGCTAAATACTGTGAGATTGTAGGACTAATTGTGGTCCACTCATTTTTAAGGGGTATGATGATACATTTATCTCTCTCTGTCTCTCTCTCTCTCCTCTTCTTCCCTTCTTATACGCGAACATATATCAAGCCATAATTAGCATCACCGATCGATCCCTTATACCTTTTTCGACAACCTGCACCCATCGTCGTTGTCGGAATCCACCACCGGCAACAAAATCGCGACCACATGGACCAACTCCACCACCGTCGACCACCACCGGCAACAAAATCGCTTCTTCAGTATAACATTCTCCACCGATGATCAGCCAAATCGCCGTCGATTGCCCACATCCATGCCGCAATCCTCGTAGATGTCGCAAAGCAGAGTGAGAAAGACGGTGGTTCAAGTTCATCTCCGCCGTCGATCGGAACATGGTATAAAATTTGCCAAATTAATCAATCGGAACCTGGTACAACTATTCGTCAAAAAAATTTCATCTCCGCCTTTTTTTTTCTGGATTTTAGAGAGGCGTTCTATGAGAATGTCTTTGAGAATGGTTCAAGTTCATTCTCAGAGAATGGGGCATTCTCAGAGAATGGGACATCCTCAGAGAATGAGGCTTTCCATACTGTGAAGATATAGATGTTGATTTGGTGTCGTTTTTGCTATAAGTCATTCTCAGAGAATGTCTATGAGAATGGTTCAAGTTCATTCTCAGAGAATGAGGCATTCTCAGAGAATGGGGCTTTCCATACTGTGAAGATACAGAGGTTGATTTGGTGCCGTTTTTGCTAATAGCTTTTTGTACCATGTAATATAAGTCATTCTGAGAGAACGGGGTTAGTTACTATATAGCTTAGGCCATTATTAGAAAATGGATGTGTATTTGTTATATCATACGTAATTACTTGAGTCTGTTTGCATGTTTTTTAATCATTCTTAGAGAGTGGGTGGTAATCACACATTTTTCTTCTTAATCGCAAGAATTCCAAGTGATGATCGATGTTCATTCCCAGAAATCATTTTGTATGCTAGCTTTTATTCCAATCGTCACTGAAAAAATTGTCACTGTAATGGAACCCAAATTGAGAAGACGGTCCGTAATTTTTGTTTCGATATTGAAAATGTAACGCCCCAATTTCAAAAATTTTAAAAACCATTTATTACCAAGGTTCCAATAAAACATTTATTCCAAAACATAAAACTGTTCAACATAATACTTAAATTAACAGCGGAAACATTTGAAAATACTATTATAGTTCATTGACATCAATCTCTTGAATGCGACGCGCTGCCGTCAAGCCTTGCCCTTCCCTTTGTCATTTGAATTACCTGAAAATATTATAAAACAACGGGTAAGCTTAAAGCTTAGTGAGTCCACAAGTTACCATACATGCCCACACATTAAACAACCCGTCCTCGAGAACGACCCGACCCTACCCGCCATACAACAGCTACGGGCGTCCATCATACAACAGCTATGGACACGGGGAGGTTCTACCCATCATACAACATCTATGGGTTCCCGGTTATGGCCCAGCCTATCATACAACAGCTATGGACACGGGGAGGTTCTACCCATCATACAACAGCTATGGGTTCCCGGTTATGGCCCAGCCCATCATACAACAGCTATGGGACAAGGCAATAGTCCAAATCGCCATACTACGGCTACGAGGGGACACGCATCAGTACTGAGCCTAATAACAAAGAACCACAGGTATAGAGCAAATCATATAACTGTAAACAACACACAAGAGGCCTAACATGCAGCATCATATAGTAAGGTGAGGATACTCACCTGGTTCGAAACCGTGTAGATATTCTCTAATATCCCCATTACCTCGTCCACACACCTAAATCCCACACACATACAATATATCAATTACTGACCAGGCTCTTACAGACCTGCCTAAAGGTTAGACTCAATATTTGCCATCAAACCATGGTCAAAACTAAGTTCCTGGTCAAATAGTCGCTCGCCGCGGCGTGGCTCCTCATCCTACGCGCCGCGGCTATCATCGAATAAACACGGGGTTTCAGCCGAGTCCGCGCTGCTGACATAGCCAGTCCGCGTCGCGGCTCGTAACATTCTAAAATGTTTTTAGCGATTAACAGTACATCAATCGGCTAGGGTTTCACTCCAAACCCTTCCTGAGATCAGAACTACCCTAAGATCACTTCCTTAGGGACATGCAAGTCTATTCATGTCCTTAGTTTAACCCTAAGGGTTACAAGTCATCTAAGACTACTACTTAAGGGACAACACCATAAAAACGTGATAAACTGAAATATCAGAAGGTAAATCCTCTTACCTTGCTTCTGGAAAATAGAGAAATGCACCCGATCGACTACAGCCTTTCCCCACGTTGTATTTCTTCCTTCAAACCTCCAAAGCCTTGGAACCAAAGAGTCTCTGCTGAACCCAGATGCCTCTGCTCCAGAAAACTCCCAAAAACACGAACCCTAGGGCTGGGTCCCTTTATATAGGCATTTAAATCCGAATTAGGGTTTTTCACCTTAGAGGCGCACCGCGCCGCGGGTTCTTTAGAACCGCGCCGCGCGTACAAATTTCACGCGTTTCTGAATCCTTCCTTAAGCAGCGCCGCGGATTAGCAGAGCCGTGACTCGGCGGAATGGGTCTTACAATTCTCCCCCACTTAAATGGATTTCGTCCCCGAAATCCATGCCGGTAAATAATTCTGGATAATGCCTCCGCATTTCCTCCTCCGGTTCCCAAGTCCACTCGGACCCTTTTCGATGTTGCCACTGAACCTTAACTAATCCTATTGTTTTATTTCGTAAAGTCTTTATCTTCCTTTCAATGATGGCAATTGGTCGCTCCACATAATTTAGGCGTTCATCTAATTGAATATCCTCCAAAGGTACTATTGTAGATTCCTCAGTAATGCACTTCCTGAGCTGCGAAACGTGGAACGTGTCGTGAATCTGACTAAGCTGTTCGGGCAGCTCCAACCGGTAAGCTACCTTACCTACACGGGCGACAATTCGATATGGTCCAATGTACCTAGGGCCAAACTTTCCTCGCTTCTTAAAACGAATAACTCCCTTCCAAGGTGACACCTTCAGAAGAACATAATCCCCAACTTGAAACTCGAGATTGGACCGTCGCCTATCCGCATAACTTTTCTGTCGACTTTGAGCCGTTAACAATCTCTCCCGAACCTTCTGAATTAACTCAGTTGTCTTGAGCACCACCTCAGTACTACCCAATACCTGCTGGCCAACCTCGCCCCAGCAAATAGGTGTCCGACATTTCCTTCCATACAACATTTCAAAGGGAGCCCTGCCAATGCTCGCGTGATAACTATTATTGTAAGAAAACTCAGCTAAAGGGAGATGGGAATCCCAACTCCCGCCAAAATCGATGATACATGCTCTAAGCATATCCTCCAGCGTTTGAATCGTCCTTTCACTTTGCCCATCCGTCTGAGGATGATATGCTGTACTGAAATGAAGGCGAGTGCCTAATTCCTCATGAAACTTCTTCCAAAACCTAGACGTAAATCGGACATCCCGGTCGGATATCACCGAGACCGGTATACCATGCCGAGAGATAATCTCGTCTACATAGACCTTAGCCAATTCCTTTGCAGAGAAGGTCTCTTGTATGGGGAGGAAATGAGCACTTTTAGTCAACCTATCCACGATAACCCAAATAGTGTCCTTATGTCGAGGGGTTCTTGGCAACTTCGTGATAAAATCCATTGTGATATGCTCCCATTTCCATTCTGGGATCTCAAGAGGCTGCAACTTACCATGAGGCCGTTGGTGTTCTGCCTTGACCTTACGACAGGTCATGCATCTTTCGACAAACCAAGCTACTTCCCTCTTCATGCCTGGCCACCAATAATATTCACGCAGATCCCTATACATTTTAGTTGCTCCAGGGTGAATAGAGAACTTGGATTTATGTGCCTCCTCCAATAGGGTTTGACGAACCCTGCCTAACTTCGGTACCCAAATCCTCTCATGACAAGTTAACAAATCCCTACTATCTTTGACCATAGCTGCCAACTGACCCACAATTCTCTCACCTTTCTAATTCTCGCTCTTGCTTGCTTCCCCCTGAGCTTTCCTTATCAGCTCAAGCAGCGGTGTCACAATTGTCATCCTTAGACAAACGCCTCGAAGGGGTGTTCCTGAAGTCTTACGGCTTAACGCATCCGCTACCACATTGGCCTTTCCAGGGTGGTAGTGTATCTCACAATCATAGTCTTTCAATACATCCAACCATCTTCTCTGTCTCATATTGAGGTTTGCCTGATCCATCAGGTACTTCAAACTCTTGTGGTCCGTGAAGATGGTGCACTTCACTCCATACAAATAGTGTCTCCAAATCTTGAGAGCGAAGACCACCGCTCCCAATTCCAAATCATGAGTAGGGTAGTTAGCTTCATGGGGCTTCAACTGTCGCGAGGCGTAGGCAATCACCCTTCCCCGTTGCATCAAGACTGCCCCCAATCCCGAGATTGATGCATCGCAATAAACTACCATATCCTCCATGCCCTCAGGCAAGGTCAAAACCGGAGCTTCACACAATTTCCGCCGCAAGATCTCAAAAGCCTGCTGCTGCTCCTCACCCCACCGAAAAGTAGCGTTTTTCTTAGTTAGCCGAGTCAAAGGTACTGCAACCTTTGAGAAGTCTTGGATGAAACGGCGATAATAACCAGCCAGACCCAAGAAACTTCTAATATCTGAGGGGGTCTTCGGGACCTCCCACCGCATCACGGCCTCCACCTTAGCCGGGTCTACCATGATTCCTTGCTCGTTAACGATGTGACCCAAAAACTGGACCTCCCGAAGCCAAAAGTCACACTTGGATAGCTTTGCATAAAGCTTCTCCTTCCTTAAGGTTTCTAATACTTCCTTTAAGTGTTGTTCATGTTGCTCCCTGCTCCGAGAGTAAACTAAGATGTCGTCAATGAAAACTATAACCGACCGATCCAACATCGGTCGATACACCCGATTCATTAAATCCATAAAAGCTGCAGGTGCATTGCTCAGTCCAAACGGCATCACTACAAACTCGAAGTGGCCGTACCTCGTCCGAAAAGCCGTTTTCGGGATGTCTTCCTCCCGAACTCGCATTTGATGGTAACCTGACCGCAAATTAATTTTTGAAAACCACGAAGCGCCCTGCAGTTGGTCGAATAAGTCGTCGATGCGAGGTAATGGATATCGATTCTTCACCGTAAGCTTGTTCAGCTCACGATAATCTATGACATCCTATTGGAACCATCATTCTTCTTAACAAACAAAATAGGCGCTCCCCACGGCGAGCAATTGGGTCGAATAAATCCCTTATCTAATAATTCCCGAAGTTGAATAGACAACTCCAGCATCTCCGGAGGCGCAAGACGATATGGTGCTTTAGCTATCGGTGCTGCACCGGGAGTTAAGTCGATCTTAAATTCCACCTGTCTCTCTGGCGGTACACCAGACAGGTCCTCGGGAAAAACATCAGGAAAATCCCGAACCACTGGTATATCACCTGCTTTCAACTGTGGCTTCTTTTCTCGTGCGTCTACAACATAAGCCACAAACCCGAACCTCCATGTTGAAAATGTCTACGCGCCCTAGCAGCTGAACAAAAAGCTGCACCCTTATTCCTCCTTTCGCCCTGTACTACCAGCTCTCCCCCACTTGGGGTTTGAATCCACACTCGCTTGTTGTTACAATCAATCCAAGATTCATGCTGACCCAACCAATCCATACCGATGATGACTCGAGAGTCACTCAACGGTATAGGGATGAGATCGATCGGAAACTTTATTCCTTGAATCACTACTTCGCATCCCCGATAAACACTAGTTGCTTGCACGGTTTTATCATCCGCAATTTCTACTTCTAACGGCCGATGAAGAGTTCCTAAAGCAATACCGAAACTCTTTCCCAACACGGCAGACACAAAAGAATGACTAGCACCCGAATCAAATAGTACAAAGGCAGGCGTAGAGTTGACTAAGAATGTTCCTAATCAAAACATAATAGACACATTAATTACACACACCACAAACACGAGGCAAGTAAAGAAAGAGTACCCGTGACGACGTCGGGCGCATCCTGTGCCTCCTCGGCGGTCATGACGAATGCTCGACCCTTGGTCTTAGGGGCTTCCCCTTTCCCCTGCCTACCATCGGTAATCCGGAGTGTAGTGGGTGCCGGATTCTGAACCACTCCCTGAGTCAGACGGGGACATTGGGCCTTGAAGTGGCCTACCTGATTACAATTAAAACAAATCTTGACCTCTTGACGACAATCTTTAGCATAGTGGCCCTCCTTCCCACACTTATGGCATATTAACACCTAGCAACGCCCCTCATGATTCCTTCCACATTTACCACACTTACCATGGCTCCTTTGCCCTTGCTTTCCCTGATATACCCCTCGAAATTTCTTCGACACCTGCTGAGTCTGAGTAAGCACCGGACGCTTCTGCTTTTGTTGGGTTTCCAGTTCCAACTCTCGGGCCCGAGCGGCCGCTATCATATCAGTAAGAGTTTGGTGCCTAGCAGCAGACACAAATTCCCGAATGTCTGTGCGAAGCATCGCCAAGTATCGTGTCATCCTCATGCGCTCGGTTGCCGTAAACTCTGGACAGAAGAGGGCTCGCTCATTAAACTTTTTGGTTATCTCCATCACCGTCTCAGTAGTCTGGGTCAGATTCAGGTATTCCTACGCCAAGCGTTCCATTTCCACCTGTGGAACATACTCCAGTTTGAACTGTTCCTTAAACTGCGGCCACGTAATGGCATCCAACTGAGCAGGAGTGAGATCTTTCGTTCGTATTTCCCACCAATCTCTTGCACCCTCTCTTAGAAGATTCACTGCAAATGTTACCTTGGAGTTCTCAAGACACGAACAGGTGCGGAAGGCACCTTCTACCGCAGAAATCCACCGCATACTAACAATCGGATCCCTGCCCCCATCGAACATCGGAGGCGAACAAGCCGAAAAGTCCTTGTAACTTGCATCCCTAGCACGTGATGTGCCCTGAGTAGCCAGTTGCTCCTCGAGCATTGCCCATAGCTCAGCCTTAATCGTACCAAAGAACTGAGGTATCGCAGCCAACACTTCTCGCGGAACCTCCTCCGCTATCAGGTTACGGAGATTTTTATCAGTCGGTCCTCCCCAACTCGAGGCACCCGCATCTGGTCCACCGTTACTTCGAGTGACTGCCATTCTGAAATGCGCAACAGTTTCTAATATCAATACTCGGGTCACTCCTATCTACCCAACTACTTGACTTTCTAGGACTTTGGTTGACTACTCTTGACTCAAGCGTGAATCCTGTGCTTTCGGTAATACTGGCTTGGTACTACCTTCCACACCTATTCGCCCTTGTTCCAAGTTCGTCAATCATCTTCCTAAAATGTCACACACATACTAAACCATTTCCTATGGCTCCTGCGGTCATGCACCGTGGTGCCTAATCTTTTGATCTAACTCTCCATCTCACACGTGCCTAAGAGAACCACTGCTAATGTCGTCGAGTCGCCTCACGGACGCACAACCGTACACAATCGGGAATAAGATAGACGTCTGAATAACTGATCCTACCCTAGAGTCACAACCAAACAAGGAACAGCTAGTAAGGCCAGACCAAAAATTCTTAGGCTATCTTATCCTAATTGCATATAACCTACCAGCATTCACTAAGCAACCTAACGACAGTAGCATAAAATTCCAAAGCAGCACATATGGCACAAAACAGTCTACAGAGTATATTATCCAGGCAACTTTACATCCTAGCACAATACATTTTATCACATAACACAAACTTGGCATGGGTAATTGGGAATCACAAAACTTACTTGAGCTCGGCTGACGGTTCGCATCGCATCTTCTTTTACTTTAATTTAACATTCCAAAAATATTTTCTTAACAAAATCGCTCAGTCCTAAGTTTGAGTTTGGATTCCCAATACAGTTCATCCAAATCCCTCAAACCAAGGCTCTGATACCAATTTGTAACGCCCCAATTTCAAAAATTTTAAAAACCATTTATTACCAAGGTTCCAATAAAACATTTATTCCAAAACATAAAACTGTTCAACATAATACTTAAATTAACAGCGGAAACATTTGAAAATACTATTATAGTTCATTGACATCAATATCTTGAATGCGACGCGCTGCCTTTAAGCCTTGCCCTTCCCTTTGTCATTTGAATTACCTGAAAATGTTATAAAACAACGGGTAAGCTTAAAGCTTAGTGAGTCCACAAGTTACCATACATGCCCACACATTAAACAACCCGTCCTCGAGAACGACCCGACCCTACCCGCCATACAACAGCTACGGGCGTCCATCATACAACAGCTATGGACACAGGGAGGTTCTACCCATCATACAACAGCTATGGGTTCCCGGTTATGGCCCAGCCTATCATACAACAGCTATGGACACGGGGAGGTTCTACCCATCATACAATAGCTATGGGTTCCCGGTTATGGCCCAGCCCATCATACAACAGCTATGGGACAAGGCAATAGTCCAAATCGCCATACTACAGCTACGAGGGGACACGCATCAGTACTGAGCCCAACAACAAATAACCACAGGTATAGAGCAAATCATATAACTGTAAACAACACACAAGAGGCCTAACATGCAGCATCATATAGTAAGGTGAGGATACTCACCTAGTTCGAAACCGTGTAGATATTCTCTAATATCCCCATTAGCTCGTCCACACACCTAAATCCCACACACATACAATATATCAATTACTGACTAGGCTCTTACAGACCTGCCTAAAGGTTAGACTCAATATTTGCCATCAAACCGTGGTCAAAACTAAGTTCCTGGTCAAATAGTCGCTCGTCGCGGCGTGGCTCCTCATCCTACGCGCCGCGGCTATCATCGAATAAACACGGGGTTTCAGCCGAGTCCGTGCCGCTGACATAGCCAGTCCGCGTCGCGGCTCGTAACATTCCAAAATGTTTTTAGCGATTAACAGTACATCAATTCGCTAGGTTTTCACTCCAAACCCTTCCTGAGACCAGAACTACCCTAAGATCACTTCCTTAGGGACATGCAAGTCTATTCATGTCCTTAGTCTAACCCTAAGGGTTACAAGTCATCTAAGACTACTACTTAAGGGACAACACCATAAAAACGTGATAAACTGAAATATCAGAAGGTAAATCCTCTTACCTTGCTTCTGGAAAATAGAGAAATGCACCCGATCGACTACAGCCTTTCCCCACGTTGTATTTCTTCCTTCAAACCTCCAAAGCCTTGGAACCAAAGAGTCTCTGCTGAACCCAGATGCCTCTGCTCTAGAAAACTCCCAAAAACACGAACCCTAGGGCTGGGTCACTTTATATAGGCGTTTAAATCCGAATTAGGGTTTTTCACCTTAGAGGCGCACAACGCCGCGGGTTCTTTAGAACCGCGCCGCGCGTACAATTTTCACGCGTTTCTGAATCCTTCCTTAAGCCGCGCCGCGGATTAGCCCGAGCCGCGACTCGGCGGAATGAGTCTTACAGAAAAATTTGAAAATAATGTTGTTTATTTATTTATAGGTGTATAGAAATGACCAAGATGCCCTTAACCGGATGTTTTTAATTATTTTTATTTAATTTTTTCATTTTAATTACACAAATGCCACTATCATCTAAGCCCTTGATTTTTTCAATTTAATGGTCCATAATTGGTCTACATTCACACAATACTTAGCAAATGTATTTAATACTAACTTTCTTTCTCTCTCTCTATATATATATATATATATATATATATATATATATATATATATATATATATATATATATATATATATATATATATATATATATATATATATATATATATATATATATTCTTTTAAAAAATTTTATATCATTGAATAATAATCAAATTTCTGATTTGTTCAACTTATATATCTCAAAATCCTAGATTTATCATTGAGTTTCATTTTTTATTCATATGATATTTTATAATTTTTTTGTTCCATTCCTATATATATTGAAAACCAAGTGTACCTTCCACTTGTTCTTCCACTAAACCCTTACTAAGAATGCTCTTTATTCTATTTTTTTGTTTGTTTTGGATGACATGGAAATAACACATTATCCAAAACAAAACCAACTGAAGCATTCTATTCCACCGAAACATCGCGTTCGACTTCAACTTGCTTGATGACGGCACCTTTAGATTCAATGTATTAAGTCCACAATTTAACAGAACAATAAACCAGCTAACAATTGTCATTAATTCTTTCCATTAATCCATTAAACACTCATAAAAACATCCAATCATATGCTAAATTGGTCTAATATATCCAAGTTTTTTCTTAAGTTTTGTGGACGTGGAAAACCAAAAGTAAAGCACTTTGGGATCAAATACAAATTGCAATAGGATATTTTAAAATTTGAACATACAAGTTTTCAAAGACATAGGCCTGTGACAACTTAAAGATACTTCTACAATGTTCATTAAATAATTCATTGATGACATTTTGCAATCATAGGCAACTACTTGAAACCCCTGTCCTTTATTCAAAGCATCTTCAAATGTTTTTATGAATATTTTGTTGAGCTTGTGTTGTGATGCTCATTGACAGGCCGATTTAACAAGTTCAACCAAAACGAAGATAACAAGTAATAAATAAAATTGATGAAGAATCAAGATATCAATTATAATCTATCAAAACATATTTTTGATTTATATAATGATATATAATTATACAGAGAAAGAAAAATTTCACTATGAAAAGAAAATTAAACCTTAATGGCAATATCTTTTATTCTTTTAAGATGTCTAGGTGGAACAAAATTAAAAATCGATCATTATTTAGTGAAATATGTTCATATGTTATTGTCTATTACAAAATAACTATTATTCTATTATTTAAAAGTCGTTTATTTGGACCCTGTTATACCATGTGTTTACTTTATATTTTCTTTATGTTATTTTTGAGGCGTTTTTTTTTTTGGGTTTTTGAGTTACGAACGGTTTTGGGGATCTTTTCAGATCTCTTATTTTTTGTTGTGACACGTGTTTCACTTGGGTGTTTACCCTTTCATCTCCCTTTGTTTGTCGGTTGCTTCCCTCTGTTGCGACTGTGGTGAATTTCCGTTCGTAGTGGTGTCTTGCATCGCCGCTTGATCTTTTGTTGGTTCTTTGCATGTGGGTCTTTTGGTAGTCCCTTTCGACATCGAATTCCTATTGCAGGTTTGCTGGGAGTGAGGGATCTTACACGTGTTGCTTTGCTGTTGACATCTTCTGCTTATTCATCCCATTCAGTTTGCTTTGGAGCTTTCTTTCTTGCTTACGACCTCTCATTTTCTGTCAGTTTGCTTTCACGATTTCTTCCTTGCTTTCTTCTTTGTATAGATTAATTGTTACCAAATTTCAAAATTCAAAGCTTTGATTAAACTAAATGCTTCACATTTTTTTTGACATACTACGAGTTCTTTGCTATTGTTTGCGTGGATTAGCTTCGGCTCTTTCAGAAAATTTCCCCTGCAATTTTAGAAGCCTTGCAGTTCCATTGTCTCTGGCGCTGTAAATTTCTGCGGGAGTTGTTTGTGTAGTGCGCAACATGAACTCGGAAGGTCTGATTTTTGGCGGTGAAGTTTGTGGCGATGAATCGGAGTTTCCGTGCGCCGGAAAAGGAAATGTCTGGGCGGTGAAGGCAACAACAAATGATGGGGAGTTTTAGGAATTCGGCAATGAGAGAGAAAGAAGACGACCTAGGGTTATTTTTGGAAATGAGAAAACTAGAAAAAGAACGTCACGATCTTCTTCTTCACAATGCAGAAGAGGAATTTGATTCGACACTCGGTATTCTATTAATTTGATGATAATTTCTTACTTCAGTTGCTGGTTTTCTATTAAATTACATAAAAATAACCATTTAGTACGGCAATGTTGATTTTCGAACTCAATCCGCATTTTCGAACTCACTTGTTCTGACATAAAATAAGTTTGAAAATTATTTTTTAAATAAAAGCTGGATTTTCAATCTCAATCTGAATTTCAAACTTACTTTTCTGAAAAAGCTAGTTTAATATTCCGAACATGTTATTCCTTTCAAACATATCTTTCTTATAAGTTTTGAACATTTTTTTGTTGGGTATAATTTTCAAAAATATTCTTTTTATGAATTTAGAATATGTTCTTCGTCTATTGGGGAAGGGGTACAACTACCGAAGCTACGGGTACAACTTCTAATGATGTCGTCGTTATTATGATTGAAGAAAAGGATGTGTTAAAAAAACCTCATGATGTGAAATATATGTCAAGAAGTCAAACCCACATACACATACACATCTTAACACAAAGACGGTGTGAGGTTCATTTAAAATTACCCTTGAAGAAATGATATTAACATCACTAAATCTACCGAATTAATTTACGGTCTTAGAATTGGACGAAATTCGTATGATCAATAATAAATTGTTCGATTTGCAAAACTAATCGCTCCACCATCACGTATGTGTTAATCATTCATAACTTTTAGGGGATCAAACCATTGCTTTTGTTTAATGATTTATGAATTTACATAAATTTTATGTTTGATTTAGATAGTTTATTTGGAATCTTATCATAATCAATTTCGTGCTCTAGAATTTAAGCGAGAAACTTATGTTATTCTTTTATAAGTATTGGAGTTTTTTCTATGTTTTAAGGGAGAACAAAATTTGTTAGTGAATATCCTAATTGAACTCCGTTTTTGTTCTTTGTTTTGTTTTCTGTTTTGACCAATCAGATCATCTAGGTAAGAATATATTTTCGTTGAAAAAAAAAAAAGAAACACTAAAAAGTGAAAGAAGAAAAATTTACAAAAGAGTAAATCATTTTCTTATAGATATATAGATTCGTACAATCCATATCTAGTTCGACAATTGTAAATTGTCAAAGTCTAATAGTCTATAATCATTTGGGTTTTATTTTACAAATGTGGTTATTTTCTTATATCTCTTAAGGAAATTGTGATTTTGGTGAATAATCTTATAATTTATTTCACTACAAATAAACGGAACAAAAAAAAAAATGTGAATAGTAAATACTGCAAAGATAATGAGGTACATGTATAATACAAATCTAAAACTTAAATGGTATGTCATGATATCCCCGGATAGAAGTAGAATTTATGCACATTACATGATGAACTAGAAGTATGATGTAGATAAACATGAAGTAAAGCTATTAATATCTATGCATATTTGTTTGGTTTGGACAATTCATCAAATTGCTCTAAAAACCTTATTTAAGTTTACTAAGAAACTAAGACAAAATTGTAAATTTGGTCATTATGTTTAGCAAAATTTCGGGGTTCAAGTCGGTAAACTACAAGACGTGCATATATTACCCTTATAACCATGTTTTATTGTGTATTTGATCCTTCTTGTAAAGTTATTGACATTTCCGCTATACTATTTTAATAATATAAAAATAAAGAAGGAACCACATACCGCACCGCTACCGCATCCTCATCCTAACACTACATATGTTTCTCTTTCTTATGTCTCTCTCTACCCGTCCTTTATCTCTCTCTCTCTCTCTCTGTCTCTCTCCCTCTCCTTCTCCCCCTCTCTATTCTTTCTTCTCCTATTCGTTTCTCTTTCTGCATCATTGCCTCTCATCAGAAACACTACATCATCGCTCAAGATCAAAGGAATAATATATATTGATTCAAGAATCGAAATCAAGTAGGGGCAAAAAGCTTTAAAGGGCGTTAATGATTGTGTGGGTGTGGGTCATATATTTTATAATTTAGGAACCCATATCTGTGGAGAAAGAAGACATTACATAAATGGGTTTTATAGATCTAGATGAAACAACCAGTAGGTCACAAATTTTTTAGAGCTTTTATAAAGGAAGAATAATTTCATAGAGCTTTCATGGAGGAAGAAGAAAAAGGTCAGAGAAAAGTAGAGTGGAGTGGTGTTGTGTTTTATGGAAATGATGAGTTTTGTGAGTTCTCACTAGAGCAGGGAATACAGAATGTGTTAGGAATATGTAAAACGGAAAGTGCCAACAAACAGAAAAAAAAAGATCGTATGTTGAGGCGCGTTTGTAACATAGTTTCCTTAAAACAAATTTTCCATGTATGAGTGTTTGTTTCCCAGGATACAATAGCATAAATTGATTCTTCTAGATCGCCCGAACCGTCACTAGGCTGGATTGCACCTTAACTGTAACACGAGAACGAAGTGTATATAGAATTTTAGAAGAAGAGAGAATCGTTTCATCGGATGTGTCAATCAGTTGCTCGAGTGTCGTATTATATACAACAAACCGTAACTAAAAAATATAAACCCACCAATGTAACTGAAAAAAGTATGTTTAATACCATATCAAAACCAAAATATGAAATATGAAAAAGAAAATATTTGGCAAAAATGATTTAAGATGAATGAGAAATTGTATCTCAAAATGAGGTAGTTGGAAGAAGTTGGAAAATGAATTAATTAGTGTTTAACTCATCCTACATTGGTGGAGGAATGAAATGGAAGTGAGTTTATTGGTCTATAGACTTTCATGTTTTGTAAGACTTAAGCACCAACACTCTCTCTTATACGCGCATTGGGGGGGGGGGTGTAAATGCGAACCAAATTGGATTCGGTTCACTGAACTTTTGTGTTAGCGCGTCCTGCGGGTAGGAATGCATCACTGGTTGACCAGAAAAGTCTAAGGATCTTTTTTTTTTGCAAATATTTTCCTTTCTGTGACTGAAAATTTAATCCAATTAAAACATATTTCGGTTTTGATATGATATTAAACAGACTTTATTTTATTTTCAGTTAACATTGTGAGTTTAAATTCTTCGGTTACGGTTTGCTGTATATATACAACACTCGAGCAACTGATCGACACACCTGATGAAACGATTATGTCTTCTTCTAAAATTCTACATACACTTTGTTCTCGTGTTACTGTCAAGGTACAATCTGACCTAGTGACGATTCGGGCAATCTAGAAAAATCGCTTTACGTTGTTGTATCATGGGAAACAAACACCCAGACCGGACGAATTTGTTTTAATGAAACTATGTTACACACAGGCCTCAACATACGATCTTTTTTTATTCATTAGCACTTTCCATTTACATTTTCCTAATAGAATGTGGGTGAGGGGTCCGACGGCAGGAGGGAGGCCGATGGTGGTGATGTGAGGCTAACAAGGGAGGAAGTCGGTGGTGATGTGATGCTCGCCGTTTCTAATATCTAAAAGAGAGATATAAAGTACGATGAGAGGGATAGAGAGATATAAAGAGACAATATGGTAGGGTAAGATGGGGGATGGGGTGTTTTTTCTATTGATATTATTATTTTTATTTAATTTAAATAAAAAAGTCAAGAAAACTACAGTAAATTAGTCATTTTAGATCAGAGAGCAATCAACTCTACAATAAAACAATATAATAAGGACTAATTTACAATGAGACATATACTTAATTACGAAAAAAAAACACTATATTTTGTCAAACATCTGGTTGAACCATCAATTTTTAAAAGATTCGGAAAAACTACCTACTTTTGGTAAAAAGTTTTATTGAAATAATTGTTACCTATTAGTGTCGGTTGGAAGAATATTTAGCTTACGTGGCATCTTATGTGGCTAATGATATTAACTTGTTTGACCGACTTTTCAGGTCATAATAGTAGGTTAAACTTTTTTTTTTCTTAAAAATTGATGGTTTAATTAGAACAAATAAAAAATTAATAATTAAATCGAAAAAAATAAAAAATAAAAAATAAAATCGAAAAAAATATAACAATAATGATATTTTTTTTTTTTGCAAAGAAATTTGTTTAGAAATCAAAACTTCAAAAAATCTGATAAACACAAACACCAATTTTTCAAAAAATCTGATAAACACAAACACCAATTTTACAATTTTGTCAAAAGTTTAATAAAGAATTTACGTAAATGTCTAAATCTAGTCTATTTTAATGCATAAAGTCGTATACAAGTTAAATAACATTTAAAATAATTCAGATATGATATCATCAAAGCTCAAAAATAGAAAGATAATGTCACGTGGTCGGTTCTTTCTCATACATGCTTCGTCAATGATATGCATTTTTATAATTACCGACACAGTTTAATTCTAGACTATTTGATGAAAATGTGCAACAACTTTACATCTAATTCTTTAACATACAATTATGTTCATTATTAACACAATCATAGAAGTTATTTTATAAATTCGGGCGTATTTATTTTGTCATTACAAGATGTTATATTAACCAATAAATTACGTAAAAGTCATTTACTAAATACATTTGGAAGTTGTGAGTAGAAAGTAGAAACAGTAACATCCCACGGTTCACGTTTTCATTTTGCGTCATTATATGTGTCATACCTTCATTTATTTATGTGTCATACTTTCATTTATTACTTGTTTGTTATTTGTTAATATTACGTAACCAAATAAAATAAATTTAAGCTTAAATAACTCTAAAAAATGGACCATAAACTCTAAATTCTTAATTTTTAATCTCAAACTAGAAATTGCCTGAAATTTGTAACATATATACGCAATTTGCCCTATTTTAATGTCATTATAATTTTATTAGATACATGAACATTCAAACGAACCGTATAACAAGTTGAGTCCTTAAAAGGCTAAACGTCCGTTCGACAAATTGGGCAAGAACCCTGTCTAATAAGCCATTCGTCTATGCATTCTAAGTGAAATTCATGTCTACAATTTGGTAGTTTTCTTCCTTCTTCTTCGTTTTCGAAATCCTGTAAGCAAATCGCACAGTTTGTATTGTTGTATTCATCGTCCCTTTGATCGGTCTTGGCTCGATTTCGAAATTGGCATTTTGGTAATCTGTTTAGAGCATCTTCCGATAATCCTCTTGTCCCACTGTTATCAATGTCGAGCATGTCAACCAAACTCATCTCGATAGCACTAGTCTGCCATTGATAAGCTTTAAGCATAGCAGGACTGACCCACTCAAAGAACACTTTCCCATTTAGAAGACTATGTATCAGTGCTACCTGTAACAAAACCACATGTTAATGGCCGCTTAAAGTTAAACACAATACAAAGGAATTGAAATTGCACGAACTAGAAAGAGAACCTTCGAGAACGGTTCCCCATCAGCCATCATATCCATGATCTGCAACGCTGTGATCGCACCAGTGACTGCACCCACACCGGCTCCACGAACTAGTCCCGTTTCCGTCGTTTGCCCTTTGATTGCGCCGGTGAATATCCCGATTACTGCCCCTCCTGCATCGCATATACTCAAATTCGTTAGCGAAATGGCTGAATCGGATGGTGAAATTGGATTGGGAAAGAATGAAGAAACGAACCGAAAGCGAAGGCGCAAGTGAGCAACGCCGTGAAGATTCTGTTCATAACATTTAGAACAGCCTCGATTTGAAAATCAACCATCGTGTGCTCCGGAGAAAGCTGCCGGAGGAAACGCCGGAGGAAACGAGGGAGCGGTGGAGGTGGGAATTACGTAGAGAATGGGAGTGGATTGACATTGAAAAGGAGAAGGATGCATTTATAGTAGGAGAGAGTAGACATCACATAGGAGAAGACATTTAATATCGAAGATAGTTTTCATGCTAAGGTAGAAATTTTATGAAAATACTGCAAAAATGGTCCATGTGGTTTACACTTTTTTAGGAAACTGGTCCAAACGTTTAAAAAATTGGAGGAATCGTCCTTTTCAGAAACTTTATATGTGAATTTGGTCCTTCTCTAAATTAAAATGTCTATTTTACCCTCTGTATTTCTTTTTTCTTTTTCTTTTTACCAATTTAAATTTTTTTATAATTAAAGAAAATAAAAAACTCATTGCCCCAACCCCCACCTACGGGTATCCCCTCACCCTCACCCTCTCTCTTCTCTTTTCTCTTCGCTCTCTCTCTCTCTGTTCACCGTCGTCCGGTATCCCCTCACCATCAAAGACATATTTATCATAACGAAATCCCAATCGGTAATTCCATCCGGTCTCTCCGACGTCCCCGTTAGTGATCACCGAGATTACAGCGGGTTTTTAAATAAATGGATGTGATGGAATTAGGGTCATCTCCTTCCGATCCGTCCATTGATCCGACGAATCAAGGCGACGAGGAAGAAGACAGAGGAGGCGATGAAAATCGATTGATGCTTCAATGAACTCGACAGTGTGCCTCTCAATGGATGCAGTATCGCCTCCATGTCCTTCTACCCCTCAATGGAACTACGATAGACCTTTCCTCACATGCCAATTCCTCAATGGAACTACGACAGACCCCTCAATTGAAGTTGTGACCGGAGGAGACAAGTCGATTTTTGAAGTTGTGGTTCAAGCTTTCTATCAAATCGTAGGCCATTTGGAAGAAGAAGCAGGTTCTGTTCAAGCTTTCCTCACATGCCAATTCCACCACTGTGACATGAATCTGATACGATGGTTATTATGCAACCTTGAGGTACTTTATCTACAAGCTCCCAGAAATCATCATCTGAAACACTCTCACACTCTCACACGTAAATGGTGTACACACAATCCGGATCAGACTGCATTCTGAAGAAGGCGAATCAGATTATAAATGTTTAGAACGAGTGAAGAGGGGAATAGGAGCTTACAGATCTGATGACGGAAGCGATGAAGAAGACAGGAGATGGAAGTGTTAAAGACTAATTTAATGCCTATATAAGGTCGTTTCCAGTCTCAATAAAGATACGCAAAAATCATTCGCTTCATCTCTGTTTCTTGCACTGCTAAAACCCAACAGGAAGAACAAACAGTTTACTTGTGGAGCCATGGTTGGTGATGGTGTCGATGGGCAGATACGAACCAGTTCCATTTGCAGTTCCATTTGCAGGTTTGTTTTCCCAATCAATATCAATATATCAACTCGCTTTCAACATCCTGGACGACGGGCAACCGAAGTTCGCCATGGACATCTTCGGTCGATTAGGGTGACAGAGGTGGCCGCCGATTAGGGTGAAAGTGAGAAAGCTCGATTAGGGTGAAAGAGAGAAAGAGGGATCGGAGGTTGTAAAATAGGTGGGTTTTTTATTTTTTATAATTATTAATATATATATATATATATATATATATATATATATATATATATATATATATATATATATATATATATATATATATATATTAAAAGGGAAAAGAAAAAGAAAAAAAAGATATTAAAAGGGTAAATTTGTCATTTCAGTTTGGCCAGGGACTAATTCCACAACGAAACATTGTCAAAAGGACCATCTATACAAATTTTAAAACGTTTGGATCAGTTTCCTGAAAAATTGCAAACCACAGGGACCATTTTTGCAGTTTTTTCAAATTTTATTGATATATCAAAAAAAAAAAAAAACTATATTTCGGTTTTTTGTATAATAATTAAGTATAAAATTATAATAAATATAAAGCATTCAAAAATATCCTCCAAAATTAAAATACTAGTTTGAGACTAAATAAAAAACTAAATGTTCAACTATCTTTGCTTACTTGAGAATTGTAGTGAAGACAAAAAAATGTTTGTAAACTAACCACTGAATACCAAATCATTTATATAATTCATTAATTATAAAATAATTAATATAATTAGTATAATAAAGATGATTTGAATATAACTAAAATAAGAAAAAGGGAAAGACTTGTTAGAAAGAGTGGTGGCAAAAATAATTGTATCGAAAACTCAAAGAAATCTCACATCGATAACTAGAGACAAAGATATGGAGGCTCTTCCAATATAAATATGCGTATGGGTTTACTACGCAAAAGGAGTACCACATTGTCCAGACTTGTTTTAAACCAGGTCTAAACCATATCAGTATAAAAAAATTGGTCATTTGTAAATTGGACCGGTTTTGAAAGTTTAACCGGTCCGGTTGAATCTAACTTTTCTCTTAAACCGGTTAGTTTTAACTAGTTCAATTACAACCACTTATGGGATATTAAAAAACCGATGATTAAACCGGTTCACATTATAATAGATTGAATCGGTCAGTTTGATTTCGTTCTTAAAACTATCATTTTTCCACGTGAGCATCTTCAATGATGATTTATTGTATATTTTGGTTATTATTTATAGATACCATTGCAAAGAATTTGTTATTTTTCTTTAATGATGACTCCAACAAGCAACTTGTTATTATTCAAAGAGTTGATGATACAGTAACCTATCGAACTTTTCATGTTGTTTATATTTGGTCCCTAAGCTTTTTTCTTTGCTGCTTAGGGGCTATGGTTTCGAAATAAATGTTTATTTGATCACCTGGTAAGGCGGTAATATAGAAGCAAACCAACAAAAAAGTTGCCACGTCTTTGTCCAAGTGGCGAGGGTATCCATGTCACCGGGTTAGTAATTTGCATAAAATGAAGGGAATCGTATTTTGGAACGTCTATTTCGTTTGAATCCTCCTAAAATCCTTTCCACCGAGACAGAAATCGGCAAGGTAGCATGACATTGCACACCCCGATCGAGCTTCATTTCCAAGGTATGTTTGTAAGCTGACAATTTAGATACGTTGATGGCATAACACATCTGTTTGAGAACATCGATTTTGCTGCGATGGATGTTGAGAGTGTAAATCGTTCATTAAACGATTTACACAACAAAAATGTGAGAAACTCTATTTTTGCTTGCCTAAGTTCGAGATACCCAAAGGATTAAGGTTGGTTTCAAATGAGTTAGAGTATGAAGACTTTATCGAGGTTGCCTACCATTATGGGTGCATCATACCTTTGTATGTTGATCATTTAGATCTTTTTGAGTTAGTAGACGATTACCAACATCCAGTTGGCAGTGTGGAGGATAACATCTCAGGGGTAGGAGAATTGTCAACAGAAAATGAGGTGGAAACACCAATTTGGAAATTGAGATTATACCTTTTAAAAGGGGTTCAATGGACTTTCTTCTACAGCTATCAACATGACAGATGGTGCTTTTTAAAGTAAGTTATGCCCAAAAAGAAACACCAATTTGGAAATTGAGATTATACCCGAACGAAGACAGTGCTAAAACTGAGCCTGATTTGGAACACATCCACTCAACCTTCAATGAAGATATTTGTTTGGAAGAAGCAAAAACATATACTAGGCATGCAGTTTGAGAATCCCAAACAATTAAAACACATGTTATGCAATTATGCAGTTGCTAATGGGTATCAATTGTGTTATAAGAAAAATTATAGTAACAGGCTACTGGTTAAATGTTGTGATGGAGAATGCACCTTTAGATTGTAGGGTTCATGGATGAGAAATCTTTTCAAATTAAGTCCTTAAAAGATGTGCATAGTTGTGCTATAAACTTCAAACTAGGTTCTATAGCCAACTATGCTTGGATAGGGAGTTATTACACTAAAGAATTTTTGGAAAAGCAGAAAATGAGTGTTAGAATGCTTAGAGAGGAGGTGAAAAAGAAATTTGATATTGAGGTAAGTATGAGTCAATGTAGGAGAGCAAATGATGATGCACTTACTCTTAATGATGCTACATTAGTTGAATACTATGCCAAATTATGGTTATACGAAGAAGAGATAAGAAGATCCAACTCAGGTTCCACCGTGCAAATAAGTGTGAACCTAATGCCAAATGGGAAAAGTTACTTTAGTAAGTTCTATGTTTATTTCCAAGCTCTAAATAAAGGAATGTCAGAAGGGTGTAGAAGGGTGATAAACTTGGATGGATGTTTTCTAAAGAGGATTTGTAGTGGGGAGTTGCTAAGTGCAGTTGGTAGAGATGATAACAACCAACTCTTCCCGATTTCCTGGGCTGTGGTATGTGTGGAGAATAAGGAGAATTGGAAGTGGTTTTTAAAGTTACTAAAATATTATTTAGAACTTGACAGTTGTTATAGTCTTACATTAATGTCTTATCAACACAATGTATGTTATCCTTAACTTAAGCTTACCCTTTCTTCTTTTTTTTTTTTAACTTTCTGCATATGTTATTACTTGTAGGGCCTATTGGAGGCAGTCAAGGAAGTCTTACATAATGCAGAACATAGGCAATATGCTAGGCATATCTATACAAACTTTAAAAAAAGAATTCCTGGAGCACATTTTGAAAATCGTTTTTGGAAAGCTAGCAAGTCAACCGCAGAGTCACTATTTAACCAAGCAACGAAGGAAATCCAATTGCTTAACCCTGCAACATATGGCTACCTGTTAGAAAGAGATCCAAATACATGGTCTAGAGATTTTTTTCAAGATTGGGAGTTGTTATGACACTGTTGAGAAGGGTTTATCTGAAAGTTTCAACAATTTTTTTATAGAAGCCAGGAAGAAGCCTATAGTCAGTATGCTGGAAGACATACGGTTGTATGCTATGGAAAGGTTGTACAAGATACACACAAAAAGTAGCACTTGGGTTGATTACCTTGTTTATCCCACCATCAGAAAGAAGCTTAATGAGTTGAAAGAGCTTTAAAGGTATGGTAAAATAAGTTCATTTCAACATTTGAGATGTTGCAATTTTTTACATCATTGGCATAATGCTTTTTCCACAGGTATTGGCAAGTACTGGCCAGTGGGTTAAATCAGTTTGAGACAAGGAACTTAGTACAATCTTATGCAGTAGACTTGTAGAATAAAACATGCACTTGTAGACCATGGCAGTTAAATGGGTATGGTTGTGTGCATTCAGTGGCAAACATCTAATTTGTGTTCGGGATAGTAGATGGATATGTTGACCCACGTTTCCTTGCAGCATTTTTCAAAGGCAGTTAAAGTTCCCTTTAATAGGCATGAATGGTAGCAACATGTGGCCAACATCAGAAGCAACTCCTCCCTTACCACTATTGAGGTGGAGGATGTCAGGTCGACCTACATTTAAAAGGAAAAGAGATGTTTTAGAGTCATCTGGTAGGCATACACTTTCTATGGTTGGTAAAACAGTTTATTGTGGTTTATATAAAGGGATATGTCACAACAAAGCAACTTGTAACAATGGTGCATCACCACCTAAAGGTGTTTTCATCAAGAGAAAAAAGTCAGCAAAAGCTCAGGATGAAGGTGTCCATATGGATACACAAATGTCTGAGCAAGTAGAGGAAGTTGCTGCACCACCATCTCAGGTCAAAGCTCCATATAGCAAGACCAAAAGTAAGCTGAATGCACAAGTTGTGAAACCTAAAAGATCTGAGAGGATTTTGCAGAAGAAGTTGGCTACAAGGGTTGAGCGAAAGAATGTAGAAGGGAACAGCAGTGCAACACCAATGGACTTGAACTAGTGTAATTGTGTTAATGATTTTAAGACAATGCTTGTTTTTCATGTATCCTAAATATGAGTGTTTACATTATTTGTACTGTCTTGTATACTTTACTCAGTTATGTCATGTAAACGATGGTATTCCCATTAAGTCCTAAAGTTTACAAATCCAGAATTCATTTTTCCTAACTCATTTTCCCAATTATGCAAGACCTATTTCATGTCCCCAATAAGTAAATGAGATATGGAAGCTTACCCTTTAGTACCATTTCATACTAAAGGTCTCCTGAATCCTACAACAATCAACAACACCCCTTGGGAATGCAGTTCTTGTTGAAGAGTATGATAACCATTTCGTACCATTTGACACAGTTTGCTGTTATCATTCAAGCCTTTTGTATATGTATGAATGTTCATGTTAAAGCATAAAAAATCATAACAATATGTGTATGTAAACTGCAATAGATAAAGCTTATATTCATATATAGGGAAAACACACACAGACATGATTAACAGACCCATGAGAATACCCATCACCATCCAAAAGAATAAAACTAACAGATCTACAACCCACCAACAACTACCAATGTACCATCTTCATCACTACCCAAACTTATTAACAAAATGTCTGCTACTACTGCAGGACTGCACCAAAACACCTTCTCATAGAGACCAAAAACCAAACACCAAACACCCTGCCCCAACTTCCTCCGCTACTACTGACAAGCGAACCAAGTGACCGCCATCGTCACCATCACCACGGCAACCCATTTCCACCAGCACTTACAAGATCAAGGACGCTCCATCTCCTCAGGGATGTACATTATGGCGTCCTTTATCATGTTGACCTCTACCGTCATTTCCTGCTTCATCATCTCGATTTCGAGATGGGTCTCAATGGAGACTACATCACAATGGCATGGGCGTTCGTCTTCCATCACATCAGCTATGTGGAACCCGGTATAAGAGTGGGTGCAGCATGACGGTACTATTGAGATTTATACGAAACGACTTCGAAGATTCTTTTCCGATTTAGGTTAAGATGATTTTGGAATGTGATCAAATGAGAGAAGGGGGAAGGATTTTTACATTGAGACTACAACGAACTGAACATGTATGAATTTCGTACCCTTATCATCTTAATTTAGGAAATTGTTATCATGTTGGTCTTTGATTTGTATTGATATACGTGTAATTTAGGAAAACTGATATCATTTTGGGATTTAATTTGTATCGATTGGTTAAGCTTGTGATCTTTTTGGATAAATATTAATTGAATTTAATAAAATCCTGATTTTTATGGGATTTAATATGTTATTATTAGATTTTTATAATTAAATAATATTTTATGTTTTATCATCATTATCTGCCGCCTATCTAAAGGTTAATAATGTGGTTTTATAATACTATGTCTAATTCCGGTTTTATGTTGACCCCCTTTTCCCACACACACATACACACACACATACACACACACACACACACACACATATATATATATATATATATATATATATATATATATATATATATATATATATATATATATATATATATATATATATATATATATATATATATATATATATATATATATATATATATATATATATATATATATATATCTTATAAAAGAAGCATAAATACTTGCACCATATTAATTTGAAACTCCCATGACTTTTCAAATTCTCTCTAATAATGATTATAAATTGGTTAATTATTGTTAAAAAAGTGCAAAAAATAAAATTACTACATATAAATAAAATTATAACTTTTAAAATTATTTAAAATCTTATAAACTTAAAAGTATATTCAAAGACTATTTTTCAAAATAGTTAAATTTATATATCTATATATTTATATATATAACTTTTAAACAATGTGGTTCAAGATAAATAGTTTATAATTTACCACATTAATTTGAATATTTTTCCTTTGTCCCACATTGTTTCATACATCTATTCTACCTTTCATCTATCCATTATATAATACCACTCATTTGCTCCCGTTAGACATAAATCTTGATCATAATATGGCTTTCAAAATCTATGAAGTGATTATTTTATCATAAAAGTATGTTTTTATCTCAAAGTTTTAAACAGTTTTATTATTTGGTTTGAGTTTGCATAAATATTGAAACTTAAAAGTGAAGATTTACATTCCTTAAAGTTTTAAAAACCCAATTATGTTACAAGCTTAATATGTCGTTTGTATAAAAGTGACATTGTCGTAAACATTTTTTTGATTCATATGAAATATATGCACATAAAATTTTAATAATTGACATTTGAACTATCTTATATCTATTTTTTATATTTATATATTTATCTGTATATTGTATATTGTATATTGTGTGTGTGTGTATATATATATATATATATATATATATATATATATATATATATATATATATATATATATATATATATATATATATATATATATATATATATATATATATATATATATATATATATATATATATATATATATATATATATATATATATAGATGGGTTCAATGCAGAACCAAAATTAAATCACCTAACCACAGAACCATCCTTAAAACCCTTGGATCATTATATAAACGTCTTAGATTAAAAAGGATACACCATAAAATCATACACCTTGTGCAGGGAATTATTACTAGTTAAGGGTATATTGGGTTTTTAAGCCAATCGATCACCATCTTCACCTCATTCCAACTTTACACCATCGAAGGCTCCTTCGTTCCCATCCATCTCTTCTTCTTCGTTCCAACTTTACACCATCGATTCGTTCCCATCCATCTCTTCTTCTTCGTTCCAACTTTACACCATCGATTTCACCCTTCGTTCCCATCCATCGCCGCTGATCTCCTTGCTCACGGCGGCTCCGACGGACTCCATGGATACATCGACGACATGGATAAAGCAGCCGCCACTTCATTATCATTCTTCGTTAGTTTAATTTGAAAATTTCAGTCTATAAAATGCTCCGATTTTCCCACAGATCCCAGATCTACACTTGATTGAATGTTTAATTTGAATATCTGATCCAATTTCATGCTTCGTCTGTTCATATATCTTCATTAGTATATATGTTCATTAGTGAACATATGTTCATTGATGAACATATGTTCATTAGTGAACATATTTTCATTGATGAACATATGTTCATTGATGAACATATGAATATCTGATCCAATTTCATGCTTCGTCTGTTCATATATCTTCATTAGTATATATGTTCATTGATGAACATATGTTCATTGATGAACATATGAATATCTGATCCAATTTCATGCTTCATCCGTTCATATGTATTTATTAGTATATATGTTCATTAGTGAACATATGTTCATTGATGAACATATGTTCATTGATGAACATATGAATATCTGATCCAATTTCATGCTTCGTCTGTTCATATATCTTCATTAGTATAAATGCTCATTAGTAAACATATGTTCATTAATGAACATATGAGATATCAACGTATTGCAAAATCAAGATTCACGTATTTCCATATGTTCGTTGAAAATTTTTAGAACCTATAGTCTTCTTTTTATTTGATTGCGTATCACTTGTTTTTAGGTATAGTATCATTTAATTTGTTATGTGCAGTTACGAGAATGTATATATGAACATTACTGGGCGCACCTTTAATTCCGTATCTTGTGGATATGAATGTTAATTTGACCATCATACCCTTTATCATCAAAACTAGATCAACGGTGAAAAATATGGTTCTGCAGTTAGGCAATATTTTTTGGTTCTGCATTGAACCCATCCCTATATGTGTATATATATATATATATATATATATATATATATATATATATATATATATATATATATATATATGTATATATATATATATATATATATATATATATATATATATATATATATATATATATATATATATATATATATATATATATATATATATATATATATAATAGACAATTCAAAACAATGTGGTTAAAAATAAGTGATGTATCTTTTACCACATTAATTTGAATTTTATTGTATTTGTCACACACAATCTTCACACATCAATCTAACATTTATTCTTTACCTTTTATAATACCATTTATTTGTTTCTTTCATCCAATAATCTGGATTATTATATGGATTTTAAACCTATAATATTAATTTGTTGTCATTTCATGATAAATACATATTTTATATCAAAGTTTCAAAGAAATTTACTATTTGGTGTTAATAACTAGAAGTAATAATGAAACTCAAAAGTGAATAATAAAATTAGTTTAAAACTTCTAAAAATTGATTACGCTTGCAAGCTCATGTTATGTTTGTCTGACATATTTGGTATGTGGTGATACCGATGTAAACATTTTATCATAATAACATGTTTATATTTCAAAGGTTCAAAAGATTCTACTATTTGGTATTAGTTTTAAAAATTATTGAAACATGAAAGTAAAAATAAAATTACTTAAAAACTTCTAAAATGATCGATTAAGCTTGCAAGTTCATAATATGTCGTTTCAAGTCCACTGTGTCTTCACGTCGGTGTAAAATGTTTTTTTTCCTATTCACCATGATGTATGTATATAAAACAATTTCAACAATAAATGTCTGGACATTGTTCAAAAAATTTAATTGAACCCTTATTATAAATTAATGTTCAAACAAAGTAAATAGAAGCATTATAATTCTATATTATATTTGAGACTAGAAACTATATGATTTGAAATCATTAAAAGATTTGACATGAGGGGTAACAAAATATTGTACTAAGGATTCCTATAAAGATAGAAAAATAAGAAGTGAAAAATTTATGAGGATAAAATTTCCTTTAAATAAAGAAATCTTACTTTCATTATTTGTTACTTATCATTATGGGACAATAAAACAATATCAAAACTATGTTGTTTATAAAATACAAATGCTAACTCTTTTCTATTATCTCACATCGTTAAAGAAAGTAAAATGAAAGGAACAAACATATTTATAAATATAGATATAAAGATTAATTCCTCATGCGTATATATTATTATCTTTGTTTTTATGTCAATATACTATAATGATATACTCTTATTTTTACCTACGACATTTGGCATCATTAAAACTTTTACTTCAAAACAAATACATGATCGTCAATGTAGTCCACCATCATAAGATATTGCTCAAGCATATGAAATTGTATATTTATAATTATATGTTAACATTGAGACTAAAATTATATGTTGAAACGTTAAAATTTTGACTGAGAAAATTTTATATTAACGATCACTACAGGAGTGGTAAAATAAAAGAAGTCAAGAATTTACGACAATACAATTTCCTTTGAATATGTACATCTCACTCTTATCGTTTGAAATTTCATTCATGCGGGTCATAAAAAAGAAAATACAAAATAACGCATATATAAAAGAATACAAAAATTAATTCAATTTAATATCTTATCACACATCATCTAGAGAAACGAAATGAAGGATACTAATATATTTAAAACATAGTAAGGACATAATATTGTTTTAACCTACAAAATTTTGGTTTTCTATTGTGATGTCATAATATTTTTTTTAATCTACAATTTTGTATTGTTTTTATTGTGAGGACACAATATTGTTTTACCTTATTAAAATTATTTTTTACATCAAAATATAACGTTCGTCGGTATATGTCCATTAAACAGATACATGTTATTCTCATCACGTGATTTACTATATATAATACTTCTTTGTTATATATTTCTCCATTGGTTATGTTTTTCATCATTTTTAATAATAACATCTCATTTTAACCTGATTATTATTAAAAAAATGTTTTAATCTCATGTTATTTAGTTAAAAAGTAATTTAAATTTTTCTATAAGCTAATAAATTATTAAAACTTACATATTTCAGTGAATTTGTTATTTTAAACAACATACATCTCTCAAAAAAATTTAATATTTAATTATATATTCTTGCGCAACACAGACGTATATATGTTTGTATGTCTGTATGTGAGAGAAAGAGAGATAGAAAGAAAGAGAGAAAGAGAGAGTGTGTGAGAAAGTCACGTGCATGCCTAGTGAATTCTAGATTATGTAGGCATTCCATGCCATTATTTAAACATTAAATACATTATGTAGAATATCCAGTGAATTCGAGATAAAACTTTTGCTTTTATATCATAATACATGTATTTAATTTTATTAATATAAAGATTTGAACAAGAGCAATTTTTGTGGGACCAATATATTTTGGTCACCATATAATATCTGATATTTCGTTAAACAAGTTTATACCGTTTATTTAAGTCACAAAAATTGGATATAATGTACTAAGTCAATTATATTAAAGAAACTTTATCAAAAAAAAAATTTTAAAAAAAGTATGTACATACGAAATGTGCAATATATGCATATATTTTTTTTTGACGAAATATCTTAAATATAAACGACTTAATGCATAAAGACATTTTTTTTGAAAAATAAATTATAATGTACGAGTTCTCAAGTTCTCACGAATATATGTGTTATCAGATGATCAATACTATATATATATATATATATATATATATATATATATATATATATATATATATATATATATATATATATATATATATATATATATATATATATATATATATATATATATATATATATATAGAGAGAGAGAGAGAGAGAGAGAGAGAAGAATAATCAAATAAGAAGTAAAATTATGGTGAGAATGTAAAAAGTTTTTTATTTTACTTGCTTTTTTGACGAATCACTAAAATAAATCACTAAATGAATAAAAAATAACATGATTTATTAAAAAAAAACTCTTAAAAACATATTGATGAATCATTTTTTAATAAATCAAGTTTTTATTCACGTTACAGACAATTTTGGTGAATAACAACAAAATCATCGTAAAAATGAATAATCGAGTTGTTTTTTCGAGAATTTTTTGTGAATCATGTTATTTTTGCATCATCTATTGATTCGTTTTGTTGTTTCGCCGAAAAAATATGTAAATAAAAAACTTCTTACATTCCTACCAAAAATTCTCTTCTTACCGGATCCCAATTCTAGTTTTATATATATATATATATATATATATATATATATATATATATATATATATATATATATATATATATATATATATATATATATATATATATATATATATATATAGGGGTTGGTTCAATGCAGAACCAAATTAAATCACCTAACTGCAGAACCACAAATCATTTATAACCGTAGGATTAGATTGAGGGATAAAGGGCACGATAGTCCAATTAAATCAAATGTCCAAAAAACTAGGAACGCAGCAAACCAAAAACGATTTCCAGAAATTAAGACCCAAATCGCAACGTTATATAGGAGATCAAGCCAAAGGATTTCAAAACCGATTTCCACAAATCTGATCAACAGACAAAATGATATTGATACTTCCAAAAGCTGAAAAACCTAATTTTGATTTTGTTATTGTGTTTACAGCGTATTGGTAACATATATTCATCAATGAACATATGTTCATCAATGAACATATGTTCATCAATGAACATATCATCAAAGGATCATATATCAGTTCCCGTTTTCCATGACAGTATGAGGATATGAGAAAGGCAATAGACCGAATGAAATTGGAATTAAGTAATAACGATTCAAACTAAAACGTAGATGAAGAAATCGATTACATTATCTAATTGAACATAAAGGAGCAGATTAGGATGTGTATATTCGCATTTCAACATTGATATGAGCATCATATGTTCATGAATGAACATATGTTCATAGATGAACATATGTTCATAGATGAACATCATTCTTCTTCTGTTTAACAATTACCTGTTGAATAATCGAACTAACTTCTTCCTCTAGGGATTAACAATTACCTGTTGAAGTCGCCTAGAAGGATTCGATCCACCAGATCCCCATTGTTCGTTCCTCGCCTCCTACACAAAATCTCGATTCAGTTTAAAAGCCTAACCGTGAAGGCTCAATTTCACACTAACCTCGTTTCTTTGATTATTGCTATTTCTACTATAGCCAGGGGCAGGTGCAGTTGGAGAAGGCGGCGACGATGGGGTTCTCTTAGCGGAGGCCAACAGTGGGACGAGATGCGTGATTCGCTAGTCTCCTTTACCGGAGATCGGAAGAGAGGCATCATCATCGCGAGTACGTTGATACGTTACGTTACCCAATATACCCTTGTCTATTGAATAATCTCCTGCACAAAGATCTATAATTTTCTGGTGTATCCTTGTAATCTAAGACGTTGATATAATAATCCAAGGGTTTTAAAATTGGTTCTGCAGTTAGGTAATATATATATATATATATATATATATATATATATATATATATATATATATATATATATATATATATATATATATATATATATATATATATATATATATATATATATATAGAATCAGGATCGGGTGAGGACTCTTCTTAAAGTGAGGACTTGCGAGGACACCTTAAAAAATTGAAAAAAATATTAAAAAAATATAAATAATAAAATAGATCATAGTACTATATCGGAGAAAAAAAGATTCAAAAAAGAACTTTTCGATCATTATTTTTTTTATAATGAAATAATGATCCAAAATAAAAACAGAAAAATTGCATCATTACGTTTTGCAATGATGCAAATTTTTTTTTTCAAATTTTTTTTGATAATGATATCTTACTATTCTCGATTTTATGATTTGTATTTTTTTATAATTTTTTTCAATTTTTTAAGGTGTCCTCGCGAGTCCTCACTGGAAAAAGAGTCCTCTCCGGAACCGGACCCTATATATATATATATATATATATATATATATATATATATATATATATATATATATATATATATATATATATATATATATATATATATATATATATATATATATATATATATGATTTGCCGTTTGTGGCACTGTTGGGTTATGGTGGCAATGACGATGGGTGGTGGTAGCAATGGTAGAGGTGGCGAAGGTGGTGGTAGATCAGTGGTAGTGGTGGTGGTGAAGGTGACGTTGGTTGTGGTGATGGTGGTAGAGGTGGTGGAGATGAAATTAGCAGTGGTGACAGTTCGTGGCATAAGTGGTGGTGGTGGTGGTCATGGTAACAGTGGCAGAGGTGGCGGTGTCGGAGGTGATGGTGGCGAGGTGGAGATGGTGTTGGTCGTAGAGGTGGCAGAAGAGGCAGCGACGGCCATGGTTGTAACGGTGATTAAAGTGGTGGGGGAGGTGACTATATATATATATATATATATATATATATATATATATATATATATATATATATATATATATATATATATATATATATATATATATATATATATATATATATATATATATATATATATATATATATATATATATATATATATATATAGTCCAGATCCGGTAGGAACCCAAAAAATGGTAAGAACTGCGAGAGTAATTCTCGACCAACTAATTTGTAATGTGCAAGAATGTCTAATGTCTTCTTTCGACGTGACGCAATCACGTGCGACGCATGTCGAAGGAACGTAATACAGATTCGAGGATACGATCCTAAGTGACGCATCTTATTTCAATGTGATTTAAGTCAGTTTTCTCTTTTTTTTTTCTTTTTCGTTGTTTATTTATTTATTTTTATTAATTTAAAAAAAAAAGTTATTTTTTTATTTTCTATTATACTCGGTTTTAGCTTTTTATTTTTTATTTTTTAAGTATTTATTAATTAATTCATTTTTTATTTTTTTTAGTATTTTTATAAAAATTTAGATGTTACAGTACTCGATTTTGATTTTTTTATACTTTTTTTTAAATTTTTTGTATTTTTAATTTTATTTTTAGCGTTTTTTCTTCATATTTTGGAATATAATCAGTTTAGATCATGACATTTTTAATCGTAACGTTTTGGATCATGTAACTTTAGATCATAACATTTTGGATTATAGTTTTTTTTTTCATCTTATCATTTTTGATCTTATAATATTTTAAATCATATGATTTTGAAATCATATAATTTAATATCGTAACATTTTTCGAAGAAAAATAATCTTTCGTCTCGTAACATTTATAATTTATTATTTTTTGGATCATAATATTTTGAATTATAAGATTTTGATTCGTAACATTTGATTATAATTTAAGACACATTTTTGGATTTTTTTTAAATTTCGAATCATCATAAGTTTGATTCATTATATTTTTGTATTACAATACGTTTTGACTCATAAAAAATTTGGTTCATACTCGTTTGAATCATAAAACATATTTTTCTTATTAATATTTTTGGATCATAATTTTTTTTTTTTGATAATTTGGTGAGTTTTTACTTAAAAATAAAAACGTATACACTTAAAAACTTAATGTTTGACCAATTCTTGACCAATTATATGAGTGGGGTAATTTTGATATTTTCTAATAAATTAATTTAATATCCTAAATAACAAACCAATGATTCATTATTAATTAAATAAATAACTAAAAGTAAAGCTTATAATTATGGAAGAACCCTACGACCACTATTTGCACTTTGTAACACCACGAAGCCATATCCTCCATATTTACGACCACTATATTTACACATCACCATTACTTTCATGCAAGTAAAAGAATATACATGCATATCACGTTAGAAGAGACAAGGGGGTTGATTGATTATTGGTATTATGGGCAATGTTGCAGAACTCGCTATTCGGTATTCGGTCGGCTGATCAGGGAGTAGCGAGTACTCGGATTGGATAAATTATATATAATTATTTTTAAAGATATTATATATACGTCAAAAATTATAACACTACAAGAAAAGTCTTAATTAGTGACAAGAATGATTTGGTCACTAACAGTAGAAAATTTTGTCACTAAAATGATTAGTGACTAAGATTCCAGTCGTCACTTTTCGTCACTATAGGTCCGTCACTAAATTAGTTTAGAGACCAAAATTTGTAAGTTGTCACTAAATAGTGACCAAATATAGTAGTCACTATATCTGTGACGACTTAGCTTGTCACTAAATATAGTCATTAATAATTGAAAATCCTCACACTTTTTTACATTTAGTGACCAAATATATGGTCACTAATTAGTTATTTTTAGAGACCAAGAAAAAGTAGTCACTAATCATTTTATTGTTAGTGACCCAAAAAAGTAGTCGCTAATTATGGTATTACAAAAAAAACATTTGGGCTGCTGTGAAATTCTACAATGATGATTAGAAGAAGACATTTGGGTTGCCTCTTCCGATTCCGATTCCGATTCCTAACTCTTTTTCAAATACAACAAGATCTGAATCAAGTAAAGATACAAAAAACCCAACTTAACTATATTATCAATTTCAATATCATCCGATAAACCACATGAATTACAACATCTAACATAAATGGTTTAGAAGATGGGAATCGACATCTAATATTCCGGCCGGCAACAGTCTCTTCAACCGAACACTTTTCTAAAAAACAAAAATAAAACATTTTATAAATCATCAACACTCATCTAAATATCAAACTCCAACACTTGAGAAAAAAACACTTGATTTAAATAGGGCTAAATGCATGAAATAGCAACCTACTTCATTTATTTTTGTATTATAGCATCCTGCTTTCGTTTCTTTCTATTACACCATTGTACTTTCGTTTTTTTTCTTATTATGGCGTTGCATCTTCCATTAATTTTTAATTAGGACATTACACTTTGAAAAATCGACCTAATTATAGCAGTGTAATTGAAGTTGTTATAATTAGGTAGATTTTTCAAAGTACAATGTTGTAATAGGAAAAAGAAGTAGGATGCGGTAACAGACAAACAAATAGAAGTACATTTCTAGTTCTTCCTACTAGTATATTAAAGTTTGTATAAAAAAGTTTGGAGTAAATTGCATTTTTGGTCCTGACTATAGGCAATTTTTACAATTTTGGTCCCTAAAAGTTTCCTTTGCAACTTTGGTCCTTATTTGATGTCTTGGTAACATTTTTTATCCACATGCCAAGTAATATGACTTTTTGGGACCAAAATTGCAAAAATCAGTAAAACTCAAGGACCAAAAGCAGTCATTTTAATTTGAACACGGACCAAAAACATTACAAATCAATCTTTATTCCCATTCAGTTGTGTAAAGCCTGTAGATTTATGCACGCTTTTGTACCACCATGGAGCCCAAATACCATCAACAGATTTTGGACCAGCTTCCCATCTGGATATATATACCAAAAAGGATTTTGAGTAAATTACATTTTTAGTCCTTGTGTATAGCTGATTTTTCTTTTTTCAATTTTGGTCCCAAATAGTTTTCTTATGCATATATTAGTTTTCCCCGGGACCAAAAATAGTCATTTTTACTTTGAACAGTGACCACAAATGTTACAAGAACATCAAATTAGACCAAAATTGTAAAACAAAACCTTTTGGAACCAGAACTGAAAAAGTCAGTTATATTCAGGGACCAAAAATGTAATTTTACTCCAAGTATTTTAGAAGTAAGAACTAACTAACTGGTAGAAAACATTGACATACTTGAGCATTGAATCCTGGAAAGGAATGTCAAGATCTTCACAAAGACCACGTAAAGCAGCCTGAAAACAAAGTAAAACAGTAAACATAAAAGAAATACAGATTTTTAAAAACTGAATAGTTTATGGGTGTTTAAAGATGAATTGAAAACCTCATGGTCCTGTTGAAGATCAGAAACATCAAGAATAGGAGGCGGCTTCCCTGTTGCAGAGAGTTGACTATATACAGAAACCAGGTCTGCTAACCCTAGTTCATGGAATAATGAAGGGACAACCTTGTCAAAAGATTGCTGGTAACAAAAAAAAACATATACAAAATTAGTTATTATTAAATATAATACTGTCCAACAAAAACCGATGAAATTTTGCACATTGACTACCAACGAATCAATTGGATTCCGAACTAATATAAAGTGTTTTCCTTTTTTCGTCAAATCATCACTTACTCCAGGCAGACGTTGTTTTGCTATATGCTGCAAAAAATAATGCGCCATGAGTTTGTTAAGATGGAAAATAAATAGAAATTTAATCAATAATTGATTAATCAATTACCTTACAATATCGATACTTGTTTTCTCCAGGACCATAAAATGTAGTTAACTTATCACTTCTCCAATAGGGAAAAGAAATTAAAACTGAGCGACTCACCAAACATTATCAGCATCACCGGATTTACAAAACTCAACAGAATTTAACTTGCAGGATTCATTGTTGACTTTCTTTCTCCAGATAGTTTGAGGAAACCGCTTGAAGAAATCTTCTCCACCAACCCTGAATAGATTCTGTCTAGCACACATGGCACAACATAGAATACAGTAGGCTTTAGCTCTTTTAGATCGTCAATCAATAATTTTATGTCCTAAATTTCAGTACCAAAAGAATTGTTACATCACAATATACATGAATGTAAGTGTATATATCTATATATAGGGTTTATGTCATATATGTCCATTAAAGTTTTTGCCATTTACCCTGGCTTTTGACCATTAAGGTTATTGAAGAAGTAAATTTGCCAGTTAAAAATGATGTTTTGTATTTATTTTATCATTTTTGGTCCAAAAAATAGTGATTTACTCCAGACAAAATTGAAAGAATGCTTTCGTTTGTTATCATAACTCCCTTTGGTTCACCAGTAGTTCCACTCGTATACATGATTGTACAGATGCCACTTCTCAATTTCAATGGCAGCTCACATGTTGCTTTAGAAGAAACTTTATGTTGGGTTTTCTAGCAAACAATGAACACAAAAAATCTTATGGTTCACATGCAACCCTAGAAAGATCTATGTTTTCTTCTATGAAGATAATAAACTAAAGGGTAAATTGCATAAAAGTCACTAACTTTTCCAATTTTCTCGATTTTGACACTGTATTTTTAGTTTTTGTAATTAAGTCATTATGTTTTCAGAAAATTGCAATTAAGTCATTATGTTTTCCAAAAAGTTGCGAAAATGACCATATGACAGGATAGCAACAGGTTACCAGGTCATATGGTCAAATTTGCAATTTTTCAGAAAACATAATGACTTAATAGCAAAAATAAAACATAGTGTCAAAATCGAAAAATATGGAAAAGTTAGCGAATTTTATGCAATTTACCCTATGCAATTTATATAACTTAATCACGTTACATGCCTCATACGTGTCCAAAAAATTAAATTTGTTGTATTAGGTAATTTATAATTGTATTCTGTTTTGGAACGATAACATGGCAATTCCACGGCCAATATTGTTGCTGAAGATTCACATGAAAACATTAAAAGAATTTTATTAAATAATAACCAAGTTTTGCTTTTGTATCATTGTAAAATTCTATTTTATTTTTGTACATTTATATTAATCAATGAACGAACATCAATATAGATTTTTATAACCCATCATATAAAGACGTTGTTTACATAACCCAATTACCCAATAGGATATTCATACCGAGTGATTGTAAGTTAGTTGTTATTCGTATGCATTTATCCTAAATCTTTTTGAAATTCCATTTTTAGGACAATAAATTTGATTACTTTAAATGGAAAAACAAGGTAACAACAAATTTATTTTTTGGACACGTATAAGGCATGTAAAGTGATTAAGTTATATAAATTGCATAGGGTAAATTGCATAAAATTCGCTAACTTTTCCAGATTTTTCGATTTTGACACTATGTTTTATTTTTGCTATTAAGTCATTATGTTTTCTGAAAAATTGAAAATTTGACCATATGACCTGGTAACCTGTTGCCATCCTGTCATATGGTCATTTTCGCAACTTTTTGGAAAACATAATGACTTAATTGCAATTTTCTGAAAACATAATGACTTAATTGCAAAAACTAAAAATACAGTGTCAAAATCGAGAAAATTGGAAAAGTTAGTGACTTTTATGCAATTTACCCTAAACTAAAACCTAAAGGCCAACAATAATTTCTAAAGATCAAAAAAAGAATTACTAACATTTTGATCTTGTTCTTGAAGCTAGTAGCAAAAGTATCCTGCCTCAAATGAAAGTCATACCCACAGCAATGGAGAAGACAGTTCAACAGAGTTTATCTGGTTGAAGTTGGCGCAGGTTTTGAGCCTCCAGAGGGTTCCTTATATAGCCTCCAAGAGGCGACAGCAGAAACCCTAGAGAAGCCCCTTAATGGGCAAGCCTGTTGACCATTTGGACCAAGGCTTTTAAACCCTAATTAGGGTTTTCGCCAACTATGGAGTTCCCTCCATATTGGCCCCAACTTTGGCCCCTGGCTACTGGCTTGCCAGTTATTCAACTATTGAATAAATACAAACCAGTCCCTGCACTTTTAATTAATTAATTTAATCACTGAATTAAATCCAATTAATTCTAGATTAAATCTTAATTAATTATTATAGTTTCTAATTAATATATTAACACTTAAATATATTAATAAACCATTTAATTAATTCTATTGATTTATTAAACATTTAATAAATCAACCTTTTACTCTACTGAACTCTATCCTAACCTCCAGCTATGAGGGTAACCCAAATGGACTTTGCTTCAATTAACAAGATAAATATAAATGTAAAGTCATGGCTTAGACACCTAATCCAACAGTTTCCCACTTGGATAAGTCTATGACTTTAATTTATCTTCTGGTTAATAAACAACCTGCAGCTTCCTAGAAACTGCTGCCGAACTCTGACCCAGTCAGTTCTGTCCATAGATAAGTGATCATATGACCATCCGTCCAACAAGATATTTTCAGACATGAGACATGGATTGAGATCAATCTCTATCCGATACTCTGTTTCCCGATTTCCGATTCTGCTTATGACTTTCAGACTTCTAATTGAACACATCAATTCAGTCCAGGCTGGCCAGCACTTTAGTCAACTTCAAAATCATCGAGCGGCCTACAGATATCTGTTTCCCATCAGGGTCAAGGAATGAATAAGCTTCGACTCATATGATTGTGTCTTTTACTTGTCAAATCATACGCAACAATGCGTTTGTAACATCGAGTTACCGTTGCGTTTTCGCATTATCAATGCACAACCGACTAGTAAATTTCAACTCATATGTCTCCGCTTCAAGATCATACGATATTATCATCTCAACATTGCTCGTGATGTAATCCATGAAGCAATCTGTTGAGCGCGGGTTTATCCAATACTCAAATCTCTATTTCTAAGTACTCATGAACGTTATAGCAGTCTTACTGCAATGTCTAACTTCTTAGACAATCTACAAACCAATTCACGACAGTGTTCGTTCATACTTACTCCCGAAAAGTATGAGCGACTGTGGACCTTTTGAATAATCAAATTATTCGGGAAGTGATCGGGAGTGAAAACGGGTTAGATCGGGAGAGAAAGAGAGGAGAGGGATGAGTGAAAACGGGGTAGGGTTAGGTTTAGGGTAGAATTTTGGGTCGGGTCAGATTATGGGTTTGGATTACAGGTCAAACCGGATGGGTAAGTGGGTCATATTGGGAGGATAGATAATATGGCTTGTGTATGTAGTGACCACTTTTTTTGGTCACTGATGACATTAAATTATTTTATTTTAATTTTATTTTTTGATTTTAATCAATAGTGACAATTATAATAATTTTATTAGTTTTATTTTTATTTAAGCTCTACTAACATTATTTGATGAAATAATCATTTTATTTTGATTTGAAAATAATTTATTTTAGTTAATTTTATTTTGAAAAAAATGTTTTGTAGACACCACGAAAAATATTTAATGACTACTATTTTCGTCATTAACTCTTTAATACTGTGACTATCATTTAATTTAATTCTATGATTTTCTCAACAGTCAAAGATGATTCTTTTAATACTGGAAGGAAGGTCAACGCTTTATTGTAGTCTAAAAACTTGTTTTATTTTACTATTTATTGTAGTCTAAAAACAAAAAAAATACTCAGTGACCACTTTTTTTGGTCACTAATTCTCCAATATAGTGACCACCTTTTTGTCACTAATATGTGTAATAATATTTGAAAAAATATATATTTTATTTTACTGTTTGTTGTAGTCTAAAAACAAAAAAATATTCAGTGACCATTGTTTTTTGGTCACTAGTTCTCCCATACAGTGACCACTGTTTTTGGGTCATTAATTCTTAATTTAGTCTTTTTAATTATAAATTCAGTGACCACTGTTTTTTGGTCACTAGTTCTCCCATACACCATACAGTGACCACTGTTTTTTGGTCACTAATTTTTGTCATCCGGGGCACTATTGGTATTTGCATTGCTTCAACTAAAAAACTTATCGAGTCCATCAATTTAGTCTTTTTAATTATAAATTCAGTGACTACTGTTTTTTGGTCACTAGTTCTCCCATACAGTGACCACTGTTTTTTGGTCACTAATTCTCCCATATATTGACCACCTTTTTTGTCACTAAGCTTTTAATTAGTGACCATCATAGTATTAGTCACTAAATTTAAAACATTGCCAAAATTCAGTGACGACTTAATATATGATGACTAAATGATGTTGTTAGTGACAAAAATTCAGGTCGTCACAAAAAAACTGGTCACTAACAAGGACTTTTCTTGTTGTGTAAGTTGATTGAATTTCATAACATATTTAGTGAAAAAAATCAATAAAAAGATACAAGTTCAAATGTTAAACTATTTCTAAAAATCAATTTTCGTTATTTAATATTAGAGTACTCATTTAATCATTAGTCGTTTTTTGTTTCTCTATCAAACTGTCACACCCTAAAACCGTATTGGCGGAATAGTTCAAGGGTGGATGACTTCATTAACAATATCATAACAAAGTTGAATAGTAGTGAAATCCAAGCACACAACCATCGTTTAAATCAATTACAAAAGTTACAAAGTTTACTTATTACATGTCTCAAGTACAATTGAAATGATAACAAAATAGATAAAAATGACGTCGTAACGTCATTACTTGTAGCGCTTGGGTTTACCTTGTTAGTTTCCTGAGAATACAAGTAGTTGAAAAAGTGTCAACAATTAAGTTGGTGAGTTCATAAGATTTTGTAATGGAAAAGCCCTTTGTTTGTAAACGGTAGTAATTTAGAACCAAGAAAATCCTATATTTTCTTATAAAATGACCAAGTCTTTAACTCCCAAAGACTAAAATGTAATATGTATAATTGTAGTGTAATAAATTGGTTTTACTCTTTATTAATTCCAATATAATATTTCATGACTATCAAATAAAGAACGGCCAGGTAGAAGATCAAATGGGGAGGCAGGACCCTTTCAGCGTATACGCCTTTCGGAAATCCAAAAACCTAGCTCAATTGATCGGCCTAGACACCGCTCTCGTAAGTAGATCAATCGGTATTATATTTTTGGAATTATAATTGAATTGTTATAATAATAACGTAAATAATTTATAAAAGAAATTATTAAGTTGATATTTTCCCCGTGAGATACCCTATAACCATACTGTGACTAGTTGGCCTGTTGCGACGTTCTTCAAGCGTCGAAATGGTAGACATTTGGACACCTCAGACCTGCCGGTCTAGCTGTAGCGAGCAGCTCAGGTGCAGGGTTGTCAAGCCCCGTATAGATCTATACTCAAATATCGCGCTCTCTTACCGAGACTCTGGTTATAAATGTACAGCACTTATAGTAGGTACTTATAAAAGTACTGTGAAGATTCATCTCACAAAATGTATGTATTTCAATCAACTTGTTTACGTACGATTTGTATATAAAAACTCTTGTAATTGTCCATTATCATTTTTCTCATGATAATATAGTGTTGTTAAATAATTATATAATTTTATATAATTATTTTTGTCATGTTTAAGCGTCAATATAACCTTATGTTCGTAAACTATTCCAATAATAGTCTATTTTTAGTAATTCCGTTGTAACAATCATATTTTGCGAATATTAACGAAGTAACTTGTTCAAATGTTTATAAATATCATCTTTTAAGATATTTCTCACAAAAATGGTGTAATAACTTGGTTATAACCATTTTTGTTGGAAAATAATATTTTTGTTTATAAAAACGTAGTTTTTACTAGTCTTCATTTTTATAACGTTCTTACCCAAGATCTAGTATTTTTTGTACGCTTTATTTGTGGTTTTGTAATTTTTACATAACTTAATATGTCAAAGTGTTCATAATACATGGATCTATTCATATTTTATGTCAAGTTCATCTTTATAATATTTTGTCCAAGATCTAGTATTTTTGTATGGTTTATTTGTAGTTTTGTAATTTTTACATAACTTAATATGTCAAAGTGTTCATAATACATGGATCTATTCATATTTTATGTCAAGAGTATTTTTACACAAATATTAACTTTATAAACTTGTGTAAATCAACATGTATAACAATAAAACACATATAAACTTGAATAAAACAACATTTATAGTAAAAGAACTTGTATTCTCCCCCAAAAGGTTTGAAAAGATGAAAATGAGGGGTATGAACTCACCTTGAGTGGTAGATCTTAAGGTTTCTTGGTAGAAGGTTGAAAAGTTTGGTTCTAGGACTTGGATGACTCTTGGACAAAGCTAATATCCAATAGATTTTGATGGATGTTAGTGTGTAAAAAGGTGTAGAACTTGTGTTATGTATATTAGAATCAAAAGAGGAATGAAACTTACTACTTAATCTTGTGAAGAGAGCTTGAAATTGAAACTTGAAAGTGAAGATGGTGGTGATGGTCTTGGAGCCGTGAGCAAGAGGGATAGGAGAGAAAGAAGAAGTTTGGTTGGATACAAATGAATTTGGCTAGTCTCTCTTGGAAGATTTATACTTAGATATTTCCTATTATAAAATTACTAGCTTCATAAGTGCCTATATTTTAAATATTTAACACTAAGGTCTTAATGGAGCACTTGTTTCAGCCAAATGAGTGTAGGGTGGGGGGTGGGGTAGGGTTGGGTTAGTTTTTATAAAAATAGCAATGTACTTATAAAAATGGGAGATTTTTATAAAATCGTAAGTCGTTTTAGTAAATCTTTATGCGTTTTTAACGAAACGAAGTTCTAAATAATTATTTTGTATAAAAACATTGTCAAACATTTATTTTGATTGAAACATAACTCGTTGGATGTCGGAATACGCGTTTAAGCGCGGTATTCTTCCGATTTCGCGATTTTTGACGTTTTACCGTAAATTGTATTTAGCTTTGGAATTAAATACTAGATACTATTACGTTACTTATCATATAAGTTTTTATTTCATATGTGATGTTTAAGGAACCACATTTTGAAATTTGAGACAAACCCTGTGTACATTTATCCGTTCACAGTGGTTTAATCGTTATAACTTTCACATTCGAACTCCGTTTTCGACGTTCTATATATCCACAGTTTCGTATTTACGAGTAGATCACTTTATGAATATTGTTATTCTCAAAATAATAATTGTATGATTATCGAATTTTTACGCTACAATAGTTTGCTATCCGTATTTTCGACTTTTAATCGTTATTTGTTTGATTTAGCATACGTAATACTATCATATTAATAATTCATTGCAAAAGTTATGGAAAATAACTTTTCAACATATAGATTAACGTACGCTTCGTTTGACTATAGTTGACTTTTGTTGACCAAAATTTACAATTGTCACATCACCTACCCGTTAGAAAGAATTTCGTCCCGAAATTTAGGTCTTGAGTGGATCCTCAAGGGTTTGGGAAGAGATGTGGGTATTTCTGCTTCATTTGGTCTTCACGCTCCCAAGTAAACTCAGGTCCTCGCTTGGCACTCCAACGGACCTTAACTATTGGTATGCGGCTCTGTTTGGTTCTTTTGATTTCTCTATCCATGATCTCCACTAGTTCCTCTACGAAGTGTAGGTCTTCATTGACTTGGATTTCGTCAAGGGGGATGATCAGGGTTTCATCGGACAAGCACTTCTTGAGATTCGACACATGGAATGTGCTGTGTACTTTGCTCAACTCCTGAGGTAGTTGAAGTTTGTAGGCTACTGGGCCGATCCTAGCAAGGATCTCGAAGGGCCCAATGTATCTGGGGTTCAGCTTTCCACGCTTTCCAAAGCGTATCATTCTTTTCCATGGCGAGACCTTCAACAACACTCGGTCACCAACCTGGAATTTCAAAGGCTTACGTCGCTTGTCTGCGTAGCTCTTTTGTCGGTCACGAGATGCTTTCAATCGTTCACGGATCTGAACGATTTTCTCTGTTGTCTCTCGTATGATCTCCGGACCGGTGAGAGCGCTGTTAGGTGTTTGGCCTCTGGCTAGTTGAGTATCACCCATTTCGGCCCAGCACAAAGGGGATCTACACTTGCGTCCATATAGAGCTTCAAATGGAGCAGCTTTGATGCTAGTGTGGTAGCTGTTGTTGTATGAGAATTCAATGAGTGGTAAGTGGGTGTCCCATGCCTTACCGAAGTCTATCACACAGGCTCTCAACATATCTTCCAGCGTTTGGATGGTTCTTTCACTTTGGCCATCTGTCTGCGGATGGTAAGCTGTGCTTATGTCAAGCCTGGTTCCCATAGCCTTTTGTAATGATTGCCAAAAGTTTGAAGTGAACCGGCTATCTCTATCCGAGATGATTGATCTCGGCACACCGTGCAATTTTACAATCTCCTTGAGGTAGAGCCTTGCTAGCTTATCCGTCCTATCACTCTCCTTGATTGGCAGGAAGTGAGCGGATTTGGTTAACCTATCGACAATTACCCATATAGTATCTAACCCATCGGTTGTCTTTGGTAATTTGGTTATGAAGTCCATTGTTATCCGCTCCCACTTCCACTCGGATATTGGTGGTTGAACTAGCAAACCCGAGGGCTTTTGGTATTCTACTTTAACTTTGGCGCAAGTCAGGCACTTGCCTACGTAAGTAGCGATTTCTGCCTTCATGTTTGGCCACCAATACAGTTTCTTGAGGTCCTGGTACATCTTGTCGGACCCGGGATGAACAGAGTATCTAGTCTTGTGAGCTTCATTCATGATAATGTCTCTGTATCTGCCGAATTTCGGTGTCCAGATTTGGTTCATGAGGTAACGAGCTCCGTCATCCTTAACTTCAAGGTTTTTATCCATCCCTCGCAAGGCTTCATTTGCGACGTTTTCAGGTTTTAAGGCTTCTAGATGCGCCTCTTTAATCTGAGTGGGTAACTGGGAATGGATCGTCATTGTTAATGATTTCACTCGGCGGCCCGTGTATTCCTTTCGACTGAGGGCATCAGCTACCACGTTGGCCTTCCCTGGGTGATAACGAATTTCACATTCATAGTCACTTAGTAGCTCCACCCATCGTCGTTGCCTCATATTGAGTTCTTTTTGGTTGAGGATATGCTGGAGACTCTTATGGTCGGTGTATACCGTACATTCTGTGCCGTACAGGTAGTGTCTCCAGATTTTCAATGCGAACACTACTGCTCCCAACTCGAGGTCATGTGTAGTGTAGTTGACCTCGTGAGTTTTAAGCTGCCTTGAAGCGTAAGCAATGACCTTTCCTCTCTGCATGAGTACACAGCCCAGACCCGGGTTCGATGCGTCGCAATAGACCACAAAGTCTTCTGTTCCTTCTGGAAGGGACAGAATAGGAGCGCTGTACAAAGCTTTCTTTAAGGTCTGGAAAGCGGTGTGTTGTTTATCTCCCCACTTGAATGTTACACCCTTCTGTGTCAGGGTAGTAAGTGGCTTTGCAATTTTGGAGAAATTCTGTATGAATCTTCGGTAATAGCCAGCAAGGCCCAAAAACTGGCGGATTTCTGTCGGAGTTCTTGGTGCTTTCCAGTTTTCGATGGCTTTGATTTTGGAAGGATCCACATGTATTCCTTCCTTGCTGACTACGTGGCCTAGAAAGTCCACCTTTTGAATCCAAAATTCGCATTTCGAAAATTTCGCATACAGCTTCTCTGCTCTTAATGTCTCCAAAACCTGTCGTAAGTGTTGACTATGTTCCTCCTTACTTCGTGAATAGATAAGTATGTCGTCGATGAACACTATCACGAATTTATCTAGGTCGGGTCGGCATACTCGGTTCATTAGATCCATAAACACTGCGGGCGCATTAGTCAATCCGAAGGGCATCACAACGAATTCATAATGGCCATAGCGAGTTCTGAATTCCGTTTTAGGAACATCTTCCTCTTGAACCTTGAGTTGGTGGTATCCCGACCTCAGATCAATTTTTGAGAAATAGCTCGCTCCTTGGAGTTGATCGAACAGGTCGTCAATTCGGGGTAGCGGGTATCGGTTCTTGATGGTGAGTTTGTTTAATTCCCGGTAGTCAATGCACATACGGAATGACCCATCCTTCTTCTTCACGAACAAGACTGGTGCTCCCCAAGGTGAGAAGCTCGGTCTGATGAACCCTTTACTTAGCAGTTCGTTTAGTTGACTGGATAATTCTTGCATTTCTGCCGGGGCTAATCGGTATGGTGCTTTTGCTACTGGGGTGGCTCCAGGGATCAAATCGATTCTGAACTCGACTTGTCGTGCGGGTGGTATTCCTGGAAGGTCTTCTGGGAATACGTCGGGAAAGTTGCAGACTTCGGGGATTTCTTTGATGTTCTTTACTTCTTTCTTTTCGTCAACAACGTGGGCTAAGAAGGCATGGTATCTTTTCTGTAGGTATTTTCGGGCTTTGATGCAAGATACGATTCGGAGGCTGGTACTGGGTTTATCACCGTAGACAGCAAGGGTCTTGTCATCCGGCAGATGAAGTCGGATTCCTCGTTCGTAACACATGATGTCGGCATGATGGGGAATTAGCCAATCCATACCAACAATCACGTCAAAACTTCCTATTTTAACAGGCATTAAATCGATTTGAAAGGAGTGATCGTCCAGAGTAAGTGTACAGCCTATGTATATGTCGTTTGTGCTTTCAGTTTTGCCATTTGCCATCTCTACTGTAAATGTTTCATTGAGTGGTTGTGGTTTTTGTTTTAATAAGTATTTAAACTCGTGGCTTACGAAACTCCTCTCCGCACCGCTATCGAATAGTACACAAGCATATAAGTTATTGACGAGGAACGTACCAGTAACCACGGTAGGATCCTCTACTGCTTCCGCGCGTCCCATGGCTAGGACTCTTCCATTTCTCCCCACGTTCTTTGTCTTTGGGCAATCACGCTTAAAATGCCCTGTCTCACCGCAACCATAGCAAGCTTGACTCACCCCAACATTAGAGGCTTGGGTGGTTTGTGGAACTGGCGCCTTGCAGAAACGGGCGGTATGCCCCTTTTTGTTACAGTTCGAGCAGTGCATCTCCCTACATGCTCCGGTGTGGTGGAAATTACACTTGTTGCACTTGGGTAGTGTCCCATTATACTGCTTGGTTGTTGTAGGGGTAGTCGGGACAGTGACTGCACGGACTGCCACAATCTGTTGTCTCTTGCCATTTTCTTGGTTAGGCTGACCCCTCCCCCTGTTCCAGGGTTTCCTTTTGTGGTCCTTCTCCTTTGGTTGTTCAGTTCTTGGGGTCATGGTTCCCTGGCGAACCCCATGGTCAACTAGTCGTTGGGCTAGTCGTTTGGCGCTGTCGAAGGTAGCGGGGCTTGCTGATTCTACATTCCCCTGGATCTGAGGAGATAGCCCCCAGATATAGCGCTCCACTTTAACATATTCTGGCGTGACCATAGTAGGGCAGAGGGTTGCCAGGTCATTGAATCGGTTCGTGTAGGAGGTCAGGTCTGAACCTTTCATAGTGAGGTTCCACAGCTCTTGTTCTAGTTTCTGGATCTCCCCCCTGGGACAGTACTCTTTCATCAGCATGGTCTTCAGTTCCTCCCAACTCATTGAGTTGGCCACAGGAAGTGTCAGAGCCTTAACATGGCCCTTCCACCAAGAAATAGCCGTATCAGCAAAGGTACCAGCGGCAAATTTTACTTTAGATTCCTCGGAGCATGCGGAGATTTCAAAGATTGATTCTGTTTTCTCAATCCATCTCGTGAGAGCAAGGACACCACCAGTACCGTGGAAAGCCACTGGTTTACAATTAACAAAGTCTTTGTATGTGCATACTCGCGATTGGTTTGATGTTTCTACATTTGTGGAGTCGTTGGTGGCATTTCCGCTTCCGTTTCCATTCGTCCCATTAGAGTTTATCTGAGCGACAGCAGCTGCTACCGCAGCAGTAACAGCAGCTTGGAAAGTGGCTGAGTCCATCATGGGTGGCTCGGGAGTTGCGATCGGTGCGCGCCTAGCGTTTCTTCGACGGGGTGGCATATTTCGGCCATAATGATCCAAGATTGAACGATGGTAAGCCCTTGGTAAAGGTGATCAAAGTACGGCGTTTCTATTATACGTTTATGTCGACTATGTAGTGATAGGGGTATAAGAGGTGCATAAAGAGTCTAGATGTATGGTTTTATAGTATCACAAAATACTCGTATAGTATTTTGTTTTATGTTTTGTTCTAGTGTTTTTCTTTGTATATGGTTCTTGGTAAGTCTTTAGAAGTTGTTATAAGTAAGGTGGTTTCTAAGGGGTATGAGAGGTATGTAAGAGAAAATTCTAAGTGTACGACGTCGTAGTATTCATAAAATACTCACGTAGTATTTTAACTCTATGTTTAGTTCTATAGCGTCTTAAAATACTCCCATAGTATTTTAAATTCTTTTTTTTTTTGTTTAGTTGTTTGATCATTGGTAAGTGTTCGGACTTGTTGTTCACCACGACTATCCCTAAGTACCCGTTAATTATATCTTGGACCAATAGAGTTGATCAGGCTCTATTTATCCAAGACATAATTACCAAAGCACTTAGGTCTATCCGTAGTATTTCAACTCATCCTAATATTTTTGTATGTCTTCGTTATAATATGGTTCTAGCATGTATGTATGTATGTATTTACACTTTTATAAAAATTACCGTTGTAATTTTAAAAGTATACTTGTATGAAAATATTTTCGAGAGTTTTAGTCCCATTGTATTTATAGTTGTATATATTACATGGATTGATATATTTAGTTCACTATAAACAATTGCTCTGATACCAATCTGTCACACCCTAAAACCGTATTGGCGGAATAGTTCAAGGGTGGATGACTTCATGAACAATATCATAACAAAGTTGAATAGTAGTGAAATCCAAGCACACAACCATCGTTTAAATCAATTACAAAAGTTACAAAGTTTACTTATTACATGTCTCAAGTACAATTGAAATGATAACAAAATAGATAAAAATGACGTCGTAACGTCATTACTTGTAGCGCTTGGGTTTACCTTGTTAGTTTCCTGAGAATACAAGTAGTTGAAAAAGTGTCAACAATTAAGTTGGTGAGTTCATAAGATTTTGTAATGGAAAAGCCCTTTGTTTGTAAACGGTAGTAATTTAGAACCAAGAAAATCCTATATTTTCTTATAAAATGACCAAGTCTTTAACTCCCAAAGAATAAAATGTAATATGTATAATTGTAGTGTAATAAATTGGTTTTACTCTTTATTAATTCCAATATAATATTTCATGACTATCAAATAAAGAACGGCCAGGTAGAAGATCAAATGGGGAGGCAGGACCCTTTCAGTGTATACGCCTTTCGGAAATCCAAAAACCTAGCTCAATTGATCGGCCTAGACACCGCTCTCGTAAGTAGATCAATCGGTATTATATTTTTGGAATTATAATTGAATTGTTATAATAATAACGTAAATAATTTATAAAAGAAATTATTAAGTTGATATTTTCCCCGTGAGATACCCTATAACCATACTGTGACTAGTTGGCCTGTTGCGACGTTCTTCAAGCGTCGAAATGGTAGACATTTGGACACCTCAGACCTGCCGGTCTAGCTGTAGCGAGCAGCTCAGGTGCGGGGTTGTCAAGCTCCGTATAGATCTATACTCAAATATCGCGCTCTCTTACCGAGACTCTGGTTATAAATGTACAGGACTTATAGTAGGTACTTATAAAAGTACTGTGAAGATTCATCTCACAAAATGTATGTATTTCAATCAACTTGTTTACGTACGATTTGTATATAAAAACTCTTGTAATTGTCCATTATCATTTTTCTCATGATAATATAGTGTTGTTAAATAATTATATAATTTTATATAATTATTTTTGTCATGTTTAAGCGTCAATATAACCTTATGTTCGTAAACTATTCCAATAATAGTCTATTTTTAGTAATTCCGTTGTAACAATCATATTTTGCGAATATTAACGAAGTAACTTGTTCAAATGTTTATAAATATCATCTTTTAAGATATTTCTCACAAAAATGGTGTAATAACTTGGTTATAACCATTTTTGTTGGAAAATAATATTTTTGTTTATAAAAACGTAGTTTTTACTAGTCTTCATTTTTATAACGTTCTTACCCAAGATCTAGTATTTTTTGTACGCTTTATTTGTGGTTTTGTAATTTTTACATAACTTAATATGTCAAAGTGTTCATAATACATGGATCTATTCATATTTTATGTCAAGTTCATCTTTATAATATTTTGTCCAAGATCTAGTATTTTTGTATGGTTTATTTGTAGTTTTGTAATTTTTACATAACTTAATATGTCAAAGTGTTCATAATACATGGATCTATTCATATTTTATGTCAAGAGTATTTTTACACAAATATTAACTTTATAAACTTGTGTAAATCAACATGTATAACAATAAAACACATATAAACTTGAATAAAACAACATTTATAGTAAAAGAACTTGTATTCTCCCCCAAAAGGTTTGAAAAGATGAAAATGAGGGGTATGAACTCACATTGAGTGGTAGATCTTAAGGTTTCTTGGTAGAAGGTTGAAAAGTTTGGTTCTAGGACTTGGATGACTCTTGGACAAAGCTAATATCCAATAGATTTTGATGGATGTTAGTGTGTAAAAAGGTGTAGAACTTGTGTTATGTATATTAGAATCAAAAGAGGAATGAAACTTACTACTTAATCTTGTGAAGAGAGCTTGAAATTGAAACTTGAAAGTGAAGATGGTGGTGATGGTCTTGGAGCCGTGAGCAAGAGGGATAGGAGAGAAAGAAGAAGTTTGGTTGGATACAAATGAATTTGGCTAGTCTCTCTTGGAAGATTTATACTTAGATATTTCATATTATAAAATTACTAGCTTCATAAGTGCCTATATTTTAAATATTTAACACTAAGGTCTTAATGGAGCACTTGTTTCAGCCAAATGAGTGTAGGGTGGGGGGTGGGGTAGGGTTGGGTTAGTTTTTATAAAAATAGCAATGTACTTATAAAAATGGGAGATTTTTATAAAATCGTAAGTCGTTTTAGTAAATCTTTATGCGTTTTTAACGAAACGAAGTTCTAAATAATTATTTTGTATAAAAACATTGTCAAACATTTATTTTGATTGAAACATAACTCGTTGGATGTCGGAATACGCGTTTAAGCGCGGTATTCTTCCGATTTCGCGATTTTTGACGTTTTACCGTAAATTGTATTTAGCTTTGGAATTAAATACTAGATACTATTACGTTACTTATCATATAAGTTTTTATTTCATATGTGATGTTTAAGGAACCACATTTTGAAATTTGAGTCCAAACCCTGTGTACATTTATCCGTTCACAGTGGTTTAATCGTTATAACTTTCACATTCGAACTCCGTTTTCGACGTTCTATATATCCACAGTTTCGTATTTACGAGTAGATCACTTTATGAATATTATTATTCTCAAAATAATAATTGTATGATTATCGAATTTTTACGCTACAATAGTTTGCTGTCCGTATTTTCGACTTTTAATCGTTATTTGTTTGATTTAGCATACGTAATACTATCATATTAATAATTCATTGCAAAAGTTATGGAAAATAACTTTTCAACATATAGATTAACGTACGCTTCGTTTGACTATAGTTGACTTTTGTTGACCAAAATTTACAATTGTCACACAAATTTACATTAAATTTAACAAAATTAAAATTAAATTTTTTTAATAAATAACTAAATATATGATATATGTTCAAATTTTAATTAACAAGTATAATTATTTATTTTTTCTAAAAAAAGTGAAAATTACCGAGTTTGACCGATTTGGCCGAGTTTGACCGAGTTAGACCGAGTTGCTCCGAGTTAGATCAATTTTTACCGAGTTTGACCGAGTAACACTGAG